>MU551605.1:904899-1002292 GCA_024362625.1 Silurus asotus
CAGGGGTAAATCAGTTCTCCTACAAACAGCTTCTTAACCAAAGTGAGCCACGAGTCTCTGGACGAACAGCTGGACGTCTCGGTGCGGTAACACTGCAGCACTGAACTGCACTGCAGAGGGTTAATCTGTACACACACACACACACACACACACACACACACACATTAATTATAGATACAGAGACAGAGAGATGGAGACAGAGAAAGAGATCTGTCTGTTTGTCTGTCTGTGTGTCCTAAACATCATCTATACCTGAGGTATATGCAGGAAAACAAATATGAGTGAGAAGAATGAAGAACAGTGTGAAGGCCTTTTACCTCCATCAGCAGGTGAAGTGGAGCACCAGGTTCTTCATGCAGGACACGGAATTTTACTCCCTCTGAAACACACACGCATACACGCAACGCAGTGTACTTCAGTTTCATTTGATCAGGTGTGATGATGCCGTGCAGGTGTGTAGATAAATGTGTAGGTATATAAATGTTGCATAGATGTGCAGATGTGTAGATGTTGTGCAGATGTGTAGATGTTGTGCAGTTGTGTAGATGTTGTGCAGTTGTGTAGATGTGCAGATGTTGTGCAGGTGTGTAGATGTTGTGCAGGTGTGTAGATGTTGTGCAGGTGTGATGATGTCGTGGAGGTGTGTAGATAAATGTGTAGGTATATACATTTTGCATAGATGTTGTGCAGTTGTGTAGATGTTGCATAGATGTTGTGCAGGTGTGTAGATAAATTTGTAGGTATATACATTTTGCATCAATGTTGTGCAGGTGTGTAGATGTTGCATAGATGTTGTGCAGGTGTATAGCTGTTGTGCAGATATATAGATGTTGTGTATATGTTGTGCAGGTGTGTAGATGTTGCATAGATGTTGTGCAGGTGTATAGATGCTGTGTATATGTTGTGCAGGTGTGTAGATGTTGCATTGATGTTGTGCAGGTGTATAGCTGTTGTGCAGATATATAGATGCTGTGTAGATGTTGTGCAGGTGTGTAGATGTTGCATTGATGTTGTGCAGGTGTATAGCTGTTGTGCAGATATATAGATGTTGTGTATATGTTGTGCAGGTGTGTAGATGTTGCATAGATGTTGTGCAGGTGTATAGATGCTGTGTATATGTTGTGCAGGTGTGTAGATGTTGCATTGATGTTGTGCAGGTGTATAGCTGTTGTGCAGATATATAGATGCTGTGTAGATGTTGTGCAGGTGTGTAGATGTTGCATAGATGTTGTGCAGGTATATAGATGTCGTGTATATGTTGTGCAGGTGTGTAGATGTTGCATAGATGTTGTGTAGATGTTGCATAGATGTTGTGCAGGTGTATATGTTGTGCAGGTGTGTAGATGTCATGTATATGTTGTGCAGGTGTGTAGATGTTGCGTAGATGTTAGCGAGACCCACCAGCCAGTCTGTATGGTCTGCAGATGCGCAGCCCCAGGGCGAACAGAGGGAAGGAGTTAATGAAGTCTACACTGAGGTGGATCAGACCCTGGAACGTCACCACCACCAGCCTCAGCTACAAACACATCAAAGCAACAACAGCACTCATAAGACCACCGACTACACCACCATCAGAGCTTCATGAATTAAACACACATTTCCTCCTGGATCAAGGGATTTCACTCACCAGAGTAAAGACCAGGTAATAGAGCGCGGTGGTGGGGAGCAGAAACAACAGGATGGTGAAGAGCAAAGTCCCAAGAAACAACTGCAGAATAATAATAAATAAAAAAACAGATTAAAAGATAAAAGTGGTCCGACACCAAAACATCCATGTGTGGTATCAGCGTGAGTTCCACCTGAAGCTCCAATAAACAAAAACAGAAATAAAATGAATAGTCCATCATCCTTCACACTTGAACCGGGCGCATGATACCTGGTCCAGGTCGTAAGAGCAGGAGTCCACGCGCTGTCGCAGGACGTTCCACTTCTTCCCACGGAAAAGCCTCCAGAGAGACGACAGGCCGTAGATCTTCAGACAGTAGAGCCTGCAGAGAGACAGATGGCTTGTGTTGTGTCCATCCAAAACGAGTGGAGTCTTTAACAAGCTGAACAGAATGCTGAAGGATCACGATATCGTGTTTCTGGAACAACGTGTAAAATTTATATTCTTTATATTTATATACAAACTTTAGTCCCTATCTGCTTTAATAACCTCCACTCTTCTGGAAAGATGTTTCTCCAGATTTTGTGGAGATCTGTGCTCACTCAGCCACAAGGACGTGTGTTAGTAAAGTCGGGTAGTGATGTGGGCGAGTTGACGAGCCCTGTCCTTGTTCTACAGCAGGAGATCTTCCACACATTCCAACCTATGACACGCAGATCTTCATGGAGATCTTTATAGAGCTTATCTACAGGGGTTCCTGTCATGCAGGAACATGTTTGGGTCTCAGCTCAAGTGAAGGCGAAATTTTATGCCACGGCATCCAAAGACTTCATGTTTTTCTCGAGCTTTGTGGGAACACTTTGAGGAAGAATCACATATGGCTAAAAAGTCAGGGTGTCCCAATACTTTTGTCCATATAGTATATACTTTCATGTAAAAAACAAACAAACAAACAAACAAACTAACAAACAACTAAAAACAGATGCTGCCCTCTGCTGGTAAAATAACAAAATGAAAATACAAATCACTGAGAATCCTTTATAATAGAATAAAAATAAAGGGCTAGAATGTGTAAACAACCTGTGCACACACACGCGCGCGCACACACACACACACACACACACACACACACACACACACACACACACACACTTCGGCCTGTGAATACCCTTAACAATCATAGACAGAAGACAAAGTGTCTTCCTGTACCATCTCCTTCTATATGAACTTTATTATAGAATAAAAATAAAGGGCTAGAATGTGTAAACAACCTGCGCACACACACGCGCGCGCACACACACACACACACACACACACACACACACACACACACACACACACACACTTCGGCCTGTGAATACCCTTAACAATCATAGACAGAAGACAAAGTGTCTTCCTGTACCATCTCCTTCTATATGACATGATGTTATGATGACAGGTTACGCAGACATGGTGATGGTGGTCCTTACCGAGCTCCGTACACGTAAAAACAGTAGATGTGGAAGGTCAGAAGCGCTACAATGTCCGACAGCACAGAAAGGGCAAAGGTCAAACCCAGGCAGGCAGAGAGTCCGACGTACCACAGGATCATTTCAATGAAGGGAGACATCAGACGGATGTAACCTGAGGATGCAAAATAAATTAATAAACAGCAGAAATAAATGACTGAACATGAGATCAGACTGCAGTGTGAAATTCTAATGAAATGAAACCTTTTTCGCCTCATGCTCCCTCCAGTAACACAGTAACACTTTACACTGAAAGAGCGGATTAGGTTTTTTAGTGAAACGATGGCCATCACTCACTGATCCACAGATGGATGTGGTAAAGAAAAAATTTCCCCAGGACCTCGTCTAGAGCGCGATTCATCTTCAGTCCAGCGGGGGCACCCATGAGCCACTCCAGCAGGTTCTGCAGCTCCTTGGCTACGTGCTGGAAAACAAACACAACAGCGTTCTCGGTTTCTGTTCCACACAGCATCATGTTTAGATTATCTCTAGAGTTCATTTAGAGCTGCAGGAGAACCTGTACATTCTGCTCTTAATAACATCGGACGTATGATGAGTAAAAACGTTACACACGCTAAATTATACAGTGTGTAGGACATTAGTGTTCATTTAATGTAACTGGTACATATGTGAGGGTTGAGTGGAGGCCACACCTCCTACGTTGTAAATGAAAGGTTAGAAGACCACACCTCCTTCGTTATGAGCGACAGGTTAGGAGGCCACACCTCTACTGTAAGTGATAAATCGGTAAACCACACCTCCTTCTTTGTAAGCGTTAGGCTAGTAGGCCACACCTTCTTCGCTTTGAGTGACAGGCTAAGAGGCCACACCTGTCCTTCATTGTAAGAAACATATATAGAGGTCACACCTCCTTCAATATGAGTGACAGACAAATAGGCCACACCCCCTTGACCATGACCCAAAGTTAAACAGGCCACAAGGCTTTCACACTGACTGGCAGGTGATCTGATACACAACACCGCAGTCAATAAACCCAGAGGCAGGATTTCTGATTGCAGTGTAAACCCTCAAGTGTGTGTGTGTGTGTGTGTGTGTGTAAACAGTACTCACATCAGCAGCCGGTACTAAAGTGTTAGCGAGGTAGCTGATACGGTTCTCTCTGTAGAGCCACGAGATCAGCAGCAGTCCCAGAGCTGTGTCCACAAAGAAGGACACGAAAATGTTCGCTTTTCTGCAGAGAGAAAAATAAAACACACACCACACTGATGCAAACTCGCCCTCGTCCGATTAGACTCAAAAGTTTAAACATCACACACGGGCTTCAGTCTCGTACCTCATGAACTCCATGTGCGTCGTGGCCTTGCTGGTTGAGAAGACGGTTTGGAATTGCTCCGTCCTGTATCCTACCTGAACGCAGGTGGACAACTTGCTCGAAATGAAGCGCACCGGCCAAATATTCAGCACCCTACAAAAAAAAAAAACGGGTCAACCTTCGTAACATATAATAAATAATGACTGTCGTAATGACTGGGAGCCCGGAAAAACTATCCTTAGGGATTTTTGTTGATAGTCGATAGTTCCAGGGTTCAACTATCCGTGCCTCGAAACCCTTTTAATAGCTAACAGACATTAAACGAGTAAAAATGTCAAAATAAATATGTCTCTGGCATTGTTTAGAGGGCCGTTCCAAATGTGGGGGCCGTAGTTTGGGGACCCCTGATGTAGTGTACAGTTAATCTGTGGTGTATTCTTATATATTTGTAATTATAACATCTACACTGCTGCTCCACACACACACACACACACACACACACACACACACACACTGTAGATCCACTAATCCCGACTCACCTGAAGCTGCACAGCCATTTCCACCAGCGCACCAGTAAGGTGAGGAGCATGCAGACGGGGACGGACGCTTGTTTGATCAGTTCCACGAGGATGCTCGCCTCCCTGCCGTCCGACTGCCAGTGGGTCAACTTCAGCGGCCCGTCGTCGTATTTGTCGAAGAGGAAGAGCGGCTCGCTCTGGGAAACGGTGTGAAAAACGGCACGCAGCTCCGAAGTCTTCACATCAGCACCGTTCTCTTGGACGGGATGAAGCTGCGAGAGCATGACCTTCCTCTGATCGTAATGAACGAAGATAGTTTCGTGTTCCTCGTCTCCGGCCGCGTGTCCGTTTTTATGCACCACCTCGCAAGCGAAGCCTTTCTTGCCAGGCTCGCGGCTCAGCTGCAGCCAGCGAGAGTGAGAGAAGATGGTACTGAGGTCCTTCAAGAACTCATCCATGTCTTTCTGGCTGTCTTTGGAGAAGCTCCACGAGCCCAGAACAGTCAGATCCACCTGAGTCTGGCTGTGCAGCTCGCTCAGGTACTTCTTCACCTGGCCAGGTATGAAAGGGTAGTGAATGACGGCGAGCACCACGGCCGAGTCCTGGCCCGGGATCCAGCGTCCCACGAGAAGACCGCTGTCGGCCATGTTGCAGCATCGTGGGAAGAAGATCTTCAACACCATGACTGCACTTCACTGAAAATGTATCTCAAAACAAAACCTGTCAATGAAACACAGTCAGTTTAGAGAATTCTGAAGTGCAGGAGTGAATAAAGTAAAACTATTTACACCTGTGCATCAGTTAAAACCTGCAGCTCAGAGGTTTCATTAGTAAACTGCTGATTTGGATGTTAATACCGTGAAATCGTACAAAGTATCGTAAAGTATCGTTAAAAAAAAAAATCACATCACACCACTAATTAAAGAGATGATTTTTTAAATCTATTGTTCTTGGTTTTTTAATTACAATAAATTTTGCTTTAAAGACAAATGACCTCTTTGTGTCCTTCACATACTGGATCCTGCAACCGTTTCTATAGAAACCACACGCCTCCGGGATCCGTCCTGGATTTTGACAGTTAACTTTCTAATATACTACAATTATCCAACATTTACATTCCTAAATCTCACATTCACACACAAATATCTATCACAATAAAGAGTTTAATAATGTAACAATCTTATTTATCTGGCATGCTAACTAGCGAGCTAACTTTCTATCAGTTCACTCGAGAACAGCTACACATGCTAGCTACGATACGATGTATTACAGAGAAGGTAGAAAAGCTGCGTCCCAAATATATCTCAATTCTCCCTAGTGCGCACTAGAGCTAGGGCGGAAATGAGATCACTCATACCCTACATAGGGGACCTACTTAGAAAACACGGAGATATTTTGAGTTACAACCCAAAGCTATTTTCTTTAGAGTGTGTCCCTTTAAAAAACCGACGGAAGAAACAATAGATGTCACAACTTTAGTTCCGGAAAAGTTTGGATGGGATTTAATGTGGAATAAATGTGAATTAAAAACAAAATAAAAAAAACACAATACTGCGCAAAAGTTTGGAGATAGAAAATACTTTATTATTATTATTATTATTATTATTATTATTATTATTATTATGTTGTCATAATGAAGCTGTTTACTTTCACCACCAAAATTATAATATAATTTACATAAAATTAGGAATTTCTTCATAATGAGAAGAAAACATCTGCTTTTAAAGATGAGACGATTTTGGATTAAAGAACAGCAAAATTATTATCTGGATTGAAATTTTAGTTCAAATAATTCACAGGAAAAAAATCCCAATCAAGCATCAATTGTTTCTAGATTTACTTGCACACAGTTTTTGAAGGAACTCAGCAGGTAGGTTGTTCCAAACATCTTGGAGAACCAAGCACAGATCTTCTGTAGATGATGGCTCTTCAAATCCTTCATTCTCTTGTAATCCCAGATAGACTCGATGCTGTTCTTTTATATTTCACATCAGCTTTACATGTAAATGTTTTCTTCTTATTCTGAAGAAATTCTTTAATTCATATTTTATTTTGGAAATGGGGGAAGTAAAATACACAGCTTCATTATCACCTACAAAATATAACATGTAATACGCAATGTACAATTTATCATCTAAAACCCATTAAAATGCTGATTATATAATAATAATGATAATAATTTCATAGTATTTTTTGATTAAATACAATATTTTATAAAATATATTAAATAATAACTTACTTGTGTTCAGTCAAGTCTCCAGCACTTAGTTAAATGACACTTTAGAAAGGAAAACCCGCTCTTTTCTGTTTAGTTTCAGTGATAAGACCTGCAGGAGTGGAGATAAGAGTGGAGACTCCACACACACACACACACACACACACACACACACACACACATGGTTTGTAGAATGGACAGTTGTGTTTGGGTGTGTACACATATCTCTCACTGTGGAGGTTAACAAAAGATAAAAAAGGGAGGTTTTTTATTCATTTATTCAGAGTTATATGTGAACAATGACATAAAAGTGTAGGATTACTCTTGTCTAATTATTCATTAATTATAAACCTTAAATACAAGTAATTCTGAGACTGATGATAATCCCAGTAGATTATTATAATTATTATAATAAGATCAGATAAAATGTAGAATTAGAGATATATTGTGAACTCTTTGGCTTCATCTTTAGTGTAAATTTCATGTATATTTTAATATTTAACGTCTTTTCAACCAATACAATTAAAAAGCGGAACATTTCCACTGGATACAAATACAAGGAGAAATGCGTCAATATGACCAGTAGATGGCGCTGAAAAACAGGATTTGTGAGACTGGTTGAATTTTTTCTGCTGACATCATATTTTATTTATCATCAAAAAAACAATTGATTAATTAGTTAATTAAGTTGTTAATTAACAATCTTCAAAATAATGAGCAATTATTCAGCAGATGTGTGTCTCTTGCACTACCATTTGCCCCATCCTCACTATACCCTATACCTCATTCTCAATCCTGTCTCATTATATTTATTATATTTATTATTAATCATGTATAATTACTCCATAATCTGCGCCGGTATTTATTCACTACCTGCACTTTTTATTTACATTTACGCTCTTTCTCAGCTGTCCTTATCCAAAATGACCTACATTCATCTCATTCATACAACTGAGCACTTATGGAGATAAGGGCCACCCTCAGGGGCCCAGGACTGGCAGAATGGTGTGGCTGAGATTAGGATTGGAACTCATGACCTTCAGAGTCCAAGACCTAAAGTCCAATACCTTAACCACTAATTCCCCATCCTGCTTTTTATACAATATATTATCCTTTCTATGTACACACGTGTGTGTGTGTGTGTGTGTGTGTGTGTGAATATTAGAATAGAATAGAATAGAATAGAATAGAATAGAATAGAATAGAATAGAATAATTCTGTGGAGAGGTGTGTGTGTGTGTGTGTGTGTGTGTGTGTGTGTGTGTGTGTGTGTGTGTATTAGAAAATACTATTTAAACGGCTCTGTACTTTTACTCTGCACATTCACAATGAAGTTGAATCTGATCAACTCCAATCGAATATTGGTATTTTAAGTTGAAAACCTGAATATTAGAATAGAACAGAATAGAATAGAATAGAATAGAATAGAATAGAATAATTCTGTGGAGAGATGCAATAAAGCAAATCTTCACTGAATCTCAGCAAAGTGGTGACTCTGTCAACAAGGATCATTACTACACATCAGGAAATGTCCACAGAGGAACAAGTGAACATTGCGGTTAAAGGACACGTCTCCAACACACAGAATTCAGTCAAGCTAACGGCATGAATGTTCAAAAAATAATAATAAAAAATATTCATATTAATAACTTATCGACGTGTGATTTTTATTTGGACCCTTCTGTGGATCTTCAGGGTTCCAAGGAGCACATTTGAAAGTTAAGAAACATAAAATCATCCAGAAAACTGTGAAGAAATCCTTGGTGGATCGTTTGGACTTGCATAATAAAAAGCCATGACTACATCATTTCACTTTCAGTGTGTGTGTGTGTGTGTGTGTGTGTGTGTGTGTGTGTTTACTCCCTGCTTTATCTAACAGGAAAAAAAGCGAGAGAACCTGAAGGTCATGTATTGAACGTTAAATCCTGTAACACTGCTGTTTGTAGTAAAAACCAGGAAGAGGGTTCCAAAAAAATGGTTCCTTCGAGTAAAACCACAGTATGAGGAAATGAGCTGGAGAAGAAATCGGAATAGAAAAATGCTGAGAGAAATGTGCAGGAAATTATTTATTACATGTGATCGAGAATTCTGCATGGCGATTGGTCGGAAGGTGGTGATCAGTTTTCCGAGGCAGAGGCTCACACAAGCGGAATCGAAACATTTCTCCTCAAAAGCGTTGGTGTTCCGTGAAGAAGGGATGTTTAAACACAAAGGGAAGGAGTCTCTAGTGACATTTGTATAGTGGTAAGATTAGAATTTACCAGTAATAAGAACAATAAGATGAAGGAGAAGAAAAAGAAAGACACACTGCGGGAGGAGAAGAAAAAAAGAAAAACTCCAGATGTTTACAGCTGCTATAAAGTCATTCATTGTAACTACTGCAAACTCAGAAAAGTCATAGTTAAATTGTAAATGTTGGCTCACTGCTGAGGTGCGAGAGGACAGAAGACACTGAGGGACACTGAGGAAGACAGGCAGTGGTAACAGTGACTCTGCTTTATCACGCCATCAGTGTTCGCTACTTCGCAAGGGCTTAATGAGAAAATATAAGCCGTCATGTAAACAAGAAGTTCTCGGTAAAATGTATGAAATGTCACAGCACAATCATCCCAACTTCCTGTCTCTCAGTGTGTCTACAAAGTTTCAGAACATCGAGGGTCATGAGCTGATGTGTTTTTATTGGTGACTAGCAGAAGTGGTCATGTGGCTAGAGAGAGAGAGAGAGAGAGAGAGAGAGAGAGAGAAAGATAGAGTGGGGGGTATGTGTGTGAGATTTGTTTATAAGCCTAAATGTTCTCATTATGGAAAGAGAACAATGAAATAAATGATCATTAACCTGATATCAAGTCTCCTCACTCGTCTCTATTCTCAGACGTCTCTCTCAATCTCTTTTGTCAGTCCCCTTTCTCAGATTGCTTCCAAAGACTGCTCGCTTGGTCTCCTCTCTCAGGCTTTTCAGTTATTCTTCCTCTCTGATGTCTCACCCAGTCTCTTCTCTCAGACTTCTCACCTAGTCTCTTCTCTCAGACTTCCCTCAGTCTCTTCTCTCAGACTTCTCACCTAGTCTCTTCTCTCAGACTTCTCACCTAGTCTCTTCTCTCAGACTTCCCTCAGTCTCTTCTCTCAGACTTCTCTCAGTCTCTTCTCTCAGTCTCTTCTCCCAATCTCTTCTCTCAGACTTCTCTCAGTCTCTTCTCTCAAGACTTCTCTCAGTCTCTTCTCTCATTCTTCTCTCAGTCTCTTCTCTCAGTCTTCTCCCAGTCTCTTCTCTCAGTCCTCATTCTCAGATTCCTTTTGCAGACTGCTCTATCAGCCTCCTCTTTCTGACGTTTCTCTTAGTGTCTTCTCACAGTTTTCTCTTACAGTCTCCACTCTCAGTTTCCTTTCTCAGACTTCTATCTCTGTCTCCTCTCTCAACTGACTCTCTCAGATTGCTCTTTGAACTTCTCTCCAGGTCTCCTTCCGCAGTTTCCTTTTTTCAGACTTTCTTTCTCAGTCTCTTTTCTCAGACTTTTCTTCAGATTTCTCACTCAAACTTCTTTCTCAGACTTCGCTCTCAGTCTCCTCTCCGTTTTATCTCTCAGACACCTCACTCAGTCTCCTCTCTCTCTCAGTCTACTCAACCCTTTTCGAAGTCACTCTTTAAAAGAGCGTAATCTTCCTGAGTGCTTTTCCTCTGTGGAACAGTAAAGAGTTCACCAAACGCTCTGTGACCAGAACAAAGACTCGATGAATAAACTGCAATCCCGTCTTTTCCTATAAGAAACAGCTCTAAATACTTCACAGGCTTTGTTTTAAAGACCTCCAACAACCTCTTTAGAAAGATCTTCAGTAGATCCTGATGGAATCCGACACACTGGTAAGAGACTTAATGGATTTATTTGCATTTTGATCAGCGTTTTCTGTAATTTAACTGGAGTGAGTCGCTCCGTAATGCGATCGTGAGCTGGTAAAAGAGCGCCAGCTGGTGTTTGCAGGCTGTAACATAATAAACTTGAGCAACAAATTAAAGACATCATTCAATTTGGTGATGTATTTGTTTACTGCTTCACAGATCCGATTCCTCGTGTTTATTTTATTGCATAACATTTATGTTTATGGCTTTTGGCAGACGCCGGTATCCAGAGAGACTTACATTTGTCTCATTTTTTAATACATCTAAGCAGCTATGGAATTAAGGGCCTTGCTCAGGGGCCCCATGTGGCTGAAATTTTAACTAATGACCTTCAGATCCAAAGTTTAACTCCTTAACCACTGAGGGCCCACCTTTATTACACCCCCCCCCCCCATTTATTTTATAGTATTGTGTCTATAAAGTGTTCTGATTTATAGATCAGTTTTAAAACAGATGAACACTTTCCCACCCGAAGGCCAAAAAGAGACAAACCTCCGCACTCTTCTCTTTTCTCGATTATTGCACCTTGATTGAATTATGTTAATTACACTTATATTTATAATAATTTATAGTTGCTAGAAATAACCCCCCCCATTTATTTTATAGTATTGTGTCTATAAAGTGTTCTGATTTATAGATCAGTTTTAAAACAGATGAACACTTTCCCACCCGAAGGCCAAAAAGAGACAAACCTCCGCACTCTTCTCTTTTCTCGATTATTGCACCTTGATTGAATTATGTTAATTACACTTATATTTATAATAATTTATAGTTGCTAGAAATAAAAAGTAAAAGCAGCACAGTAGGACAGTGAGGCAGGTGGCGTGGTTTTGGAGAAGGAACACTTTTTGTGAAAGTGATAGAAAAATTAATTTCAAAGCATCGAGTCGACTTAAAAGAAACAGCAGACTGAGGTCGAGGTCTAAAAGTCACCTAAACAGCCGTTTGTCATTCCAATGTCATTACTGAGACGCTGAGTGGGGAGAAGTTCGAGATAAGAAAGCAGTGACGTGGCTTTTATGGTTTGAGTTGTAGGTAGGTCATGTGACTTGTGGGAATTTTGTCGAATATGAAAGTGAGTGAAGACACAGACGAAGAACTGAATCCAGTTCTTATCACTGCATTCTAACCTACACATCCTTCTGTGGTGCGTTTATGAAATTCCCGGAAAGTCTTTAGGCAATTTCTTGAAAACTGGACAGAGGACATGAACACTTATACAGTGATGTTTTGCTGAGTTGCAGGATTCACCAAAATCAAAGTTGGCCACTGGTTTTAAATGTAGTTTTACGGCAATAGTTAGTTGATGGATTGTAGGAAATAAAAATAATACTCTCGTTTTATATATATATATTAAAAAAAATGGTTTTCCAACAATAAAAGTCCATAATGGTGGACAATCGAAATGAGTGTTTTATTTTTAACTGAATTTCAGACGTGATATTTGTTATTGCGTATAAACGTGTGCAGTGATCGTGTAAGCCTGGTTACTGTGCTGTGTATATACACTACGTGGACATGCTTGTGTGGAGAACATAAACACTGTCCAGAACGTGTCCAGAAATGAAACTAACATCTGCTCTCATCGAGGAATGTTCAGGGACTGTGTGGTGACACGACACTGTGATCTGCACACGACCCCCTGCACATTCCTGCGTTCTCTCTCAGAAGGTATTAAACAGGTAATAAATCCCTTATGAGCCCCTTCGACTACTGACACTGATTAGTTATAAGAATAATGGAAGGGGCTTTGAGGGGAACCTGAGAGGAACAGGAATGACTGCGCTGTTAGTTTATACGAAAGAGCAGCATCTGCTGGCAGGCTGGAGAACACCAAGGTCACTTTCACTTTCACTTTCCTGTAAAACAACTGTGAAATTGTAAGAGATACACACACACACACACCACACACACACACAGTGCATGTATATACATACACATGCACACACACATTTTTACACAGTGACCTAATAACCTTGTTTAATTACGTATTTGGGTCAATATGCTCCTATATGAGTTTTATAAGATTACAGTAAAAGGTCCTATTGAGAACTTTTTTACTGGGATTTTCACTGGACTGGAGTTTAATAATAATAATAATAATAATAATAGGAAAAAGAAGAAAGTATTAGTAGAAAGCGTAGTTGAAGAACATCTCCAAACTTGTGTTCTTTACAGACAAAACAATCCCTGAAAGGTGATATTATTTCCTAGCAAACGTCCAATCTTCTAAACCCTTAGCGAGAAAATACCTCAAAAATAATATTCTCTAATTAGACATAATTCAGTGTTTTAACTGCAGAATGCATCTGATTACAAACATCTGCACACGTCTACTAAGATGCAAAGCAAAAGTATTCAGTGTTATAATGCACAAAATCACAAAAATCCCAGTTTCCCCAAAAGGACCCATTTGCTTAGAAGTGAACCTCAAGCTCAGAGGAACTGCAGTTACTCATGCACTACTTGTCGTGATATAATCTCATCTGCCATATGTGAAATAGGAAAAAAAAAAAAAGATATGGTCCGTCCCACCGTGCGGTAAACATGAGCATTTCTGAGAAACTCTTACAGAAATGAAAGTTTGCCGTATGCAGTAGAGCAGCTTGACTCAAACTGACTGGAGATGTGTGTGTGTGTGTGTGTGTGTGTGTTAGTGTGCTGGTGTGTATGGCATTTCAGTTTCACAATGAAATCATTGTTAGGAGCAGCTGTCCAAGAGAACAATCTACACGCAGATACACGTCCTTATGCACACCTCGAAGGCTCGTCTCACTGCGTGCCTCACCAAGTCGCTCATTAACCCCGTGTGTAACTCTACCCTGTTTGGGTGGAGGCGTTTTCCAACTTATTATATATATATATATATATAGACCAGACGTCTCTGTAGTCGTTGCAGCACGTTTAGGTGTTATAATGCAACAGTCTGGCAACATGGCACAGTGTAAACTGCAGAAGACTTTCCTGCACCAACATCTGCACTGATACGATCATAGGATCAAGTGTGTGCACACTCTATACACACACACACACACACACACACACAAACAGAAACATACACTATACATCCAAAAGTATGTGCTTGTAGAACTTCATGTGTTTGCTGGAGCTCCTCTCTTCTGCTTTGCAGCATGGCTGTGAGGATTCATGTTCATGCAGATACAAGAAGCTCTGTGCAGGACACTCAAGTGCTTCCACACTAAACTTTAAAAAACATCAGGAACTTCTTCATGGAGCTTGGGTTGTGTACAGAGGTGTGATGCTTGTTTGGGCCTTGACGTGTTTTTTGAATACTGTAGTGTACAAAGAGGATGTAATGATATGGATGTCAGGGTGCACATACTTATGGGTGTATAAAAAATTGACCTATATATATAAACACACACACACACACACACACACACACTCACTCACATACATCCATGCATACATCACACACACACACACACATTTATGCATGCAG
Source organism: Silurus asotus (assembly GCA_024362625.1). Classification (NCBI taxonomy): domain Eukaryota; kingdom Metazoa; phylum Chordata; class Actinopteri; order Siluriformes; family Siluridae; genus Silurus; species Silurus asotus. Next base: position 919,378 of record MU551605.1, read on the forward strand.
AAATACACAATGTTATTCTTTTTTTTTTTCTAGATGTTACCTCTAGCTTTTTGTACACACACACACGCGCGCGCACACACACACACACGCACTCACGCATGCATAAGTACATAACGTGCTGTTTTTTCCCCTGTTCTAGCTTTACACACACGCGCGCGCGCACACACACACACATTTATGCATGCATAAATACATAAAATTATAATTTGTATTTTCTGCATGCTTACCTGTCCTACCTATCACCACACACACACACACACACACACACACACACACACACACTTAGTACACTCGGTCGTCACGGTAACCAGAGCTCGCGTGTTGACACACAGTGTGTGGTGCACTGCGGTTTGAAGAAGCCTCACGATTTCAGAGAAGAGCTTAAAGCTAAAGCGAAAGCAAACTTTCCGGGAAATGCAGTGTGTGTGTGTGTGTGTGTGTGTGTGTGAGGGAGGGAGGGAGGGAGCTCTGGGAGGAGGGCGGGTTTGAAGAAGCTCATGTCTCTATAAAAACACCAGACTGCGCCGGGCCTGAGCTTGATTCATGTGATGAACATTGAGGAGCAGAGCGGAGCTCAGGCTTCGTGTCAATGGAATTAATTGAGCGCGGTGTGGAGTTTATTCCCTGCCCGAACAGACGCCATGTTTGCCCGCTGTCCTGCTCTTTGTTCCACGCAGTGCTGAACGGTAAGACGCTTCACTGGATCCTTCTATTCATTTACTTTTAATTTCACTCCCAAATCCCTGCTCTTCCACCCGCCTGTACAGATCTAATGAAAGCCGTGTGTGTGTGTGTGTGTGTGTGTGCGCAAATCTGCACCCAGTCTCTGGTCTAATCTGGTCTAATCTCTCTGTAAACTCTAATCCGAGTTAATAGTTCACTCAGTATTGAAAGGGGTCGAGTTTCACAGCAGGGTTTTTTTTTTCTATTCACTGGGAATACAGCATGTTCTCCTGCAAGTTCCTGGAAAACCCTTTGGGGAGCTCCTCCTGGAATTTCACGAAACCTAAACCTCAGAAACGTCAATACTTACACCTAAAGTGTTTTCTTTTACGTTTTTTTTTCTTCTGATGATTGACTTTTTTTTTCCAAATCTGGTTCTTTTACTGAACTGTAAACCCAGGAGTTAAAATGTTAGATCCTTGTGAGATGTTCCGACAGCAAACTTTATCTCTGGTCATGCCCCTTTGTGTTCATTCTGACATGAACTTCAGGTCAGATGGTCACTGGACAGAATGTTCTATTAGTCTTACAGTGTATAAAAAAAGCCAATTAAACATGAGAATGAGAGAGTTGAGGATGCTGGAGACACGTCTAGAGGGAAACCATACATTTTGGATGAAGATGAAGTTGTATTTTAGTGTAATTATAATTCCTGACCTTTAGCAAGCATCTGAACCACAGGGATGTTCCATATCTCTGTTTCATGATGGTCATATTCAAAAGCTCAGAAATGTCATTGGATCCAAATCAGATCCTTTCCATTTCCAGTGTAATGAGGAACTCATGCAGAAGATATGAAACCTAAGGAAACAGAAACTAAGCGCTCAGATATGTAAATTATTCAAATATATACAAAAATGCGTATCCATGATGCTGATTCATGTCTGATTTCCCGTCTTTGGAAGTGTATAACGGTTTTCTCTTCTCTTTTCCACCCATCAGACCTCATGATCCTCGCCTAGATGACCTTTATGACCCTACACTATGGAAGACCGCGCCAGGAGCTGGTCTTCCCTGTAGGATGGTAGCGCACGGCGCCGTGGAAGACACGTCAGGCACTTCAGCGGACCGCCGAGCCCCGCCCCCGCGCCCCGAAAACCGTACGCACTTCCGCTCGTTCAAGAGCGAGAGCGACTTCAAGGCCATCGTCGAGACCACGTTGATGCTGGAGGAGAGTGGATTCTACTGGGGGCCCATGACAGTCGAAGAGGCCCACCACAAGCTCAGGAAGGAACCGGTGGGAACGTTCCTGATCCGGGACAGTCAACAGAAGGACGTTTTCTTTACGCTAAGCTACAGAGCTTTGATGGGTCCCAACAGCATTCGGATAAACTTCCAGAACTCGTGCTTCAGTCTCACGGGGAGCAAGGAGACGTTCAAGAATCTCTTCCACCTGCTGGAACACTACTCCAGCACGGGAAAGAAGACCCTGCAGCGGCCGTACAGGAAGCAGCGCGTACGATCGCTGCAGGAACTCTGCCGCAAACGGATTATCGAAACATCTGGAGCGCAGGCTATCGATGAACTTCCGGTCAATCCCGTCGTCAAAGACTTCCTCCGCTCTTTTCCGTATCGGCTCTAAAGGCTCGGACGCATTAAAGCACCGCTGTGGGATTATGCTGGTCATACTTGACGGCTGCAAACAGGCACTTTGTAGCACATTTTGGAAAGACTTGAACGAGTTCAAAGTTTACATCACGGTTGAATGTTTACACTATCATGCAGAGAGTCCCGGGGCTTCCTGTGATTTTATTTTTGCTATGCAAAAAGCTATATTTCTTTATCAGTATTTTTATAAAAGTAATAAATGTATTTTTAAACAATTAAAAACACAAATCTGCCACTTTTTTTCTTGGGTTTCAGTCACCGGCGGTGGGGGAAAGGGGGGGGGGGCTGAATGGGGGACGTCAGAGCGTTTCCTTGGGCTTCATACAAAGTCATCGTACTTTCACTTTACAGCTTCTGGAAGATCTTATAGGATCGCTGCCAGGGATTTCAGGAAGCTTTTATTCTTCCCAAAAGAAACACTAAAACCTTCATGTTTTTATAACAGATTATCTGTTCAATCTCGAGGGTTTGGTCTTGTGTAGATTTGAGTTAAATACATTTCAGAACACCACGAGGGGTTCCCCGGCTGAACCTTTCATTATATTAAGATCTCAAGTGAATTACATCTGTATTCCAATCTCTTCCTGATAATTTCGCCGCTCAGATCTGGCGCTTCCTAAGAATGGGGAAATGTTCTCTGTGGCTTTTTTTTTTTTAAACCAACCTTGTCATCTAGATTACGTCTCTCGATGTACCTGAATGTTCCTGAAATGACACGTGCTAGACTGACTCATTCGGGTAGAAGCAGGGTTGGGGGCGGAGCTACGATGACCGTAAACTCTTCATGGTTTAGAGACACATTTACAAGAAACAGAGGGCGGGCGGAGCCTGTTAAGGAACACACACACACACACACACCACACTACACAAATATACACACAGTGTGAATAAATTGCTTTACTCAGAAAGTGAGTAAGATTGAGATAAGGCTTTGTGTCTTGGGTGTTGCTGTACCGTAAACTGTAGAGGGGCACTGGGAATAGCGCCTGACGCAGGAGGAACTGATTTCTTTAGCTGAGATACGTTTGACTTGCACATAAAGCAAAAAAAAAAATGGAAAGCAAAAAAAAAAAATAGTAAAAATTATACTTTTTGCTTACATTTGTGGGTCTACAGAAAAATCGTTTGTACTAAAGGTTTCTCTAAAAGAAATATACTTTTTATTTATATATAGAATTTAATTTTTAACAATTTACAGCTTGTAGAAAAAAAAAATGACAGAATTTTTAAATAAATATAAAGTTTTTGGATTATACAACATTTTTAACAAGGTGTATAATTTTTATAAAATCTTTTATATATATATCATTTTTTTAATTATCAAAGATTTTTTTTATACTTGTTCTAGATTTTCTTTCCAGCTATTTTACCCTCTCGTTTCCTCCCAAACCATTCTGCCTTTCACAACTCAACCCTTCACATCATCTTCCATGCCTAATCCTGATTTACTTTCTGAAACAAAGTCTCGAGATGGTCTCACATACAGCTTCTTCACAGAATGACACTGTTAGAATTTCTTGTGACTCATGAATGAGTTCTTGAAAGCTTCCTGCTTCTTCTCCTTTTTTTTTTCTTTTTTTTTTTCTTTTTTTTTTGAATCACCACACTATCTTGAAAGCGTAAGTGCTTACTGAGAAGCACCCCGGGGTGAAACCAAGTGTGGTGGCCCATGACGGAAATCAGCTCTCGAGAACAAAGCAGCTGTGAGTTATCTTTTTCGAATCTTTCAGGGTCTGGATGGGTCTCTTCTGAAGAAGAGAATGTGAGAGTTCTGGTGAAAGATTTTCAGGCGAAGAGCAGCTTCAGATGAAAGGATGCGCACGACCGGGTTTTAATTTAACACTCGTCGGATTTTATTTCTGAGTATAATCAGATAAAAACGTGGAACGCGGCTAATCTCGAAGCTGCAGATACTCGCAAGCTTTTCTGCAGATGCCACGAAAAAAAAAATATATAAAAAAAAAAACAGGTCAAGTAGAGTTAATGGAATTAAATGAAGAATGTTTAAGAAGAACAGCTTGTTATAATATGCAAAATTATGTGTCGGATAGAAATGTGTTCAATACACAGATTTTCCGGTGAGACATTACGAGGACGAAAACAAGACACAGTTGATTTAAGAAAGAAAAAAAACTAAGTTTTGTTTAATTGAATTTGAAAACAAAATCTAAGCTGAATTTATATCTTATCTTCACTCCCAAGTTTGACATTTTGTGTGTGTGTGTGTGTGTGTGTGTGTGTGTGTGTAAGCACTAGATGCATTACTCTACCTGCTCAGTGTGAAGAAAATACATGAAAGTGCAAAATCACTTCCAGGAAAGGAGACCACTGTGTTTCCCTGAACAACCTTCAACACACAATACATTCTTACACACACACACACACACACACACACACACACACACACACATTAGGGAACTGTTATGCAGCTGATGATCACCTGATTATCTAAAAAACGATCAAATCTTTAAGCACAAACATGTCAAAACACACACTGAGCTCACCAGCACAACTAACGCTGCTGCGTGCTGAATTCTGATTGGTCGGAAGGTCTGGACTGTTTTTATTTATTTTTTAATCATGGCAGCTACACAAGCTACACATCACATGGTTTTATATCTGGCTTCTTTTGTAACAGCTCGTTCGCAGGTCCTGCTACGGAGGACGCTAATAACAAACAGGCTTGAAGCGGTGAAGGTGATGTTTATGTAGCGTTTATGGAAGAAGTCTCCAGTGTCAGTGTCCAGTGTCAGGGGTTGAAGGTGTACAGGATTTTCCGTCTGTTTGTAGCTGCTATAACGTAAAAAAGGAGACAGAATCATATAAGAAGCGTTTTTAACCCTGCTACGAAGCTTCATTTTCACGCAACACAGAGTTTGTTCAGAGCTTTATGCTCTCTAGGTGTCACCTATGTTGAATACTACAGAAAACGTTTCTGGTATACACACACACACACACACACACACACACACACACACTATAAATAACAATATATAAAAAAGCACTTCTGTGGAATGTTCATCGTGCTCTATAGGAACTTTTTAACAGTCAGTTCAAACTCAGCATGAAGTTTAAATAGCTGTATTTTCCACACACACACACACACACACACACACACACAAACACACACACACACACAAACACAAACACACACACCCAGACACACACACAGAGCACTAGTTGACTCACACTTTGACACTGTAACCTCTTTTCTCCATTTGCACAAAACCACAACTGAAGACCCCTCGGGATTAGTACTTTCACGTAACTATATTTCACACCGTAGGGGTGAATTCCAGGAAGGTAACACATGCCACCATCTTCCTGTTTGATTTTGCCCGCACACAAAAAAAGCCCTACAGCAGGAGTTCAGAAGGTTCTCATGTTCTCAGTTCCCCTCGCGCTCATCCTCGCGCCATCGTTTTCTAAACGATGACGACGTGACGATGCTTCACAGCTTCGGTCTGCTCAGCACCTGGCTTGCACACTTTTACACAGCATCACTTTACCGAACATGACGCACTGATATCATTTTGAACCCTTTGATCTGAGCATCCGAGGCTTGAAACAGGAAGTGGCAAGAAGAAGTTGTTGTTTTTAGTAACGTGTAAACGGTTACAACGAGGGGTTAAACATCTGCTAATAGAAAGTAGCAGATCAGATCAGGTGGTGCTTGGAATCTAATACAGGCCCTTTTTAATCTCTGACCACGACCCCAAAAACACACATGAAGAAGTCTGGACTTTCTGACTTCCTTACAAATGTCTTACTGACGTTTGTGGCACTTGAACTCACAATCTACAAAAATGGTGGCATTTTAATCGCATAAGGCACGACCTCATCTGTCCATTTACACACGTGTCATTATGGGGAAGGATCTTCATGTGTATCAATCTGAAAGCACTGTTAGATCTGGTTTTCCTGGTTAGATGGCTACAACAGTATTTCTGAAAGGAAATTCAGGACTGTTGTAATTCTCCCTGGAAGACTGCATCATCAACCAATGAGCTAAAACCCTGGCAGAAGTCTACAAAGTCTTAAATCATCTGTTCACTGGCCAAAAAAAAAGACAGCAAACAGGAACCATGTTCATGGAAGATCATCACAAAGGAAGCAACTGAAAAAACAACAACAACTGGAGCATGTTTCTTCCTTAAAACCGCTGTTATATATGTATATGTAAATGATCTGAGGACAAATGAGACAAAAGAAAAAAGATCTCGACGGCGTATGGAGCATGTCGGCTTAGTCCAGGGTTTGGACGCCTTGCAGTCACTGATAGAAGTCCAGCAAGACAAAAGAAAAAGTTCTGACCATAACCCCATCAATATTCTACAGCACCATCTAAACACCTGAAGAGCTTCTCGAGGAACACGACCCAAAAACGTGGATTAACAGAGTTTCGTCTCAGTTGGATGAACAGCTTAAGGAAATTTGTGTTGCTGCTAAAACAAGGATCTATTAAATTCATAGCCTGTGCTAAAGAAATGCTACCTTGTGTGTGTGTGTGTGTGTGTGTGTTATTTAGGTTGTTTGATGATATGTAATTGTGTAAATTATAACCCATGCGTGAACCTGCGTAAGTGCCACCTGCACGCACAGAAAAATGATCACGTCTATAAGAGTTTATTGTTTGTTTGTTTTTTTTGTTTACTGTAAACGTGATGGAAACGTATGGAACACGCACATATACAATTCAGACAAAAATACTGAAGCACCCGACTTTTGTCCCGTACACAATTGTGTCGTACGTCTTACGATGCAGCATGAAACTTTCCCTCCGAGACCCTAATCCAGCTCCATGAAGATACACGAGTTGGAGTGGAAGATCTCCTGCTAACGAACTCTGACCTCACCCCTATCAAAACACCTCCATGACACAAAGCCAGCACCATGAACATGTGCTTTACATGGGTTTGGAGTGGAAGATCTCCTACTACAGATCTCTATAACTGATGAACAGCATTGGGATGAATGTTTCATGCTGACTGCACCCTCAGGCCTCCTCGGTACATCAGTACCTGACTTCAATAACGAACAAAATCCCACATGAATCTCCACAAAATCTAGAGGAACATCTTCCCAGGAGAGTGGAGCTGATTATAAGAGCAAATGGGGACTCAGAGTAGTTTAAATGATAATTCCAGGTTTACTGGAGAACCTTTACTGGGGGGGGAGAGTAAAGAACACCTCCAGTGAAGTTTGTTGGTGTAACAACGGACGTAACGGACATGATTTTGTCCCGAGACGCTTTCGCATACGTTTCGCTTCACACTCAAGACGTGACGAAAAGAACACAACGCTCACGAGATCGCAGGGTAAAGAAACACGGAGCCTCGGAGGGTCACGTAAACAACAGTCGCGTCCAACACGAGCCTCTTTTTCCTCGTCAGCATGGCGTGTTGTTTGTGCTACGGACCGGAGATTACAATCTCACCACAGAGAAGAAGGTTCATGGGAACATCTCGGCGTTCACGTGGCCAGTCTTCAGGTTTAGATTCGGTTTTGCTGCTGCAAATCACAAGTTTTCTCTATTTAAATTCCCTCGATTGAATTTGTTGTTGTTGTTGAATCCAAATCGTTTCCAATCCCAGGAGGAAAAAAAAAGGTTTATTCAGCATCAGCAAAAGGAGTCTCACGTGTGTGTGGTTTTTGTACATCTTCAGGACGCTTTCTCAGTAATCTTGCTCTTATTCCAGAAAGAGAAGAACGAGAAGCTGATGAGTGTTTAAAACTGCTAGAATGTAAGTGAGAACAGGAACTAGAGGTTGTTCTATCGACATTCTGCACACTATCAATATCTTCCTTTTTTTTTTTTTTTTTTTTTTTTTTTTTTTTTAATTAAGAAGAATGAGAACCATGAAGGGAAGACGAGACACCGCACACTTCTTTGCTGTGGTTCAAGGAAACCTAGTGCACACAAGCCCTGTTCTTTCTTCAGCTATTTTCTTCTCTCTTAGTTCTCAGAACACCACTTGTAGGTTTTTCTTGCAATCTCACTTTTTCCTGGAACAGAACCAGCTCTGAGTCACGCAGCCCAGTGTTTGGATCTCGATTTATAATATCAAATCACCGATTCAGATTCCAAAGAATGGAGATGATTAAGATCTTGACCTGCTCAGATGATGTACTCGAGTCTACATTAACACTCCCAGGCTAGGAGAGATGCAATACTAGTGAAGATCTCGAATTTCTCCATAAACATGTGGTAAAGGAGGTTCATAAGGGCCGTGATAAGAGCACATCATCAGAAAGCACGTCGAAGATGCTTACATGATCATATTCGATTTGTTTTGTTTTTTTTTACTTTTGTCTAACAGAAACGAAGCAGAAATACAGTCGTGTTCAGCTTTTCGTTAAAAATGCTTAGTTTTAATGAATAAATTGCATCTTAATCATAAAATCTTCCATTACACGGCATATTAATAAATCCAAAAACTCAGCAAAATATGTTTATTCTCTGTTTTTTGCAACCTCAGCTGGAAACTTTGAAGTTCCACCTACTTTTCTGTTTACTGCTCTGTATGCAAATTAGGTGTCATTATAATATATACATATATGCACCAGTTTTTTTTCTTTTAAAACAAGCTGCATTTTTGAAGCATGTTATTTCCTATTGTTGTCTCAAATGTATTGTTGAAACACTCGACTTTCCTAGCGGTTCTTCCCCAAACTGTTACCCACAACGTCTCTGGATAGCATGAAATGTTTTCTTCACTTGAACACAAAGACCCAAACCTGTTCCAGCATGACAATGCCCCTGTGCACAAGCAAACTCCGAGAAGATCATGGGTTGGAAGTGTGTGGAAGATCTTCTGGTCTAAAGCTCCTGAATGCTGACTGCACTCCCAGGCCTCCTCACCTACTTCAGTTCCTGACTTTACTAACACCTTTCTCCCAGAATGAAGCTCCACATCATCAAGTGGAACTTCTGAGGACTGGAGCTCATTATAACAGCAAATGAGGAGAAAATCTGTGTTGGGATGTTGGAAAAAGCACACAATCTTATGGTCCACAAACTTTTGTGGACAGTTTTTTTAGAACGATGGACCACATGTTTACGATCAAACAATAAAACTTTAATAACTGAAAATGTTCCTGTTTAAAAGTGTAAACAGGCTGATTTATATTCTAATTCTTTTAAAATAATCCAGATTTTTTTATTTTGACATCCAGTGTGCACTAATTACATGTATATTTATTTACAGTCATGTTTCAGTAAATAAATAAATATAAATACATAAAAAGCCCAAATAAAGAAATATATCATGAATCAACTGGTAAAAATGAGCAAATATTTGTTCTTGTTTTATTTACTGTTTTTGATTTTAAATAAAATGAGTTTGGATTTTTTTTTTTATACTTTTAATATATTCTTTCAAATGTATAAAACTTGTTTCATTATTTTAAGGGAAATTTGATTTGCTAGACTGGCAAGAGTTTTCCAGAAGAATATTAATAAGAGGAAAAAAAAATAAACACTGTAAATGCTGTAATCTAAAAGAAAAAAAAAATATTTCCAGTAATTTTTTTCCTCCTGTTCTGGGGTGGTGTCCTGTTAGGTTCCTCTATAAATAAAGCTTTGTGTGTTTTTTTAGTACAAGCCCAAAGCTCTAATACTTCACGTATGCACCACGAGCTTCAACGTCTTTTATTGTGTAAAACCAGAAACCAGAAACATAAAAGATTTTCCCCTTTTCTTTCCTGCTTGGAAGTGGGATCTGCCCATATGAATTTCCTTTAAGTGCAACAATAACATTGTATACATGAGACCAGGCGTGTTTAAACCCGTCTCTGCAAACGGAGTCGGTTCACTTCCTGGTTGCTTTTAAACATCGTCGTTATATTTTCGAAGACATTCTTTTTCTGAATGGGAAGAGATGCAGGATTCCACTTTGTGTTCCAATATTTTCGAAAACACATCCTTGTCTGGTTGCCAAATGATGAGCTGTTCCAGGGTGTAGGTGGAAGCTCAGGGAATAAGGCTCTGTTACTAATCAGAAGGTTAGGGGTTCAAACCGTGGCTCTTGGGGCCCCTGAGCAAGGTTTTTAACCCTCCAGGGGCACAGTGTCATCGCTGCACTCTGACCCCAGACAGGATATGTGAAGAAAGAATTTCACTCTGCTGGTTAAGTATGAGTGATGTACAAAACAATTTTCTGTCTTTTCTTTTAATCACCAGTCACTCAAGGGGAAGTGTGTTTGGTGGGCCAGGGGAATTTAGTTAAAGCTAAAACTATTGGCACCACAAATTGGGTCCATCAATCATAAATGAATTGCGTAAATAAAAAAAAAAGCTTTCTGTCTGTGTACGATTTGTGATTTAACAGTCTTTGATTCGTATCATTCCTCGTGTTCTTGTGATTAATAATTAACCCAGTGAACGGAAGATAACCAGATGTTGAGAGATAATGCGTGTTTAACGACTACACGATTAAAATCCACCCACAACCGCCAGAGAAACTCCTCCTCCGTTCACATGTAGGATTATACTCGAGTGGGCTCTCCGGGGGAAAAACTTTAAAACTGATATTTACATTTAGGGCATTTAGCAGACGGACAAAAGTGTCTCCATCACTGACTCTCTAAATTACAGACTGAAGAAAAATCAGTCTGAACTATAAAGAATAAAAAAAATATATGAACAAAGAACAAAACAAACAGGGAATAAAGTTTGGGTGCGGCAGGAAGAGAAAGGTCTTCACCCCTCGCTTTGAGTCTGGCAGTAACTCTGCTGTTCAGACGTCTAGACGAAGTTCATTCCACCATCTCAGAACAGAGAAGAGTCTTGATAGGACCTGCACGTCCCCATAACGCCCAAAGACTGGTAAATGGGTTCACACACTTACTACATAAAGTCACCTGACCAAGTCTGCACTCAACAAACTCGAACAGTCACATAAATTCCGTAAATTTCGTTACTTCTTATTCGATTAGGCTCCACCCCTCAATACCTTAATTTAAACTCCTCCTCTTTTTACAGGTACCGTTTAAAATATAACATTGTGAAATCTGGGGATACACAGAACCTCGTGCTGTACACGCTGCTTTTACTGCCTGGACTCCTCATCCAGGAGATTTGTGGAGATTTATTCAGATGTGAGGGTGTTAGTAAAGTCAGGTGTTGATGTAGGTGAGAAGGTGAGGAGGCCTGAGGTGCAGTCACAAAGGTGTCTAACAGGGTTGGAGCTCTATAGCAGGAGATCCGCTATCCGCTTTCAACCCATGTACAGCAGATCTTCATGGATTTACTGTATATTTATAAATTAGGGCCGTCCCAAAATATTTAATCACGCACATTTTTATATGTTCTAAATGTAACTCAAATGAATACTTTGCGATTTTATTAATACACTAATTAACATGAGCAAATATTCATGCTTTATGCAAATATATGTTAATTATTAGTGACACCGAACTCAACATAGAGCATGAAGACAAAATATTATTTAAATGTTGTAAAGTAATTGGGGTGTTTTAAATCACGTAACATTATCAGGACACCACACACAACTTTTGCTATGTTTCCACACGGACGGGTTTAAGGGCCGGACGTGGTGCCGAATTGAGTATTGTGCATCGTAAAACAAAAAAAACAGACGTTTAGTGATAAAAAAATAAGTTTTCATTAATTTTTTTAGATGAGTAAAGAAAGGATGTTGTGAATGAATGTGTTGCCATGAAGGTTTTGATTTCGCCTTTTTTTATATTTCAAATAAAAATAGTCAAGCAGAATTGCACCCTGCGTTAGTAAAATGTATCCCGTTAAATTAAATTTTGCGTTTATATACATATATTAAGTACTTGTAAACAATTTCAATATGCATTAAAAGACTGTGTGCCTCTGACTTTGCGGTAAAAGTTTGGAAGAGAAACACATACTGTATGGAAGAAAGATTCGGCTTTTCACTGCTTAGTATCTTCACCATGCAATAACTAAATCGTATGTGTGTATAATGAGAAAAAAACACGACTGTGATATGAATCATCGAGGATTTAGATTTGTTACTGAAACCCTGCAGGATCATAGAAACTCAGTCTTCTAGCACAAGCCCCATGAGGCTCAGCACTTCCTGTCCTTGTGGCAGCGTTTTCTGTTTTGCACTGTAACTGAACTGTACATCAACAACAGACGTTTCCTAAAAGTACTGCAGGCAGTTCAATGGTAAAGCGAGTCTCTCACTGATCTCTCATCCTCCCTGTCAGATAAGATAATTGCAACTTCACAATGTGTATAAGAGAAGCTGCTATAAACTCTGCTGTGCAATTCGACAGAATCTGAAGAACTCGGAAGTAAGCAGTTATTCAGCATTTCTGTGGAAGTGAAGGGAAATCTGGGCAAGAGGACAAGTCCAGATAACAAGTGCAGCTGTAATTATTTATAGGGGGGGTGGGGGGTTTGATGGCAGAACAGAACACAAGGCCGCGTTTATGTAGAATAATTTATTGCACGTCTTTATTATATTTATACGTAAAAGCAACCGAAAGAGATTAAAAGCCTATCGCATATTTACACAAGGTACAAATCTGATACTGTGCCGTTTCCCTTTTCTGCATTATGGACAGGACGTTTACATTACAGCGAAAATACTGCACACTATTTACTCTATTGCTTTTTAAGGTTACCTTCAGCTTTTATTTTTATTATTATTATTATTTTTACAAAAGCAGCCAAAATATTAACACAGGAATAGGAACTTTTTTCTATGTATAAAATTGAGCTCAAACCTCTCCACCTTCTCCAATTATGTGAGAAAACAAGCAATTTAACGTGATCATCATCATCATGATCCTGCTGCAATGTTTTGACCGTGTTAGAGACCCTGAAAAACATTCTGTAGAGAAAACAGAGAACTTCACTGTTAAAGGTAGCAAAAGAGTTAATCATTAATCATGGCTGTGCAAAATCACACATTATTGCAGTGCCTTTCTATAAAAATGAGCTTCTGGAGATCTCAAACTTATTATCTGTTCTTTTAAAAAAGGGAAAAAAATGAGAAAAAATAAAAGTTCATGCCCAATAATTCAGGGATTGTTTTTGCCAATTTCCAGCCACCACCGCCCCCCACCCCCTCACCCCACTTCCTCAGGGCGGCTCAACACGCTCGGAGGAAAGTTCAATCCTTATACAGGCCTCTGATTGGCTAAAACACTGTGATTGACAAGAGCATGTCCCTCCCACACAGAAAGCACAGATCGATTCTGGAGCAATAAAATTGGCACTAAAAACAGTGAGCATTTTTTATAAAACATGAGTCACGTTTATTATCACTTCAATTATAACGAAAAAACTGAACACACTGGTAAATAATAAACCGTATTTAACAGTCATTAAAACATTGGTGTGGGGATCAGCCAATCACGCCTGTTGAGTCGATTAGTTCATTAATATTCATAAATCAAAGAAGCAAATGTTTACCAACTGATTATTAAAACAAAAAAAAACAAACAAACAAAAAAAACGTTAGGGATTTTTTCTTATAATCAAATAACATTTTAAATTCATGTTCATGTTTTGTTCCAGACTTTTTTTTTCTTTAGAAGCCTCAAAAACCCTTTGCACAGCCCATGTAAGCCTCTGTGTGTGTGTGTGTGTGTGTGTGTGTGTGTGTGTGTGTACAAATGCTCAAACTCCAAATTATTGGTAATTATTTTTTTCTGAATACCAAGAACCTGTCAGGGGTTAAATATTTAACTTGGGTACTCTGGGTACTTGGTGAACTCGGTGTGGGGTTTAAAGCTTCCAAAAAGGAAACCATTTTAGGTCCATCTGAACCTCTAACTAATGAGAGTCAGAATAAGATGGGAAATAATAATAATAATAAATGACTCCTGTTTATAAAATCTGCACCTGTTTTTATGGTTTTTATCAAATTTTAAATCAAACCTGTGGCTTCTTTGATTTAAAAAAAAAATAATAATAATAATCCAGATCCTTTTTGAGATCAAATCTATTTTACGAACCTTCAGCGAGTTAAATGTTTAGTCCTGGGAATGGGCGTGTCCTGTGTGTGTCCATGCAATTTTTCATTTAGTAGCTCTGTAACACTTGAAACTCATTCGACTAGTTTGAAGAATGCGAAACATAAAAAAACAAACAAAAAAACAGTAGAGCTGAGACTCGAGTGTGTGATGATGTAGGTTTTGTTGCAGTTGTGGGCTGAGGAAATTTGCTTACTGGGGTTTTTCTGAACATGTGCTGTTTGTGTTCACAAACAAACAAAAAAAAACAACGACAACAAAAAAATGTAATTAAATATCTGCTGCTCTTGAAGTGCAAATTTGTGTATTCAGTCCAAGTGAGAAATCCATCCAGGAGAGAGCACCGCTGGACAGACCTACAGCACGTGGTACATTCCTCAGTGTTAAGACCAGTAAAACCGAGCGGGCATTCCCTCACCCACATGTTTATAAAAACAACCCCATTCTCCTCTTCATCCTTCTCCTCCTTCTTTCTCACACTCATTCACAGACACGCACACAAATCTCGAATAATCCCACTCGATCGCTCATGCAGTCATAACTCGTCATGCACACAGCACCGTAGCGAAGGACAAAAATCACAATGGTGCTTAGACTGGAAACAAAGATGTGCTTTGAAAGGCATGATCAATAAACCCTTCTGTTGTCAGAGAAAAAAACTAATTCAAGAATGTTCTTAAACAAGGAGGAGGTGCGGTGAAACAGGATGAAAGCCACCGCTGTGATGAACAAACAGAAACCAGAACCAATCTGACGCTTGAGTTTCAGCTGGTTTCTCGACAACCTGAAAAGAAAAAAGAAAAAAAAAAAGAAAACAAAAAGGACTAAGAAGAGTCTCAGTCTATCTCTGTCTCCTGCTCCATGTTCTCCTCAGCATCTGGAGCAGGAATTTCAGTCTCCGCTTTCTTTCTCGCGTGATGTTCAGAAAATTTTGCTGGTTCAGAATCGGAGAGATCGTCTTGGTTTCGAGAATCTGAACTGGAACACGACTCGGGTTCTTCTGGGTGGTCTACAGTGTCCTTGGTGTCCTGTGTGTCGGCCGTGGCATGTGTGTCGGGGTCGGTGAACTGACGCAGGCAGGGTGGGTCCGCCGGGGGCAGCAGGGTGAGCGAGTCGACGCTGAGCGAGTCGGCGTTGGTGTCTGACAGCAGCGAGATGGTGGGCTGGGCGGCGGGGGTCAGACTCGGCGCCAGCGCTGCCATCGGCGCTAAAACAGTTAGAGCAGGTCCGATTAGAAACATGCGACCTGTACAACACAGCTGTCGCTGCACAACAGTAACGCAACTCCGGCTGATGCAGTTCTGTCTTTAATCATTAGCGTTTCTGACTTAGACACTGATCTATAAATTATATTGACTCGTCCTCCAATCTGTGAGACCTTCTGACTGTTTCCCTGGAAATGTGATTTTTCGGAGAACAGAGCGGTATTTAGGAGGTCAGTGAGTCACCGGCGTGCGGCAGAGGGTTAAACGCTGAAAATCATTTGCATCACAATTTATCCAGAAACGAGATGTTAAATATTCTCAGGGTGGAATTAGGCATTACGACATGACAGGAAGCAGGTTACTATTTTTTCTTTCCTTTACATGAAATCAAATATTTCTAACAACAAATTAAAGCCCATGCAAGATGTAAGCGCAGGGTTAAAGTGGTGGTGCAGCTAAAAACAAACAAACAAACAAACAAACAAACAAAACAAACTAAACCCAATGTCACTTTTGTAAGGTATTATAAATGTATTATCTTCAGTGTTAGACTTTAGGCCACGCCTCTAAGCTAAGTCCAATCTTAATGTACTGAAGAAGAAAGTGATACAGTAAATAAGATCAGATAAGATAAAACTGCTAGTTGTGACTTCATTTCCTTTTGTTCTTCTTTATAGATATCATAAGTAGAAAAAAAACCCCACAGATACTTTTATAATCATTATACTGTCCCCAATCTGCCTGCTTTATCTGTTACTACTCTTTCTTTTCAAATGTGTTAAAAATTCATGGAATCAAATTTCAGATATTGAACAGGTCTTGGCATTTAAACAATGAGTAACGTTAATGAGCATGTCTGTTCTGGGAAATGTCTCATCCCTACATTGTGCTATTTCCTTTAATTGTGAATGGTCATAAAAAAATAAAAAAAAACAAACAAAAGCAAAAGAAAATAAATTCCAGCCACACTCATGATTTACATTATAACCTGAGAGGAAACCAGTGTGTTAGTTTGATTTATTTTGCATCACCGCAAAGCAAAGTGAGGAAGTGTACAGGCTGTTAGTGCACACGCCGAGGAGAGGCCGAGGAAAAGGCAGCAAGCGAGAGCGCTGACATGCCTGGGTGTGGAGGTCTAAACCCACTCTCCGGCATCGTCCGAGAGAGAAAACGCACACCTCCGGCCCTCGCTTCCAGACCTGACTAGAGGAGAACAGAGGGTGGGAAACGTCACAAGGGTGGGAAAGAATAAAATCATGAACTGATCGTAAAACCTGGAGGAAAAAATCAGAAAATACACTACTGTGTGCAAAAACTATGTGCACAAAGTCGATTTCATAAATGATTCCTCTTTTTACAACCGATTCGAAACACACCACGAAAAGCTCCTTCATAGTTCTCAGAACTCAGAACACCAGTGCACTCAGTACTATTGCATCTTACTTGCACAATATGTACCTTTACTTATATTTACACTTGTATTGTACACCTGCAGTTCACTACATGCTAATATACCCGTTATAGATGTAAGTGCGTGTGTGTGTGTGTGTGTGTGTGTATATATATATATATATATATATATATATTTTTTTTTTCTGCACACACTTGTAAATAATACTATCTTTCTTATGCCTTATTATTACTATTTTTTATTTGCTTTTTTTATTTTAATTTGCTGTAGTCTGCCTTTAAGTGCTTTAGTTTTCACTTAAGTATTTCATTGTACAAAATGTGACTGAAATCTATACATATGACCAATAAAACTTGAAACTTGAAATCCGGCACTAGTTTGAGGAATATGAACTGAAATGTAATCGTGTGAGAAGCACATACTTTAGATTTAGTATGCAAATTTTACATGAAAAAAAAAAATTCAAATAAATAAATAAATAATCTGTTCTGGTGTAGCGCACCGGCGTAGCACAGGCACTGAGTTTCTACAAACTCATCTTCCAGGGGAAGAGGAGGGCAATGACCTTAGAACTTCACCTAAAGGTCAGTCTGCTTTTGTTATGCATAATCGTCGAGTCTAAACAAAGGCTTAAAAGAAAGATTAGTAACGAAATAAAAACACCAAATGTGTGATTGTGTCAAACGCCTCCAGTTTCAGAGACTAAACTCGTGTAGGAGAATCGAAGAAGCCACAACACACCACCTTATCACCTCTAACGTCTTCTTCTGGGTCTGCAGCTTCGAGACGCTCGATGGTTTTTTAGGTTTTTCCAAAACCACACACACACACACACACACACACACACACAAGTGTATGTTTGGTACATAGCAAAAACCTTTAAAATGGTACTAAAATGCACTCCAACACTTATTAAGTATATATTTCTTTATATTTTCAACACTGTAGGTCTAAAATATAATAAAATGAGTGCATGTTTGTGAAACTTCTGCAATGTAGTTGAATAAATAAATGACTTTTGTAGGCCATTATACATTATAATATAAAATGTTTATAAATAATTTTCATTTGAAATGATCATCTACAATATTATATTTATACTTCTACTGAATATTTTGATTAATCCAGAGGTAACGATACGTCGATCTTAAAGCTCAGGATTACATTTTAAACCTCACAGTAATCCTGGCCTGTGTCTCCACTGAAAACGGATGTAGTCGCATTTAGATCTCTGCATCTGGAATCGCACTTAAAGATCAAAGTCTGCCTTTAGAGCAGTCATCTGATATATTGTAAAAGCAGTGTTCTGGGAAATTCTTAGAACGAGCTCGTTACGCATTAATCCCTGCTCGGAGCAGGAGCTTGGATATAGACTGAATGTGAAGCATGAAGTGAGCGTTGTTGCGAAAGCTCCCTGGCACTGCAGCGCAATCAAAAGCAAACAGCTTCTGATAGGAGTCTGCCCTCGGAGGATTTTTATACTGGTATCGCATTTACATTACAGCAAGGAGACAAAGTCAGGATTGTGGAAATGAACTTTTCTTCAATAGACAAATAAATAAATAAAATGTTGTGACCTTCACAATAACCTACACTACAGGGACAAACGCGTAGGTAGTGTGTGATTCTTCCACCAAAATGTTAACAAAAGCATTAGCAGACTCGAACATATTAACACTGATTTATTTCCTTTTTATGTGTTGTGCAACATGACGGTGAGACAATAAATCACTCGTTTAATGGCGTAAATACGCCGATTTGAAGCGACCTGATGACAGATCTTACACAGTTCTGTCCCATTTTTATTTAATAAGAATCAAGCAGGAGTGTGTGAGGAGAGCTGCAGCTTCCTGAACTTAACTACAGTTGGAAAAGTGTAGGAGATTGTACACACGGTACACACTGTACACACTGTACACACTGCAACGAGCGGTTTGTTCAGGAGGGCGTTTACGTCAACGATGTGAATTTAAATATTGTTGCAAAGACATTTTTTTTTAGCCGCGTCTTGTGCAAAGACAAGCGTTCCAGCAAATTGTGCCAAATGTAATCCGAAAATAAATTCCAGCTTATTACAAAGCAAACAATCCAATCCATTTAAACTGTGGGAAATGTGCCAAAGCAGCGTTCACGTAGCAGATCTGAGGGAGGGCACATAGTCTCTGAGTGGCATCTGAGACAACTGCCAGGTATGTGTGTGTGTGTGTGTGTGTGTGTGTGTGTGTGTGTGTGTGTGTGTGTGTGTGTGTGTGTGTGTGTGTGTTACCTGACATGCTGTGTGTAGACACTCCGCTCATGGTGATGGACTCTGAGTGAGCTGTGATGCTGGAGCTGGAATTTGGAGAGGAGCTGCGCTGCTGGGCGACATGAGCCACTGCAAAACCTACACACACACACACACACACACACACACAAACGTAGAGTTAACACAGAACTGTCACATGTCAATATCTCGATACATAAATACAATTTCTACTATATTTGATACTTTACCGTTTTTAAACTTCATCAGTTCGGGTTTTACACAATTGTAAACGAGATTTGCCTCCAGTCACTACGTAATTATAAATATATTACAAACATTTTGTGTATAATTTTACTTGTTTAAAAAACTGTCACTTGTTTCATGACTTTTCCAATGAGACTAACGGCGCTCAAAGTTCTACACTTCGGTCTCTTGCACAAATTATTCAGAAGTAAAGATTTCTAAACCTCAGGCAGTTCTGCTAAATTTCCACAGAAACAGTCAAACTATCAACATCAAAACTGCTGCAAAATGCTAATAACAACAACACCACCACCATGATGGTTCAAGGGTGTACATGATGATTTTACTCAGGCTACTCAGAATCTTCCACTCCGAATCACATGAGGCATATCTTCATAGATCTGAAAAGACGGCCTGTATCATTTTGTGCCTTTAACTTTTTTTTGGTGAAGAACCACATATGGCTGGAAAAGTCATGTGTCCCAATACTTTCATATATTTTACAGCTTTCTGATATGAACGACACAAGCGTCTAAATGATTCAGATTTTATTCCACATTAGTGAACGCGAAACACTTGCCATTTCGCATGACAATGTGCGGATGAAAGCGCACCTGTGTGATTCGAGGTAAGTGGGCGGAGCTTAGAGGTGATCAAAAAGATCATAACCCTCACCTAACTGTCAATCATTCCAGATGTATTTGATGACTGGCTCATATTTAGGCATATTTTTAGTGTTCATAAATGAACTTTTAGTTTATCCCTCAAGCCATCTCCGGGTTTTTTTTTTTTGCCGCAGTCGATTCTGGCTCGTTCTTTAGAGATATTATAAGGAACAAACTTATAAGCACTAATCTTTTTTTTTTTAAACAACTTTCGATCCGCTTCATGACAATTTCCATTGTTAAAAAAACGCTCGACAAATAAAACTGAATCGAATTATATTGAATGTAGCATGATTGAGTTCTTAGGGGTGCTAATGCACGGTGGTGAACTGATGATGGTTTGGGCAGGTTTTGGAGCCAAAGCACCTGGACAACTTTGAGTTGGCCTTGAACTCCTCCGTATACCAAAGAATTCTAGAGTGAGGCCATCGACAGCTAAAGCTCGGCTGTTACGGGGTCATGCAACAAAACAATGATCTCAAACACGCCAACGAATCTACAACAAAAGACCAGTCCAAGTCCATGTTGTGGCAGGAGCTTAAGAGAGCTGTAAAAAAAACCCACACAAACCTCAAATAACTGAAGAAACATTGTAAAGAATGGAAAGAGTGACCAAAAATGTCTCCACAATGATGTGACAGACGGTCCCACAGAACACAGTTTATTACAGAAACAAAGGGTTCAACAAGCTGTTACACCATAAGGGCGGACTAAGTTTTTCACACGTGGTTTCTCCATTTCAGAATGATATTTGTAACTATGTCACCTGAGGTGAACAACATTTTTAAGCAATTTAAGCTACAAACAATTTAAGCTACAGGAGCTCGTCTGTTGGATCAGACCACACACACTAGCCTTCGCTCCCCAGGTGCATCAATGAGCCTCAGCCTCCAACGACCCTGTCGCCGGTTCACTACTTCCTTGGAGCACTTTTGACAGATACTGACCACTGCAGACCAGGAACAGCCCACAAGACGCTCAGTCGTCTAGACGTCACAATTTGTCAAACTCCCCCAAATCCTTTCGTTTGCCACTTTTTTTCCTGCTTCTAACATCAACTTTGAGAACAAAACGTTCACCTGCTGCGTAATAAATATATCCACCTACTAACAGGTGCCATGATGAAGAGATCATCAGTGTTCTTCACTTCAATGCTCATGATTTTATAACGTCATAAATGTTATGCCTGATTAGTGTGTGATCAGGCATAACATTACACACACACACACACACACACACGAACACTATAGAGTTAAAGGCTTATAAGTAGGTGGATTACCAATCCTGCCCCACACACACTCACAGGAAAGGGGAGGGGGTTTTATTCTTCATGCTGGTACTTTTTTCTTGGTGATTTGGTGTCGGTGGTAAAAATGTGGTGTGTAATGATAAGAGTGACATCACTCTTCAAATGAATGTTTTATTTCTTTAAAAAAACCAAACCAAAAAAAAAAAAAACCCGGAGGACTTCCCTAAACCGATTGCGTACGTCAATGGCATAAAAAAAAAAAAAAAAAAAAGAAAAAAAAAAAAAAAAAAGGATGAAAAAACAAAACAGACATCTGAGCATTATTTTACCAAAAGTGACACGACGTCTAACCTGGTAAAAAGCGATCAGTATCAGTAAAAAAAAAAAATGTCAATGAGATAAACATCAGCCAAACCTCTTCTCTTTCTTATTTCGGTTTGAACAAAGATAGAGTAAGGGTGATTCTTCTTTTCTATTGTATTACAGAATGCCAACAGATAAACAGCTATTAGAGAAATCGCACGGTGAAGGTTTCATTATAAACTTTACTATAACACTTGTTATAACATCCAGGGTGGTTTTTTTTTTTTTTTTACTTCACCCTCTCGAGCAAAGAATGAAGAAGTAAAAGAAGTATGATCTCGGTGGCATGCGAGATTCGAAGGAAGCCATGTAATGAAACACTGACAGACCACACACCTGAGGAGAAGTGCTTCAGAAATTCTGGAGAAATCTAAAGCAGTATGTAAAAATAGTGAGGCATTTGTTGTGTGTGTGTGTGTGTGTGTGTGTGTGTGTGTGTGTGTGTGTGTGTGTGTAAAAGAGAGAAGAGAGTCACCAGTTCTTACTTATATACTTTACTATGGAATAGACACTTAAATGTTAGTCATTGTTAGATTTTAGGAAGTGAAGGTTTCTGTGAAGATTCCACTCCATCACACATTATCAAAACCATGAACCCTTAAATACAATACCCAGACGAAAGTTTGTGGATACTGACCCTAAGTTTCCTATGTTCTTCTTAAACATCCCATTCAGTCCCTATCTTACCTGTTATAATAACCTCCACTCTTCTGGGGAGATGTTCCACTAGATTTTAAAGTGTGGTTATGGAGATTTGTGCTCATAAGGTTGAGGTCAGAGCTCTACAGCAGGCCACTTAAGATCTTCCAAAACCAACCGGTGTAAAATTTAAGATATTCTTTTAATAACCAATCAGGTTACAGCACTTTTGCTAATGAGAATTTAAAATTTTTAAAATTTTTCCTGAAAATGGTATATGTCCTAATTTGACACATTTTATAGGCTTTCTATGTTCTATTGGAAATAAAATATGGGCTTATGAGATCATGTCATTCTGGACATTTTAATTTTTTATTTAAATTTTTTTTTTTTATCATTCCTAAATATTTATTCTTATTAGTAATAGATTCAAAGAAATTGTATTCTTTGTAATAAAAATTGAATAATAATAATTTATATAACTTATAAATTAGTTATATAAACGATCATCTTTCAGTTTTTAAATCGTTATTTATCTTTCATTTAATCTTCCTTATAATATTTACATACACAGTGATCATCAGAAGCTTTATCAGATTCCTACTATCAGGTTTTACACACACACACACACACACACACACACACACACACTACCTGGAACTCTATCCACTGAGGCGAAAGCTGGACCTCGCCGCGCCTGGTCGTAGAAACGGAAGGGCAGCTGTGACGAGGACGAGGATGCAGATGTGGAAGAGGACTGTCCGAAGCCTAGCACTTCAGAAGAAGGCTGTACAGGAAGGTCAAGTAGAGCTGCATGAACAAGGAACAACAATAAACAAATATGTTGATATGTGAACTCTGTGGATATATTTTAGAGTATGCAGCTTGAATAGCAGTACAGATTTACTGTTCTCTAAAAAATAACAACATACAGCCGTTATTGTCTAAACAACTGGCATCAAAAGTGAGTCCACCCTCAGTGAACATGTCACAACTCTGATCCTCACATTTAGGAACCATCTATTGACTCCTCATACGGCAAACAAGTTAAAGCTAAAAAGAACACATTCGGACTCATCAGACCAAAAGGACAATGATCTAATACCAATTCCCGGTGTTTCTTGACCTAAAGCAAGTCTCTTATTGTTCTTTCGGAAGTAATGTTTTTTTTGACATAACTATACCCATGAAGGCTGACTCACGCAGTCTGCTCTGAACAGTGGATGTTGAAACACGTCTGCGATTTGAACGCTGAGAAGCTTTTATGTAAATTGGTGGTGTTTTTAAGGCAGGTATTTCGAATAAACTTGCACCTAAGGTAGCTGTTGGTCTGGTTTTCCTGGGAAAATCCCCATGAGAACATGTTTATTCAAAGCGTTTAATGGTTTTTGGAGACTGCATTTTGGAATGCATTTAAAGTTCTGGAGATTTTTCAGACTGCCTGACCTTATCGCGTATTAAGAACACAAAAATAAATGAACTCTTGACAAGCATTCCAGGTGACGACCTCGTGAATCTGATGAGGGAATACCATGAGTTTGCCAAGCTGTCTTTAAAACTAAATGTAGCTGCTTTAGACAATCAAAAATATTAAACATATTCTAATAATGTACAATGTTGCAAATAATAACAATAAAAAAATAAACTGAAAGCAGAGGGTGTGTCTAAACAGGTTGTTATTTAATACGTATTGTATTTCAATAGACATTAAATATATTTGTTATTATTTATAAAAAAATACAACATATAATTAATCATATATATTGAGATATATTGATATATAAGACTCAGGTTTTCTTTGCTGTAATAATCTTCTAAACTCTCATTATTAGAGTGTTAGTATTAAAAATCTAACAATGAGTAATTCTGAAAAACACACAGTAAACTTCTTAAAAAAAAAAAAAAAAAAAAAAAAAAAAAAAAAAAAAAAAAAAAAAATGACCTTGTTCTGACCTTGATCATATTTAGACCGAGTCAAATCTGCTGTTGATTTTGGATGGCCGTACGTAAAAGGTAATACCCTCAGTAACCAAGGCCTAAAGAGACGTGTGAGCATGTTTAATGTGATGGTTCTGACCCGCTATCCTTTGCATCTTCATCCTGCGAGCCTGGATGCGTCCTTTGGCCAGCCGTTGCTTGGCGATGATGCAGCGGATGTGGTCGGCAAAGATGAAGGAGGCCTGCAGGATGGGTAGGGGTTTGGCGTGAGGGTTGGAGGTTGGTTTGTGGATGGTGATGTTCAGGGCTCTGCTGTCGTCCTCCACCCCCGATACCTGCATGTCCTAGAACAGAGGAACCACAGAAGCACATTCGTTTCACCACAAAGCCCCTAAAAATACATCAGTCCACACTTCTTACTCATTCATACTACAGTCTAGACATGGACCATTAACCTTTTATTGTCAACGTGTTTTCCATATCATTCTAAAAAAATTTAAAAAATGTAAACAAATTGATTAATAAATAATTAAATGTTTTTACTGTGATTTCCATTAATCTAAAAAAAAAAAAAAAAAAAAGTGAATTATTTTTTAGAATTTATGTCGTGTTTTTTAAAAATGTTTTATAACTTACCATAAAATAATGTAACAAATTTATTGTAAATTCTTGCTAAATAAAATCACAGTATACATGTAGATTAATAGACCTTCAATGGAGCACTGTGACACCTGACTTCTCCAGCCAGATGTGGTTCTTTGCCACAAAGATAAAGGCACACAGCTGTACAGGGTGTCTCTGGAGGCACCATGAAATTTTCCCATCATTTGAACTAGGAGACTCAAAACTGTTCCAACTTCATGAAGATGTGCTTTATGTAGGGAGGAGTGGAAGATCTTGTGTGGCCTGCTACACAACCCTGATCTAAACACTACTGAACACCTATGGGATGAATTGGAATGCTGACTGGAATGCTAATCCAGTGCTTAACTTTATTACCACCTTTGTGTCTGAATGAATCATAACAAGCCCAGAACGTGGTGGAAGATCTTCTCAGAAGCGTGGAGGTTATTACGAGAGTAAATGGGGACTTAGATGCTGAAAAAAAACACATTTAACTGTGATTTTCTGCATATGAATATCATCATCTCGTTTTTAGTTTGTCCTACATCCATGTCCATCAGATAACAGCGTAACTGAAGCATGAAAACAATTCACATTCAGCAAATTCACCTGCAGAAGACCTGCGAACTTGACAACTCCCCAGCCCAGACGCTTGGTCTCGGGTTCCACCAGACTCATCTGATAGACGTCTACAGCCAGGAACCTCTGCGCCTGAACGCCGTCTTTGCTCACCACCATGCAGGCGATCAGGTCGCTGTTATCTGCGTACAAACACAAACGACTGTTTTAGTTTTTTTTGGTTATTATTGTAGTTTGTTCAGTTACATGGGACGTACAGTGAGGTTGTACTTTCGCTTGCATTTAATGAAGCGCCTGAGAACGGCACACGCAATTGTTACACAACTCCAAGGAATTTAGGTCACCGGACAAATAAAACGTGCACAACTGTTAGAGTGGAAAAACGTGAAGCGCTACTAAGCATGACATGTAGAAAATGTGACACGGTGGAAAAAAATAAAACATTTTTAATGCTGACTTTTGTGTTGCTTCAATGATTTACTGAGAAGCACAAAGCTGAAAAAAAAACCCAAACCAAAACAAAAAACAATATGTGCTGAATTTCGTAGAAAATTCAGACACGAACGCTGCAACATTCACAAAATCTCTTAAGAACAGATCTGTGGAGAGCTGCAGTGATGGTTATCCTTCTGGAACTTTGTCCCATCTCCAAACAGGATCTCCAGTGCTCAGTGATCATCCAGTTCTTGGTCACCTCTCATATTAAGACCAACGATTACCTAATTTGGTCAGACCACCAGTTTGTGGAAGAGTCCTGGTTGTGCCACACTTCTCTCATTTGAGAATCAGGAAGGCCACAATGTTCTCAGGAATCATCAGTGCAGCAGAAATGTTTTGTAGTCTTCCCCAGAGCTGTGCCTTGCAACCACAGGCGGTTCCGTTCACCTTGGCTTTTACTCTGATATGAATTGTGAGGCCGTCTATAGAGAGGGGTGTGCCTTGAAAAATCAAATCCAATCATAACGTTTCCACAGGTGGCCTCTAATCAAGGTGTAGAAACATCTCAGCAATAATGGGAGGCACCAGAGTTAAATTACTGCTGCAAAGGGTCCAAAGACTTATGCACATGTGATATTTTCAGTTTACATTTTAATACATTTCCAGTCATTTTTAGAATTCTGTTTTTACACTGTAATTATGGGGAACTCGGAGAATTGGTATCTGCTGAACTTAATTTCTTGTTCTCCTTTTCCAACAGGCCAATTTGGTAGAAAATGCCTGGGAAATGTCTGGCAAACATTAGATGCATCAGCAATAAAATGTCAA
The DNA here is from genome assembly GCA_024362625.1 of Silurus asotus. Lineage (NCBI taxonomy): Eukaryota > Metazoa > Chordata > Actinopteri > Siluriformes > Siluridae > Silurus > Silurus asotus. Next base: position 946,118 of record MU551605.1, read on the forward strand.
TGTGTGTCAACTGAGTCATTCTGAAATGAGACTGTATGTGTGTGTGTGTGTGTGTGCGCATATGTTCGGCGTAATGTTACCATGTTAATATGTCTCAAAAAATTCCAGGAACAGCCTGATTTTCCCACGGTTGACAAATTCATCTGAAATTTGACCAAACGACGCACGACTAAGGTTTCAACAGAAATAATACACAGAGCATCTGAAGTCATTGCTGCTTGTTTAACGTCGATCAGGTGTCTGACGTCGGGATAATGTATAGACCTGAGTTTTTCTCAAAACTCCGCTGAGTCATAAAGAGCTTTTTCATGAAACAGCGGTGTGTTGCTCTCTACTGTCTCCTCGACCACACACAGCGGGTGAGGCTGCTCTCTAGGACTGGCTGTAGACGACTCGAGAGTCTCATTTTAACAATGCGTTTTATTATTAAAAGGAAATAAAAAGGTGTCTCTTCCTCACACTCGCCTGTCGAGATGAGCATGACTCAGCTTGACTGACTTTTAAATGAAGTCACTACACTTCTCTAGAACTGGCAAACGTTTCGTGTTGAGTGGACGAAGGTTACGCTGCGGCTTTTAGAACAAAAAAAAAACCCTAACCAACGACTGCTATCTGGTAGTAGAGGTCAAAGAGAACCAAATCGAGTAAAAAGCAATGAGCAAAAACAAATATAGTGAGTCAGGACTAACGTAGCAAAGCGAAAGATTACATCCCGAGTCAGAGGGCTAATGATGACCAAGCTAGCTAAATAAACTAACCCTAATAATGAACAGATTGAAGACAGATTCAGATGATGGGGAAAGCATGTGCTTTTTTTCTCCCTAATTTACATAATTCTAAATATTTATAAATTCTTATGAAGTGCTAGAAATGAAAGTGAAAGAGAAGACGTGGATATGAACTATTCTTTTGATCTTGCTGAGGAATAAACCTAAAACAATATTTCTTAAATGCATTGTTGTGTGAATCATAGTGTGTGTGTGTATACACAGGAGACAAAAAAAAAAGTGTTTCCTGCAACTTTATAAATAGCACCGATGACATCAGTAGCATCTGCCAGTGTGTGTGTGTGCGTCTGCGCAGTCACTGAAGGGCTTTTTCCATCCACTCACCCATTACTGGAGGTCCTCAGGGGCGTGTTTATTAACGCACACCCCTCAGAACAGATCTGAATCGACAGATGCCATTGAAGTGGTAAAGAATGATCATAATGTCATTATCTCTCTCTCTCTCTCTTTCTCGCTTTGCATCATTTCCAGAAATGGAAATTATTTAAGTCTTTTCTTTTTTATCTAATCGAACAGATTGTGAGGAAAAAAAATAACAAAATACGTCTAAATCAAACACGAGAAGAAAAAAAAAAACCTGTGCGTTTTTTCTTCCTCTTCTGAATACTTCTCTGGAAACTGACGTAACCGGTAACAGGTAGAGCCAACTTCCACAAACACTTAGTTAAAGCATGAAGAATGACCTCAGCTCCCTTTCATAGTGAAGAACTCAGCAAGAACATGATGTGTATGTGTGTGTGTGTGTGTGTGTGTGTGTGTGTGTGTGTATTAATAATAAACTTCTTCTAAAATATGAAATATAATTTGTATAAATTATACAGTACATGCTCATATACGAGGTGCTATTAAAAAAGTTTTTTAACATGCCAACAGATGGCTGCATGAGGCTGCACGCACAGTCACAGGCAGCACCGACCTTCATAAATGAGTGTGCCAAAAGACATCGTCCTGTGTACATTAAGAGCTGTGCAACTGGTGCTATTCTGACCACGTGTGCACACTGTCACTGAGATCTCTTCAAGAAGATGAAGATTGCACAAACAAAAAAGTAATACTCAAATCTGTATTATACAGATTTGGAGGCAGGCTACAAATGTTGTGGTGTCACAACATAAACTCCAGCCCTGAGAACCAATCACGCTTCATATGCAAATTTAACACAGTCACTGTTAAAGTTTCCAATTTTTTTTATAAGAGCAATTGTGCAAAATAAATAATAATAATAATAAGTTTTCCAAAACAGCACTACTCATCCATTTATAATTACATTTAATGTGAAGTGAAACTGTGCAAATATTTAGTTTTGTAAATTCACATTACGTCAAACACTCTTTCCTGAAGTTATCAGAAAAAAAAACATTTAAAAAAAAAAAGTAATACCCTAGAAGCGAGAGCCTATTATAATCAGATCGAGGGTTTTAATGTGAACCAGTGAAACACCGTTTCTGAAGAAAATGTCTGGTGTCTTTTTTTAGCGTGTGTAGGTGCAGACTTAGCAACTTTTACTGTTAGACATCTGAGGTCTAAAGGAAAACGGTGCGATGTGAACCCTGCCCACGACGACGCCTGCTGAGATAATTTAATGCTACATCCATTAAGCCCCTCGGTGTAGGATGCTGGGGGTGAGTCATTTCACCCGGGGGGTGAGTCAGTACACCCACACAACTGTACTCTTTACCTGTAAGAGTGAGAGCCGAGGGGGAACTGCACCTGAACGCTTTAGAGGAAGTGACACAGAAGGGGTTAAACACACACACACACACACACACACACACACACACACACACACAGTCTCACATACATAGTATTATTACCTTCATACCTTATAATATAGACAAAACCTACACTACATGGACAAAATTATTGGGACGTCTGAATTTTCCAGCCAAATGTGGTTCTTCCCCAAACTTCTAACAGAAACTTGTAGGCACACACACTTGTACAGGACCTCTTTGGATGCTGTGGCAGGAAATTTCCCTTCTCTTGAACTAGGAGACCCAAAACTGTTCCAGCATGACAATGTCCCTGTGCACAAAGCCAGCTCCATGAAGATCTGATTTACATGGTTTGTAGAGAAAGATCTCCAGCTACAGAGCTCCCTACTGAACATGATGAATGTTTCACGCTGACTGCACCTTAAGAATCCTTTCCTCACCTACATCAGCACCTGACTTCACTAACACCCTTGTGGATGAATAAATCTCTGCAAAATCTTCAAAAACTCTAGTGGAACATCTGCCCAGAAGAGTGGGGAAACTAAAATGTGGAATAGGATGTTGGTTTTGATTATATAAATGCACAAACACACCCAGAACACATTTGAAAGAACGTATGGCTGCAAAAGTCGTGTCCCAATAATTTTTGACGCTGACGTCATTCCTTTAAATAGATTGGGGTGACGGTAACTTACTGTAACCATAGCAACCGCCTGTTATAATGTATACAGAAGGACTTAATGTTCCATGTTTCCGTTTTCTCGACTGATTCTCGACGTGCGCTGGGGAAAACGAGGAACCGGAAACCAACTCTGAATTAAATAAATAAATGACCGTCTGCTCTCAATCAATCAACGGATAAAACGATCTGATCAGCACCGTCCCATAATCCTACAAACATACAATCAAAAAGTCCTTTTTTGACTCATAATGAGCCCATTAACTCACCAGACCTGAGCGACCCGTGTATCGTTTTTGATAATGGAAAAGAAAAAAAACATCCACATGAAACTGAGAAAGAAGCAGAAGAATTTAAATAAGCAAACGAAGAAGGAGTGACGTGAGCGTTTGTGGTGCGTGTGGTAGATGCTCTGTAACTGTAAAATACTTTTTTTTCTTCTTCTGGAAAACGAGGGACATAAAAAAGATGAGAGACGCCACAGAGTGGTGATGACAGATGATGTGCAAGAAAGAAAAAAAAAAAAAAAAAGAGGTTTTGAGGTGATCCAGGTAACAGATCACGTAGACGGTACATCAAAATGCTCTTCATACAAAAGTCCACAAATAAGTACGGTAGAGGTGTTCGTCATGTTTAGGGATGAACCGTGACGCGGGACAGGATAACATCAACTTTCAAAATAACCTCAACTACAAAAAATCATTTCTTATAAATCAGGTTTTTGATTAATAAAGAAATGTCTGGCTTTCGAATCTGAGCCATGGCACGATAACACAGATAAGACCTGATTAAAGAGCACAAACAGAGATGATGTTGGTCAGATGACTGAATCGTACCGTTCCATTAGATCAGACAAAATTTTTTTTTAATTTTTTAAATAAGCGTTTGATCAGATCTTGTAACAAACAAGAAAAACTGGAGTGGATTTCCTTCTTTTTTTTATTAGATTTGCAGTATGAAGAAGTGATTTCTGAATGGAAGCTCAGATTGTGATTCAAGCTATAAATGTATTATTATTTTTTTTTATTAATATCAGAAATGAGGAGGCAAAACGACAAAACAATTTGGAAACATGTAGCTGTGTATTTTTAAAATTCGATTGTTTCATAATAAATGATATTCTAATTGAATATATTTAGATGTTGGACCAGTGTGTTTCACAGGAAAAGTCATTTTCTTTTAGCAGTGTGAGACTCACTTAGGTCGAGGACGTCATCGGTTTTGATGAGGTCTTCGGGGCGTGTCAGGGGCAGCTGTGTCTCCGGTTCTCCTTGCAGCTGCAGGGACAGAGCTCGCAGCATGAAGAACACCCGGATGGCCTGTGGATGAACCAAACACACTTATTTCTCCTGTCCATATCCATATCCATCTACATCATCATATCCAGTATAACTGTTTATTTGCACCAACGCACGTTTACTGCACTGTCAGTGTGTTTATTGTCATTGTTTTCTAGTTAGCGCCATTTAGTGTTTATTCGTGTGATTTTTTGTAGCACCTTGGTCCAAGCGGGGGGTGGGGGTGGGGTGGGTTGGGGCTAAAGGCTAACTCTTGGGTGGAAATCAACCAAAACCTGATTAGTGTGAGAAGAAAAAACCCCACTACACTCCAAACTTACTAATAATATAATATTCAGCTTAAGGTCATCAGATTTGTGTATAAAAAATAAAAGCTGTACATCAGTAAAACTGTTCTGTTTTCTGTCTTCTATAACTGATGGTTTGTTGTGTGGAACTGATGATGTAAGGAAACGATTAAACCCTTAATTTAAAAAAAAAAAAAAAAAAGGGATCTACTACTTCTCTATTTTTACAGTGTTGAATTGATAAATGTCTGTGTTTGTGGTCATTCTCAGTGGAGTTCAGTATCTTGTAATTGTCCACAGCACTTAAAGGTGCTCTATAAATAGATATGACCCTGAGAATGCTTACTCAAAGTTGGACAGGCTGCACCCTGATGGATTTTATGGTAAAACTAAAAGGCTTCCTGATAACTTCCATGGAAAGAAGGGCTTCACCAAGGCAGGCCAAATTTTGCGAGCAGGTGGAGGCGCATTGGCATACACGCCTTCGAGAGCGAATATAATGAGTCCCATCAGGAGTTCCAGCAGCGCACGCGATTCTCAGAACTAAATTATAGCTGGAGTTCCCTGGAAGCTTTCGAGAGACACACTGTGCTCTCTGCTAAGCCATGTGAATAATTACCCTGGACCACGAGGGAGGAGACGAACAAGCTGTACAGTATGTCGACGGGCCTTAGCTGCTTATTCATTGTGTTCCTCAGACACTAGACAGGTTTTTCCTGACGCTACTCCTCTTTTTGTGTAGTTACTGACCCATATTCACCTTTGTGTTTATAAATAGCAAGGTTAGTTTTTTTGTTTTCGATCCGAAAAAAAGCCACAAAGAGACGGAAATGTTTTTCAGATTACAATTACACCGATTCCTCAACAGTAGTTTTCCTAAGAATGTACAGGTAGTTATCATTTAATGATATATTTGAATAGGAACAAAAAAAACCTGAGAACACGGCACACATAAAGCCTATTGTGCGACACGTCAATCAAATGTAACCACTCCAAACCTAGGTGATTTGTTCCGTACAAACCCAAACAGCTCAGAAACAACTATCCTTCCTACACAGAACTTTTCCTTTCACTTGATTTATCACCGAAAGGCAGAATTATGGCTTGTGTTGAAGTTTATAATGATTCGTATCTTGAAAATCTCTCATCATTAACTACAACAACAACAAAAAAAAAAAAGAAAAATAAAAATCCTGGCTCTGAGAGCTGTAATTATACTTTCATTCAATTACTTCATTCATGAGTCTAAACATTGAAAGCGCACACAGATAAAATGTCAACCCTGACCTCCGAGCGCCTTCCACGTCATTTACGTGGTGAGACAGGGTGGAGACCAAAAAAAAAAAAAGAAAAGAAAAGAAAAAAGAGTGTGGGGTTGACTTGCTTATAAAACTGGTTTCTGTGTTTTCAGACGAAAAGATCTCTCACATTCTCTCATGCTCATTTTCAGACCTGTAACTGACCCAAAACCAAAAAAATATGCAGATAAGTCTCTTAGACTCTTTCAGTTATCTTAAATCAAATACTCTTGTTAAAATTCAGTTTTGTTTTCCAGTAACATGCCTATATCTCTGTTCATGTACCTACAGAAGGTTCAGTTTAAACCTTCAAATGTTTAATGAATAAATATTTTGTTCAAAATATCGTGAACATAATATCGAGACGTGTGAGCTGAGTGTATCGTTACACCCCTAAAGACACATGGTTTTGCTCATATTTACCAAGGGTGCCAATATTATTGGAAGACATTGTACATCTAAAACACATTTGCTGAAGATCATGAAAATTGACCGAGGTCAATTCCACACCACCACCACCATGTTTCACAGCACATGGAATATTATACAGAATTCATTATAAAGACTCTTTTATTAAGGAACAAAATCATCATCTATATTTCCACAATGCTGCTTTATGTAGATGTTCAGTTTATAAAATGGATGTTTATTATGTCCTTGGCCCAAGAGTGTTTAAGGTAGGAGATCCAGCCAGACATTTCCAAGGAAAAGCCCGGTGACCTTAAGTCATTTCAATAATCTGGGCAGTAAAACAAAACCCAGACATTAAGTCTCATTCTGTCTAAAGATCTGGGTTTCAGTTTTGCATCACCGCCACAAACTCATTCTAAGAAATATCACAGAACCATGTCCAGATGGATTTCATCTCCGATATCACACCTGGCACGGCAGTATCTCTGAGGAATTCGTGACCGAAATGGAGAACAAATCATTTTGTTTCACAAGACCTGTAAAAACACCATCCAACCACATGCTAAGAACACTGTTTTACTAAGAACTGTCATTTCTGATTTGGCATTACAGACAGCCATGTTGGTGTTTTCATCATCTGCTCAAAACCTCTGCCCTTTTCTTACTACAGCTCAATAATAAAAAACAATAATAAAAAAAAGAGGCTGGATTTTCAATGATCACCAAAAACAATTGAAATGTCTACAAATATATATATTTATATATAAATAAAAAAATTCTTTTTTACTTTTTTTTTTTCCCCCACGTCATTGTTCATCAGACCTACAAAAATCATTCCACAATATTATCGTTCATGAAGACATAATTATGTACAGTGATATGATTATCTTATATCTCACCACCTGGAGAATATAATATGAAATACAGTAACCTGTGTGAAAGTGCATTCTTTGCATACTGTGGATAAAGGGGGCGGGGCCAAGTGTAAGCCTGCGAATGGAGAGCGAGGCTAGAGAAAAGAGAGTGATGAGGACTGACTCCTGTGTGGGATTTCCAACACGTGTTCCGTGCTTTATCGAGTGGCATTAAGGATAAGAGAGAGAGAGAAAGAGAGAGAGACTAAATATGAGAGGTAAAAAGGAGATGGGTAGAAAACACTCACCCTGCGTGTTTTCTCCATGTCTCCGCACGGCAGCCGCTTTACAAAGTCGATCCCAGTCAGCGGCGTTCCAGTAGGGGGCAGCAGTATGGACGCATCCATCATGAGATACTCCACATTTAGAGGCTTACTCTAAACACACACACACACACACACACACACACACACACACACACACACACACACACACAAAACCATGATCTGTGTTTATGTGTCCAGTTCGGAGGTATCCAACGGTTTGTTTGTAGCAGTTCGGATATTTACAGTAGAAACACAGTCATGGTCACATTGCATTCACTTTAAAAACAACAAACAAAAACAATGACACACACAGTCACAAAACTGACTCACTGTCATGCTCCTGTACTCATCTTCAAACATATCCAGAAAGATCTCCTCTCCCTGTGGGCAGAAACAAACACAATATCCAATTCAAGAAAATTAGAAGAACGTGTATTTTTTTCCTGCACTTTATTCCATACACACACACTAAATGGCCACATGTATTGGGACACCTGGGAGCCTTGTCATATGCGGTTCTTCCCAAACTGTTACCGCAAAGTTGCAGACACACAAATGAATCGGACGTCTTTTTTAAGCAGAAGCGTAAGATTTTCCCTTCAATAGAACTATGAGACCCAAACCTGTTCCTGCATGACAATGCCCCTGTGCACAAAGCAGCTCCATGAAGGTCTGCTTTCCATAGGTTGGAAGAGTGTGGAAGATCTCTTGCTATAGAGCTCTAATGAACACCTATGGGATGAATGTAAACGCTGACTGCACCCCAGGCCTCCTCACCTCACCTTCATCAGTACATGACGTTACTACCACCCTTGTGGCTGAATAAACCTCACACACATCTCCACAAAATCTAGTGCACATCTTCCCAGAAGAGTGGAGGTTATAATAACAGCAAATGGAGACCACATGTGGAATGGAATGTTCTTAAAGATGAACAATACAAACTTGTGGACACCTGACCAAACTTGTGCTGTGACCGAGAATTCGAAAAGCTGCATTCCTTATAACGAGTCAACAATTAAAATTGCATTGATATGAATGGTGGTAATGTTCATTCTGACCAATCAGAATCCAGGAAATGTGATGGTTTACAATAAGTGCACAACATAGAGGTGTTTATAGTAAGTAAAGTGTGTTCTTGTAGATAATGCAAGCTTTCACTTTTTAAATCTAAAAATATTTGGCCCGGGCTTGATCTTGGATCAGACCACAGTGTAAAGCTGTTTGAGGTGCACTCTCCTGTTTAACTCTGCCAAGGTGCAGGATTAAGGCGTGGGGTTTTTTCCCTCTCTGCATGACAGAACAAAACTAATGCAGTACAATAAAAACAATCCGTCAGAGTTCCTGAGTACCTGAACTTGAATTGCTCAGTGAGAATAAACTGTAACAAAGGTTATGCTTTCAGTTAGAAATAATTACATGAGGGATTTGGGATAATAATGCTGTTGATTTGACTCTAAACACAACAAGCTGGGGAGAGAAGAAGGTAAAAGAGTGGCCAATGAGGAAAAACTAATGTTACAGCTAATTTAAGAACGGCGCGGAACGCAGGAGTGACGAGTCGCAGATGTTCCTAAGAAGAACCCCTTCCGGGAAACCCGGTGCAAATACGACGTAGTATAAAAAGATTCGAGACTACTTTTGTAACATGAAAACAGCATCACACACAGTCACATGGAGCACCGAACTTCATAAATCAGTGCGCCTCTCATAACTCTGTGCACGTGTGCACCCTGACAGCGAGCTGTCCTCTCACGTGAGTTTCGCGCCAGAAACATGATCTCGCTTCCGCACCCACACTAATCCTCAAATTTGGCTCCTGCACACTTCACCCTCGTCCTGAAAAATTAGGCTATGGTTGGCGTTTTGACACCTTTGTGGCGATCCGCCGATAATCACAAAAGACAATGAAGACTTCCAGGACATGTTCCAGAAGTGGCTGGAACGCTGGAGGCACTGCATTGCTGTACAAGGGAACTATTTTAAAGGTGATAGTGTGTAAATGTAGATAAATAGTACTTGTAAACAGAGCTCTTCTCGAAACCTTTTGATACCACTTTGAGGAATATCCTGAAATATTTGACAAACTATATAGGGACCGTAATTTATACTCAACCGGTTCGCAAAAAATTTAGAAAAAAAAAGTCAGAGATCATGGTGTGGTAGAAAGACATGCAGCTCCCTCTTTTAGTTTCGAGACCACAATGTGGGAAAAGCTGTAATAAACCAACGTGCAACACCATCAGAAGTCTGGGGACTTTCACTGGAACCCATCACGCTGCTGTCCTATGGCCAGCGATGAGCTCTGTTTGTGCGAGACGTCGTGTTCTGACTGTGCGTTTCTGGTCTGACATGTTTGTGAAATGAGCAGTCAGAGTTCCCCAAAAGAGAAATGAAGAGAAGTGTATCATCAGGTTTGAGCTGGCAAAGTTTAACACAATATTATTGTTATTGCAGGAAATAAAATAATAAGCGTCAGTGGATTTATTGGAGAACATTTTGAAAAATATTTTAAAATCACTTTCGTTTTATTAAAAAAAAACTTGCCTTGTAAAACCTCCGTAGAAGATGAAGACTCTCTTCTCTTGCACCCTGGAAATACAAACGCCATTTCTTTATGACATGTTTAAATGTGTGCGTGTGTGTGTGTGTGTGTGTGTGTGTGTGTGTCTAAGGGAAACAAAATATTCCTTTATGTTTTCTTAAACATTTGACCATTACACTAAATACCAATTTTTCACTTTAATGAGACTGCGGAGAAAAGAGGAATGGAAGGAAAAGTCAAAACTCGTTCTAATACATTGGTATTTCTATAGCAACAGATCAATCAGACACAAAAACAGAAAAAAAAAACTGTCTGGCTTTTATACAGCACAGTTTGGACAGAGGTTATGGAGTTATTAAATGTCTCAAGTGTCATTTTTTTTTTCGTTTTTCCCTTTGAGTAAAGCTGTAAACGTTCAATAGGAGACGAGCTGCGTTGAACTTTTGTAGGAACGTATGGAGTAAAACGTAAATCTTAATAACGATACGCTGCTGTGACAGAAAGAAACCATGACCCCAACTCCGGGGTGAGAAGAGGAACCTGTGAGATGTACAACGGACTGTAAAAGAAAACAATAGGCCATGTGTTTATCAGATTATGTTGTATGTAGACTTGATTTACTGGATCTACTGTGATTGTTCAAAGTAGGAATTTTTTTACTTTCACTTTCCCTTGTAGGAAATCAGGAACTTACAGGAAATATGTTCTAAACGATGCTCCTGGTTTCAGATCCTCTCTTTATACGTAGATTTATCGTAATAACTGTGAAGTAATTTAATTTTTTATTATTGATTGTATCCATATGATTTTGTTCCTTTTCCCTGCTGTAATTAAGGAAATGTTTAATTTCACTATTAGTATAGGTGCTCTACGGCGTCCCCTTTTGCAAGATATTTCACTGAACTTCCTGTAAATGGCAGTAAAAAGTAAAAGTAAAACAACTTTAAAGAAGCCATTAAAAGGAGAGGGAATTTCCCTAGGGGATAAAGATCGAGTAATTATTTAGAATGACCTTAGACAAGGTCTGAGTGTCGTTCTCTATATGCGTACGCAATTCTGTAATTCTGACCGAGCCACATGTCTGCACTGTGATTTATTCAGAACCCTACTGCGTGTTACTCGACGACTTCCACTTCCTGTAGGAGCGTTTTAGGGTGGACACGTACCTCCAGACAGGCCAGATGGACGTCTTTGATGATGCAGCGAGAGCCGGAGAGCACCGACTGCTTCAGGAGGAGACAGCTGAGCTCCAGAGTGGCCAAGCGCACCTTTCCATCTGATAGGTGAAAAACATAAACAATAAGAAGCTCGAAATTATAAGGTCATGAATATTTTTTTTAATTATCAAGCTGTAACTTTTTTTGTTGTTGTTGTGAACAATGGAGGCAGCAGGTCCAGTTCATGGGAGTTCACTTCTTAGGAAATGAATATCACTACAAGGAAGTAATCTACATAGGTACTCACTGTGCTCTCTCATTAAAAATGATTATATCACATTACCAGTATGAAGGTTGTGCATTTCATCATAAAGAGATAAGACAATGGTATGGCATCTCTTAGTGTTATTAGTCCTTTTATAAACGTTAGAAAATAAAACAATAAGAAATTGAGCTGCTTCAGTAATCAGTAATTCAATTTCGATTTTAAGAAAAAAATAAAAAAAAATAAATAAATAAAATGTTTACATTTAAGTATTAATTACCACAATGTTATTATTATAGTAATTTTCCTTGTCCTAACATAAGTGTGGAGAGAGTATCCCAAAAATTGAGAAACAAACGAATTAAAACTTTTTGTGTAAAAAAAAAAAGAAAAAGAAAAATTTTTTATATTGTATATAATTCGTTGTAAAATCAGCATGAGTCACTGCTGCTACCTCTGTTAGCCTGATATTACACACTGTGTGTGTGTGTGTGTGTGTGTGTGTGTGTGTGTGTGTGTGTATACACCTGGCAGTGCAGCGTGGTTCATAACTCTGATTAGCCTCTCTACCAGAACATGACTGTAGCTGCTCCGGTCTTCCCCTGGAAACGGCAATTGGATCTTCTCCAGCAACTCTGGGTTTATACCTGCATTTGCACACACACACACACACACACACACACACACACACACACACACACACACACACACACACACACACACACAACAAATGGGAAAACATGCAAACAATAATGTTTTAATAAAAAAAAAACTGTCCTGATTTTTCTCATTAGCATATATATGAATATTCATGCATCCTGTTACTGTTAATAAGGGTAAATGTGCTTGTATGGAGATGATTCTAGACATTAATGTAGGGGTAGTTAACAACTCAACTTCAAATATTTTCATAAAATGTTGATCTGCACGTATGTGTTTGTGGATTTGGATCAATGTCATGCACGTATCATGAAATAATTCTGGTAACACAACAGCTTTAGACAAGTTTAAACCAGTCAGTTGGACATGTTTTATGTTTTATTACTCCCTGGAACTTATAAATCATTTTACTGGAGGAACTTAAAAATGATCTTAAAATTAAAGTTTTAGTTTCACTGGAGGTCAGAAGTCAGCAAAAAGAAAATACTATTAAATGCAGATGATCCAGATTTGTGGATTTTCAATGACAAGTTAAATTATTATTATTACTAATATAATAGGAATGCTATTTTTCTATTAGATACATAGTGTTATGAAAATATTGCATACAATACACCCTGTCTTGTGGTTTTTTTTGTGTGTGTGTGTGTGTGTGTGCGTGTGTGTAAATACCTTTGCTGTGAGACAAAGCAAAGAGGAGACAAAGGACAAAGAGGGCATGGTAGTCCTCCTTCTCACAATCCAGAGCGTTGTATACCATGTCCAAGAAGGGCCTGTGTCACGCACACACACACACACACACACACACACACACACACAGACACAGACACAGACACAGACACAAAGGCTCTTGACACATTCTTCTTGTCAGACAAAAAGCTTCCAAACCACATGTGGACCACATCCAAATATTTCTGCTATCGCAGATGTGGATGTGAAAATCTACCATCTGTGTAAACATCCCAAGACAAACACTTTTATTAGCCAGACGCATCAATCAAGTTTTAAATGATGATTTCTGAGTAAATCATTTCAGCTGCAAAAAGCATAAAAAATTAATATACACCATATGAACAAAAGTTTGCGGACACCTGACTTTAAGATTGGTACGTGCTTCTTTTTGTCCATCCTGTTCCACATGTAGTCCCCAATTTGCTTTTATATTAAGCTCCACTCCTCTGGGAAGATGTTCCATGAGATCTTTGTGAGATTCCTTCAGTCACAAGGATGTGTGTTGGTGAAGTCAGGTAGTGATGTAGGTGAGGGTGAGGAGGTGCTGGGGTGCAGTTAGCATTCACATATATTCATGTTCAATAGGGTTGGAGCTCCATAGAAGGAGATCTTCCAGTCCAAGCGATAGCTATAGACAGAGCAGGAAAACGCCTGGAGCCTTTGCGGGACCTCCATAACCGTAAGCTATACACTAGTTCACCGATCAAGATGGGCAAAGTACTAAAGAGAAAGTAAAAGATTGTTAATAAAAACAGTGAGGTGACCATAGCCAAGGAAGAAGAATAATAAGCAGAGCTGGTCCAGGTGACCTTTCATAATTTTGTATTTTTTATTTAAGACTTTTGGTTAATATGCATATTTAGGTGAACATATAAAAGTACTGTAACATGTTTTGTAGAAATAAAAAAGGTTAGAGATTGTGTTTTTTTTTTATTATGAAAGTTGGAGGGAATTAAAATATAATATAAATTCTGCCTCCAAATGTCTAGAACCGGCCCTGACTTCAACACATAGAAAAAAGCGGATCTTCTTGGAGCAGGTTTGGGTCTACTGGTTCTAGAATGCTCCCGCATCCAAAAGACGTCCGATACGATTGTGTGACAACACGGTATTCTACATACTGATCATAGTGAACAGGGAGGCATTAGGAAATCAGCTATTTAAACATTACTTATTTACATGTACGTACACTATATGGACAAAAGTATTGGGACACCTGAGCTTTTCCACCATATATGTCTTCTCTAAAGTGTTTCTGCAAACCTGGAGGCACACAATTGTACAGGATGTCCTTGAATGCGGTGTAATAAAAGTTTCCGTTAACTTGAACCTCGGAAACCCAAACCTGTTCCAGAATGGCAATGCCCCTGTGCACAAAGCCAGCGCCATGAACGTATGCTTTACATGGTTTGGAGTGGAGGATCTCCTGCTATAGAGCCCCTGATCACAAACCCACTGAACAGATTCGGGATGAATGTGAACACTGACTGCACCCCAGGTCTCCTCACCTTCTCACCCATCTGATTTTACTACACTCTTGCGGCCGCTGAACACAAATATCCACAAGAACACTCTTGAGGAATATCTTCCAGGAAGAGTGGAGGGAAATGTGAAAGTGTCTGCAAACTTCTGACAATATGGTGTATATTTACACAAGGCCACGTTACGCCATTTATTGATTTAACACACAATCGGTGTAAACTACAGTTCCATTTTTTCTTCTTTTTATGCCACAGGATCGTGAATATTTATTCTGAACACAAATTTAACTCCGCACCTGCTCCTCTGTTCTTCCGTTCCGGCAGCGGCCGCGGCACTCTTCTCCTCGTCCGTGATGTTCTGCTCTGCGAGTGTGGATACGTCTGAGATCTTACACTTCTCCATCACCACCATCTCAATCTCTAAACACAGACACACACACGCACAGAGCCCATCCTCATGACATCACACTGCATAAATGTCACCCTGGTGTTGTTTACACCCGTCATTGCAGGACACAAACACAGTAAAACAGCAAAAACAAACAACAACAAAAATACAGTAAAGTTCACACAGCAGGACGGAGATGGACCTGTCATTGTGAAACTTTGGTTGCATGATGCTACAGAGGCATTTCTGTAGAACTCCCACAGTATAAACCACAGACAGATAGTCTAGACATCTTCAACTTTGACATTAACCTCATCCTAAAGTGTTGTTCAGCAGGTCAGAGTGACCACCAAAATAACCACAAGGGTCTTATACATGAGCTGGTTCTGATTCTTTCTCTAATCAATTTATTATCCACTTTTTTTTTGTATAGAGGATATTTTATAACAAGTCTGAATTCCAGAATTCCAGACTCGAGTTTGTGTAAACACTTGATTTTTAAGCAAATCAATCTGGTAACTTCTGACCTTCTCTACAAGTTAACATGAGGAACAACATTTATTTTACATTTTAATAAAGAGCTGTAAACGTCGAGCTTTTCCTTTTTTGTCGAATGTCTACAGGACTTTTATTTATTTCATTTATTATTTATAATCCAGATACCTAAGAAGTTGTGTCAAAAAGTTACAAGACTCGTGCTGTAGCATGCCAACAGATGGCTGCACCACAGTCACAGGGAGCACCGACCTTCATTAGTCAGTGTGCCAAAAGACATCGTCCTGTCTACATCGAGAGCTGTGCAACTGGTGCTATTCTGACCACGTGTGCACCCTGTCACCGAGCTCTCATTACACGCGAGTTCCTCATCCCACTTCCACACCCACCCTTCCACTCCTTCTGACTTTACAAGCTTTAATGCAGAAAAAGTACTTCTTATCTGATTACTCAATTAATCGATGGAATAATAGGATACTAGATGACTAAAATATTTGATAGCTGCAGATTTTGTTAGTCTAATGTAAAACTCTTATTATTATTATTATTAGTACACTGTATAAGAAATAAACTGACTTTTATATCCAGTTACACCCCAACATGTTCTCGTATAAAATTGTAATGAGCTAGTCTGGGTTCAGTCTGGACTCAGTGACATCATCACGGCCAGTAAAGATCTACCTGTTCAGTTTCTCGCACGGTTGCCAGAACGTCATTGCGTCATCATGAGCATGACAATGAGGTGGAAGGCACGGAACGAATGTGGACCAAAGTGACCGGTGGCACATGGACAGGATGGAAACTTGGCAGTGGAGAGCTCTGGGAACTGAATCTTCTCGGACGTGCGTACAGAATTCCAGCGAAAGTCCAGAATACGTTTCTTACTGGGAAATTTGGAGGAACTAAAAAAGCTGAACATAAATTAACCGAATAAAGTAAGCTATGTGTTGTCCCGGGTCAAGAATAATCCTGAGAAACAGGACATTTGTGGATGCAGAATAAATCTCACTTATGTTACTCTGGTAAACTCATTCTGTGAAACAGGAGGGATGTTACGCAACCATAATTCCCATCAACTTTATGAATCACTGCTGAGCCAGTTTCAATAATTAATAGAGGGAAAAACTCACAGACTCTGTGATCCTGTCATACAGAGGAAAACAAAGCCTGGAACACTAAAACACTGGAAAGGCCATGCCCACAAGAGATGCGAGAACCAGCCAGGCCACGCCCACCCAAAACTATTCCCTTTTTTTTTTACACGTATACTTTAAATAAATAAAAGGTTTTCTTCAGGAAGTTTTTATGAAGTACATTTTGCAGGGTATATAATTGTGCTACTCCCTGGGGTAGGATGCACAGGCAACACATCCTTTTCGATTAAATCCGAATATCTCAAATCTCCCTGGAACTCGTCAACCTCCAGTGAAACCTTGGCGTCATCCTCCATAATCATCTAAGAAGTACAATTCGATAGGCGTGAAAGTAGCACGGGTCGAAGGCCAGGTCAGAGAGCAGCTCCACTGTTGTATGGGGCGCTCTGAAGAACAGAGGGTCAGTCAGTGGTGGTGGGACATTCATCCTGAGCCACTCACCTTCCGTGTCCCCACTCGTCCTGCTGGCCTTTGAGCTAGCCTCTGTACCTTTAGCCTTCTCCTCGTCCGCGCCTTCCTCGGCTCCCCTCTCCTCCTCGTCCTCTTCTCCCACGTTCTTGTAATTGGGCCGCTTCTGCGTCTTCTTCCTGCCTCGATGCCGACTCATCTCCAACGAGCGTTCCAGACTCTCGGGCGGCTTGGTGAAGCGCCGCACCCCGGAGTTGGCCTAGGGGGGAAAAAAAACATGTTCGTCTATGAAATCCTCATATCTCAAAGTATAATACAAGAACAAAGAGAATTCGGTGCACCTAATAGAGCACAAAAAAATATCCAGAGATGATTAAAAAAAATAACTCCAGACTCTTCCTAACACGCTTCACTTCCCATATTAAAAGCCAGGACAATTCAAATTTGTATAAAAAACACAAAAAAGAAGATTGCTACCACTGATTAATGGTCAACGCTTAGAATTCCTGACCTCATCCTAAGAAAAGAAAATGAAAAAACACTGAATCAAAATATTACATCAATAATGCTGACTCAGGTCAGTGTTCTAAACAGGAACATTACATGTATCTTGGCGCTATATATTTGATTCTCCCAGATGAAAAAACGATTCCAAGCTCGAAATTTTCACAACATGGGAAAAAAAAAAAAAGGTACTGGGAAACAAAACCTTTCCAGCTGCATGTGGTTCTTTACCAAAATGTTACCACAAAGAAGTCAGTTAGTCAAAAAAATGTCAACAAACCGATTTAAAACCAAAGATCTAATGTTGAGATGTGTTAGTCAACAAACAAGAGACAAAAATAAATAAACAAAAATCCCGAGTGCATGATTATGGTGCATCACCGAGAGAGAGATAAAAGCACGATCTGTGCAAAATAAATCCTTTGATCCTGCACAGACCGAATGTGTACGGCCCGTGCTCTGTGCAATAATAAATCTCTTGAGCGAGTGCATTTCTGCAAAGATCTCAAACATCCTGCGTGAAACCCAAGCACACCATGGAACCAACTGTAAACTGGACGCAGGTTCATGCATCACACCAAACTCATTTTTAGGGTTTCTAAGCATTTCTGCGAAGACCCTGCACAAAAAAAAAAACGGTATGATCTTTATCGCATACACACTTCCTTTGTTTTCTTTATGACAAACACACACACACAAACACACACAGAGCGTATAGAGCAACAAGAGGAAGAAAATAAAAGAAGAAATAAAGAAAAAACTGTCCACCGAAATAGGACGAGAAGACGAAAAAAAAAAAAAAAAGAAACAGCGTTTGAAACTGAAATTGTGTAAACCGCACTGTACATGACAGTGCCAGCCCCTGATAAGCACAATGCCACATGAAGGGTGGTGCCTGGAACACGGCTACCGGCTTCTCAGAAAAGTGCACGTGTGTATAATCTGAAAACAGGAAGCAGATGAGGAAGAGGATCAGTGCATGGAGCCCCGTGCTGGAGAACGACCTCTCCTTCGCATCAGCCTGAAATCACGCAGTCATTCTGAGACGAGGGGGCAGACACCTCGAGCCCACACGAGGCAAGCAGGGTCTGGCTCTTCGCAGAAAACTTCAAAAGGATTCGGAGAAAAGAAACACTCTATTCAGAATGGTGTGAGGAGAAACGGGACACGATGGTGGCTTGTGGAGAAGATTTTCCACGCTGACTCAAAATTCACACACCAGTGAACGTGCAAAGCCGACGGAATGAGTTTCCGAGGTGTGTGAAGACCCAAGATAATTGTGCTTCAAGTTTATATTCAATATTTTAGTTTGCATTATGCTGTGCGTGCAAGCAAGCAAACCAATGTTCACATGCACCTTTTGAACATCCCATTCCACATTTAGTCCACAAACCTCCACGCTTCAGGAAAGAGGTTCCATATGTTTTTGCCTGGGGTGCATTCAGCAGAAGACCATTCCATTCCATGTTAAGTACATTGTGATGCTGAAACAGGTTTGGGTCTCCTAGTTTAAGTGATGGGAAAATGTCATGCTTAAGCATCACAATTGCAAATTTGTGCTAACAATTTGGTGAAGAAAGAAGTGTCAAGAGTTTATTTGTGGCTTTTTCTTGGATCTCTGGTTCTAAATCTTGTCTTTCAGTTAAAGATACATGTGGTTGTGGTTCCCACTGTGAAGCAAGGAGGAGGAGCTGCGCTGATGTGAAGGTGCTTTGCTGGTGACAAAACTGATGGCACACTTAACCACTGCAGCTACCACAGCATTTTCAAGCAATGTGCCATACCATCATTATCTGATTTGCACCAAAACAATATTGGGAGAATAATTTTTATTTTCCAACACGGACAATGATCCCAAGCACACTTCTAAGTTCGGTAAGGGCTATTGTTTCAGGAAGGAAAGTGAAGAAGTGCCAAAGAAGATGACGTGGCCTCCACATTCCCCTCTATCTAAATCCAACTGAGATGGTTTAAAATGAGTTGGACTGGAGAGTGAAGGAAAAGCAGCCAACAAGAAATTGACACCTCTGAGAACACCACAAGAGAACTGAGAAAGAAAACCAGGGAAGGAAAAACATGCTACAGAAGAAAGATGAAGTATCAGCTGCAGGAGAACAATGTTAGCGGTGTGTGGAAGGGGCTCAAAACCATCACTGGTCATAAGGAGCCCAGCTCTCAGGCTGAGGATGACCAGAAGTGGAGGAATGATTGGAATCTATTCTTTAACCAGGTTCCTTAAGACCTGTGCAGACCAGCTGTGCGACTACAGACCAATAGCACTGACCTCGCATTGGAGACATTGGAGAGGCTTGTGCAGACTCATCTCCGACCTCTGGTGAGCC
Source organism: Silurus asotus (assembly GCA_024362625.1). Lineage (NCBI taxonomy): Eukaryota > Metazoa > Chordata > Actinopteri > Siluriformes > Siluridae > Silurus > Silurus asotus. Next base: position 965,905 of record MU551605.1, read on the forward strand.
CATCAATGGATCCACTTCAGTTTGCCCTACCAACCTGGCATTGGAGGAGAAGACGCAGACATCTTCCTCCTAAATAGGGCCTGGAAAAGGCTGGGAGCACAATGAAAGTCACGTTTTTTTTACTTTGCTAGTGCTTTTAACACCATCCAACCTGCGCTACTGAGGGATAAGATGGTGTACATGGTAGTGGATCATCATCTGAATACCTGGACATTGGATTACCTCACAGATCGACCACAGTATGGAAGGATTCGTGACTGTGAGTTTGACATGGTTATCTAGAACACTGGAGCCTCACAGGGAACGGTTGTGGCCCCGTTCCTCTTCACCATCTACACTGCAGACTGTCACCTGCAGAAGTTCTCTGATGACTCTGCCATTGTCAGCCTGATGATGACAGGAAGTACAGAAGACTGATCCAGAACTTTGTGGACTGGTGCCAACGGGGCTGCCTCCAGATAAATGCGGGGAAGACAAAAGAACTAGTGGTGGATTTCCGTAGGCACAAACAAACTTCCTTATCACCAGTAAACATTCAGGGAAAGAACATTGTGAGAGTGGACTCTTCTATGGTGTGGTCTGCTGGTGCAGCAGCATCTCTACTGCAGACAGGAAAAGAGTGGACAAGCTGATCAGGAAGTTCAGCTCAGTCCTGGAGATTCCTCTGAACACCGTACAGGAGGTGGGAGAAGGAGGATGGGAGCTAAACTATCATCATTGCTGAAGAACGACTCTCACCCCCTGTATGATGCAGTTTAATCTCTGAGCAGCTCCTTCAGTGACACACTGTTACATCCCAAGTGTCTGAAGGCGCGATACAGAAGGTCTTTTCTTCCTGCTGCTATTAGACTTTACAATCAGAGCTGCTCCAAGTGAACCAAAATATACACCGTTATTGAGTTTTTACTCTGCAATAATAACAATAACAAGGTTTTTATGCAATAAACGTATATTAACACTTATTTAAAACCGTGCAATATTACCTATGTGCAATATTTTTGCAATATTGTTTATGGTCTCTTTTTCTTTTATATTTATACACTATAATTTAAATACTTTTATTATGTCTGTACTTTTTTAGTATATATATATATATATTTTTTTTTTGCACATTTTTTTTTTCTTTGATGCTCTAACAGAAATTTCCCCACTGTAGTACGAGTTATGTAGTAAGGTATATCTTATCTTACGATTCCAGGTGATTACTTCATTAAGCTGACTGATACATTGGCAGGAGTGTGCTAAGCTATCATCAAAGCAAAAGGTTGTTACTTTGAAGAATTTAAAAATATATAAAAAAACATATCCAGGGTTGTTTAACACTTTTTTTTTTTTACTACACAATTTTACAAGTGTTCTTTCATAGGTTGGATGCCTCCAGTATTAATACACACACACACACACACACACACACACACACACACACACACACACACAGACACATTTACATATACACATATATACACACATACATATATATATAAGTCAGCTCAAGGTTGCAGCTATTGGTTTTTGAGTTGTTTGGGTGCAGTAACCAAAAGCAGCGCTACTTATGGGTCATGGTGTCATGGTGGAAATGGAACACTGCAGCATGTCGATCATAACAGCTACCTGTGGCTCGAATGCGGTTGCACATCTAATGCCGTGTTCCTTTACAGGTGGCAAAACTATTTACCAGCAAGAGAGATTTTTAACGAGATATACACAGGCGACGGAAGTGAGATCACACCCACGGAGTGATATGTGCTGATCTCTTGTCTCTGCAAAAGGTTTCTGATGTTTTTTTTTTTTTTAAACCATTTAGACCACAGCAGGGGTTTACTTTTATTCTTTTCTTTTTTTTTTATCTTTTCATGTCATGTCTGCTGGATTTAAGTATGTCTAATAACAACCGGGGAGACTGATTATTATAATTATTTTGTAAAGATGAAGACAGATTAAAAAATAAAAAGGCTCCTGTAGGTGTGCTAATCTGATGTAGACTTGCAGATTCGATGCTAGAAATCTATGAGACAGACCACATCGCCTTTTCGTTTCATGATTAAACAGTCAACCTAAAACTGTAACCCGAGGCTGAACCGATCTATTCTAGAAACTAGTAAGTGGCATAACGTCACGGGGCTATAAGTGCATTTCCAGCAAGTGAAGCAGCAGGTGTGAGACTGGTGGACAGAGGACACGTGTGAACTGTTTGTAGCGCTGGTTTATGTGAAAAGGAAAAAAAAAATAAATGACTCAAGAGCGCTCATTATATAGTCATGCTTCCTGTATTTCGAGATGATCAATGTTTCTCTTCCATCTTTAAAGTCCTAATGTTTACCAATAGTAGGTCCACATGGGTACTGATAGTCACATGATTTTGTGTGTGTGTGTGTGTGTGTGTGTGTGTGTGTGTGTGTGTGATTGCTGGGTAGAGAGAAGCATTTGTTTCTTCTTATGGGAAAGAGAAAGTAGGTTAGAGGTGCTACGCTGCACACAGCCACTGAGATCTGAGCAAAAGGCAAAGCCAACAAAAGCATCAGTGCTGACAACTTACACACCCTTTCTCAGCATACGTCTCTCTTAACGGTCATACAGACCGAAATCCTCAACCTGACATCACAAACTCAAACCCAGTTCTGGATCGCTGTTGGTCAGAAGGGTGTTGTTAAGTTTTGGGATGTTATTGATCCTGCTGTAATGTAATCGTGAACATTTTAATATTACTAATTATAATCACACCATCCCATTCCGGCTCTGGATTAATCCCCAACATTCCCACCACCACGAGTGCTGTAAGTGTGACCAAAATAAGCTCCGCCCTGAAATCACGCGTTTGAGTACTGAAAGATGACGAGGTTGACTTTAAACATATTTCCACGGCTTACTGAAACGCTTCCTCTCCTGCCCTCGGTCCGGATTCAAACTTTTTTGTTATTGTTATTATTATTATTATTTTTCCCGAGTGTGTTGAGGAACTGGGCCACTCTCACGGGTTCCTGGTAGGCAGCGAGCAGTACGCGGCAGAGGCTGCTGTGGTTGAGGCGGTGAAACAGGAAAAGGAAAGAGGTTTCTGATCACAGTGCCTCCAAAGCAGCCCAGAAATGAGGTGGTTTCTGAGAAACCCCAGTTCCTCTCACTCCTGTTCTAACCAGCAGGATGAAGCTCCTCCAAGTGACACGAGCTCACTTTCTCATATAAACACACGTAATGCGCGCTGTACTTCGAAGCGTACAGCTTTTCTTCAGCATTTATTACAGTTTACGCAATTAAAGAACTAAAGTAAACATGGGTTTCTATTTAAAGCCTTCCCGTTTCAATTCTCCACAAACGTTTCTCAGTTACACATGTTTCTCATTCCAAAGAAGTTTACTTCTCGAAATGTAACTAAAAATGGTAATACAGTGGGTTTTAAAAAGGGGGTTAAAACCGCTTCAGGAAAAGGTCTCCGCAGTTTCTCAGTAGCATGACGAGCTGTGCTTTCTTAGTCTCATTACAATAAAATAAAACACAAAAAAAAAGAAGTTGATGAGAGAACATCTGTTTATAGCAGCTAAAACATGAGTAAGAACAGAAACTTAATTCACAACAATATGTTTAAGCTAAAAAAAAAAAAAGGAACAAAACAATAATGAAATAAGCCATAAAATAATCATTGGCAAATTGCTATGGTATAAGAGGAATAAAACATTACTGGGACATTCCAATTGCCTTCATCATGCAAAAGGACGATGCTGTAATGCATTAATTACGCATGTAATGCTGCAACCAACACTGCACTGAAAAAAAAACTCCATTTCATAGAAATAAACAGACAAATGAATGTTTGCTAACGAGTTCTCAGCCTACTTGAAACATCTGGGACAGCTCGACTTGGTGATTTGCATAGCTGCATATGCATGAAAAACACAACCTGTGCGCTCTGGGACGGCACCACATGACCACTTTCAAAGCCACCTACACGCAGTTCAAAGAGACGAGACGCAAACGAAAACAGCAGACACTATCGGTGCAGCTTTGTGTTACAGTGATGTGAATGTGCTCAAGAGAAAAACCTAAGCGCACACAAAGCCACAAGCTTGATTTCATTTCCCTCCGTCTGGGAGCAGCAGTGCGACTTCCAATTAGACACCACAGATTATTACCATGGAAAGAATCAGCTACTGCCTCTACAGGATTTAAGAGGTAGCATCCAGATGCTGCTAATTAAATGTCTTTGATTAATTCACTATCACCCCCTCTATAAAAGCCCAAGATGTAGCAGTTTGCAGGTCCAGAGCATTCAGGTGTGTGTAAACACAATGCAAACGAGAAAGTACATCAGCGATGATCTTAGAGAAGCAATTGATGGCGCCTATCAATCTGTTAACGGTTATAAGGCAATTCCCAAACAATTTAAAGTCCATCATTCTACAGTGAGGAGGATTATTCGGCATTGGGAAACATTCAAGACAGTTACCAGGTGTGGACATTCCATCAAATACACCACAAGGTGAACAGAATCAAGGTCCAGACCTCAACCCAACTGAAATGCTGTGGCTGGACCTGAAGGGAGCTTTGCATAAACGAATGCCCGCAAACCGCAATGAAGTGAGCTGATGTGAGAGATTGATAAAGCCATAGAGAACAACATTACTTCAAGGTTATCGCTGCTAAAGGTGGTTCTATGAGCTATTGAACCATAAGGTGTAACATTTTTTATCCAGTTTAGATTTTTGTAAATAATGTATGTGTAATATGTCATGTGGTTTAACTTAAAGATCCCACTTCACTTAAATACATTTTAAAAAGAAACTGGGATGAAAATTCACACCTTGTCTTATAACAAAAAAGTATGCTTTGCAAACACTCTAGTATATTCTTCATAATCGCCACTGCCAACATGCAGTTCCAGACTGCACAGTTAGTAATTTCATCACGCCTGTAATGCTGGAAATGCTTGTTTTTTTCTTAGTTCTCAATTATTTAAATCACGAGCAGGAGGAAATAAATTCCCTCAGGGAGAAATAAATACATTCACAGGCCCACGTTAATGTCAACACAAATGAAGCTGCAACTCCTGCTGCACAATACTTATCCATAAAGTCCTCAAGCTCATTGGAAGGCATCATTTCTCCCGTTTTCTACCCTGAAGATGCTAACTAGACATCTTTGAGAAGGGTTCAGAATGCAAGTGGCTCACACAGAGCCAAATCTACTGCATGATATTTCAAATAACGTCTTTGTATTTTGGAAGATGTCCCGAAATTGTGATGTGCATGCATTATGAGAAGATAAATAAATTGTATTATATTTTCAGACTAAAACCGATCCGGAGAAATTAGTTGTTAGTGATTAACACTGTATTCTTAGTGTGGTTGAAGGTGCTGACACATTCCGAGAGAGATATCATTTTTTCCTTTTGCTTATTGCAGGGAAATGTGGGTCGTGGGTGAACCCTTAATGTCAATATGACAATAAATGTAATAACATCTACCACAACCAGCTGGAGGTGTAATTAGGTGTTTAAAAAAAAACTATATATACACACAAACAAACTTATATATGTATGGGTGTGTTTGTGTGACTTTTACAAAATCAGTGATCTAGAGTGTGTAGGTCTGTGCATCTCCCTGTTGTGTACTTCTAAACGTACGCATGTGTGTGGGTTTGTAGAGACCAACTGATCATAAGTGTGTGTATGGGTGTGTATGTGTGACTTCTACAGAATCACTGAGCTCTAGTGTGTAGGTAAGGTCTCACTGGGGGTGTATTTATATCTGTATATATATATATATATATATATATATATATATATGCGCATGTGAGTGTGTGTGTTGTGTGTAACCAGGGACTGAGCTCTTGTGTGTATGTCTTGTGTAAAACCCTGTTGGATGAGCATAATTCGTTCATGAATATTGCTCGTAGGTCCATTTGCTGGTATGTTTCGAACCGGTTTTCCGCATAAGAGTTAATGTAAAAGTGATTTTATCTGTTTTGGAACCTCATTCGATCGCTTATTTCTGCACTTAAAAAGTGTAGCCTATTTTACCAAACAAATACGCTGCAAATTACCGTACGCTAAACACAATTTAACACTGACCTGTGTGGTAGTGGTTGATTGAGAGTGTGAGACGCACACCACGCTAGTACTTTTTTAACTATTTCTTGGTTTCAATGGTAATTTTATTTACTTTCGTTTTTCCAGCACTGATTTTTCTTAGGAGACATTTTTCAAGAAGTTTTCGCTGCACTGAATAACAAGGGCGATCGAGCGACACGGGATGAACTAAGCGACTGATGCTACCCTCGGCCAAAAGCGGGAAACCGGCAACGTGGGTTTGCTCGTGCCTTCGAAATTGTACAGTTTACGGGTTTTACTGTATATGTTTGTGTTCATTTGACTCACGGAGCTCAAGTAACATAAAAATACATGTGACTCACTGTGTGTGAGTCTACAGTATATACACACTGTAGGTGTGTGTTTATGTATGTATGACTCACTGAGATCTATGTACATTGCCTGTGTGTATAGACAGACGTATGTATGGGTTTGTGTGTGAGTGTGTGTGTGTGTGAGACTCACTGAGGTCTTGTGTGTGTTCTGCTCTGTCTGGGTTGTAAACACCGTGAGGTCTCCATTCAGTATAACATCAGCCAGAGCGTTGACCAGGGGCTGGTAATGTATAATAAGGAACACCTGAGGGAGGATAAACACACACATTTCCACTAACCGCAAAAAAATCGACTAATGTCAGTTCTATTAATAGAGAAATCATTACTAACAAAGAAATCTATCATTTAATACATTTACTAGAGTATTTTAATGAGCTGCCCCGTCATCTAAACATGTAAACAGGCTTGTGTATGTGAATTACTCAGTGAAGGAAAAAAAAAAAAAAAAAGAAGGGAACCTGGTATTACTATGTTCTTTTTTTTTTTCCTTGTGTCTAATAGACATGAACAAGTTTCAAACATCTAGTTTTCATGCTCTATGTTAAGTTTCACTAATAATAAACATAAATTTGTCCATGCACATGTTGACTAGAGTAAAAAAATAAAAAATAAATTAAAAAGTATTAAGGTACATTTAGAACAGATACAAATGTGTGATTAATCACGAGTTCACTCACGACAATCGTGCGATCAATCGCAATTATATATATTTTAATCGATTGAGCACCCTATCACACACACACACACACACACACACACACACACACACACACACACACGTACAACACATTAATTTGCACCTTCAAAGCATTTTTAATTATGTATATTTTTTATGAAACTCCTCAGCTAGCTGAAACTTGTTTCTGTATTCTGACTTTCACACCGTAAAACATTGCATAACCCTGTATTATTCATGGTTTATATATTTAATACAAAAATTGCATAAGTCCTAAATTAAATCTGAACAGGAGTGAAGGTGTTTGGGGGTTGAACGTGAATTTGCCAAATTCTTTTTTTTATTAAATTTTTTTTTAAGTATGCGTCTTTTATATTTACATTTGCGGCATTTGGCAGACGCCCTTATCCAGAGCGACTTACAACTGAGCAGGGGAGGGTTTTAGGGCTTTGCTCAAGGGCCCAGCAGTGGCAGCTTGGTGCTAGTGGGATTTGAACCTGTGATCTTCTGATCTAAAGCCCAACGCCTTAACCACTGAGCTACCACCTTTATATAAAGAAAGTGAGTAGGTAAGGGGTTACCTGGGAGAGCAGATAGAGTGACACCTGAGGATTAATCTTGCGATCTTCACTCTGGGGGGAAAAAAAAAGTGTGTAAAAACTTTCACACTTTCAGTCCACAAAAAAATACATACACCGAAACACAAATGCATACATTTATTAAAGAACGACTTGTAATATGTAAAATATTTAGAAATATATTTTTATATATATTTAATATATTTGCTTCTTTTTTTTTTGTTTAGTTTTTTGCAATAAAAGGAGTAAAAATCACACACAAAAAAAACCCATCACATCACATGGAAAATCTTCACGCCTAGCTGTGGATTATCACCTTATACCATGGTCACGTCCCAGCATTGACATCTATAAGCTTTCATCAAAAAAATAACTTTATCTTTCTTATTTATTGCACAAACTCCTCATTAGATCTTGAATTGTGTTGCTCCAAATCTCACACACAAAGTAGTGCCAGAAGACTACATTTATTTACATGTGTTTTAAAACATAGCTGTTAAATAGAAACGACTCTCTCCTGATAAAGAAGCTGTTGGAGTTAACTCCTTACGCTGTCCTATGTTATAATTCTCATTTAGATGTTTTCAGTTTATCAAATTCATCTTTGAGTCACTTCTCAAAATCCACCACAAGCATGAATTCTTCACGGAGCTCATTAAGGTCATTAGGAAATGTCTACAATAGCTGTCTCACTCTTTATCAAACAGGAACTGGATGTTACTATGGTTACAGGTGTTTATAAGCAGCGCTTTCAACTGAAACAAAAACCACCAGCAGTTTGTTCAAACATTCAGAAAAACACGCATCTTACTTCCAGCCAATCACAATCCAGCATTCGCACGGACTGGTATATAATAAATAAATGTTTAATTTACTCCACATTTATTTCAAATAATCTATTAAAGGAGCTGCTCTGTTTTATTTATCCCACCTCTCTCAAAATCTGATTCTAGAGAGCTGAACATCTGGATTGTTTCTAAAGCAACAGCTAATCAACACCATGTGGAAGGAGTCTCGGGTTTCTTTATTTTATATTATATAACGTTAGAGAATAGAAGCACATGGGGAGGGCGTTAGGATGGAAGCTCCAGGCTGCGCTTACCTGCTCCTGGGTGACCAGCGAGTAGACGTACAGCGGCAGGAAGAGGCGGTTCAGCAGGTGATCGGTCAGAACGTCGTTCAGGAACTCGCAGTTGATGATGAGGATGTCGTTCAGGTAGTGCAGGTGATCCAGGTGCTCTGCCACCAGGTCGCTCAGCTTCCCGCGGTTCTTATGCCTGGGGGAAAATAATAACAAAGGGGACAAACACAAATATTTCACTGCATCTTTCAGCAATCAGTTTTAAAATGAATGATTAATGGATTAATGATAAACTTGGGTTTTTATGTATTTACATGTGTGTAAATTTGTACGCTACTTTAATGTTGGCCTGTCCTACACTGCTCTCTAGTGTTTGTTACCGGAACTACAATGCAAATGTTTCCACTCTACCCTTGTTTTTACACTTTCCACAAATCTGTTGGTGTGACCACTAATTCAAACAAAAAAAATTACACGTCACACTGTTTGTTGTCTGCTATGGAAAAATGATCAACAACTGCCTAGCAATAATAATCAACTAGTATGATGTAATAATTATTTCCCATAACAGCACGGCTTCCGGTCTCTTTCTTCTTTTTACACCACATCAGTTTGCTAAAGGTCACACTTTTTTTTATCCATTTATATTTACATTTAATGATTTTAAAGCGAATGCAAAAAAGAATCCCCTCTGACACTAAGATTAGTTACAGATGTTAGACACTATTTTTTTTTTGCAGTTAAGGTCCCTGTAAATCAACTTTTATTATAGAAAGTGTATCTCTTGGCCTATAACCTTTTCGAGATTCATGTTGTAGTGGAAAGAGAAAAAAAAAAAAATCGAAATAAAGAAGAGAGCACCCGTAATCATCATGCTTACTCTTCATCTGTCTGCACACACTTGTCCAGCTCGATGACGTGGCTGCCGATGAACCACACCAGGTTGGAGAAGTAGGGCACGGCTGTTTTGTCCCGGATGTAGTGCAGCATTTGCTGGTTATCCACTGCGAAGCGCGAGGAGATGTTAAAACACACAGGTGTCAAAAACTGATATGAAGATTTACACTTCAGAATCTACACAAAGAAAACATTTATTCTTAAATCATTCATGCAAACTTTTATGAAAGAAATCTGCAAAATTTTGCAATATTGCAATAATGTTTTACTCTGAATTCTCACCATTTAATGTATAAGGAGTCTTTGATTTTATTTACTTTCCCTGCTGCAATAATGTAAATATACTGCAGTATTTTAGGGGAATCTACACTAATTTTTATATATTGTTACACGTTAAATTATTTTTTTTTAGTACAAAAATTTAATAAAGAAACAAATAAAGATGATTCATATTATTTGAACAAGACAAAAAAACAAAAATAAAATATATATTAATTGTAACCGTATTTATAAACTCGCGAATGTAGCACCACCTAGAGGGAAATATGTGTCTTACACTCGAAAAAAAAAATAGGACAATGAAAAATTGATAACTGCTGTTCATAGACTCAAATGCATAAATAATTGATACTATTGTGATAACAAAGCTGAGGTGGAAGAGAAAATAATGCTACTCATCTGGAGAGTGAAATATTTTTAAAACTAATCGTTATGGGAGTAAGGTGTTAAAGCTCATGTGCTCCTTGATGCTTCTGTATGACTCAAAGAAGAAAAACATACACAAAAAAACCTCACATAAAAATTTACAGCTATTCAATAAATAGATGGTGTAGGTAACTTTCTATCGGTTTCTCCCATTAGGGGGCGCCACAGCGGATCATCCGCATGTTTGATTCGGCATGTTTTTACGCTGGATGCCCGTCCTAACGCAACCCTCCCCATTTATCCGGGCTTGGGACCGGCACTAAGAGTGGGTGGGGTCGGTTCCCTGACCAGGGATCGAACCCGGGCTGCAGCGGTGAGAGCGCCGCATCCTAACCACCAGACCACCAGCGGACCCCGCAGGTAGTGACAAAAAGTTACTTTAAATATATAGATATATTCTGTACAGAATAAACAACAACAGAACCTTTTTTTAAATTAAATTAGAGCATGTACAGGAAAAAAAAAAGAATAAACGAAGAGTAAAAGTTGTGAAATTGACCAACTTACATGAGACTGGAATGGAATAAGGCACACAGGATTCATCATAGAAGAAGGAGGGAAGAACAGATACACAGTTAATAGAGTTAAAGAAACTGAAGTGGAGCTTAAAATCACAAAAGTTGCACGTTAAACAGCTTCCCAAACCCCCCCCAGAGATGAAGCTGTCTAAAAGAGACCGTTGAAGGCCTTCGGAAAGCTGCACAGCACCGAGTGATTTTGATGCAGGAATAAGAACGCAAGCTAAACTCTTTCTCCATAAATACTAGGAGTGTGACAGTCAGTAGTCCAACCTAATGTACACCCCCACACTATAGGGAGTAACGAACGGATCAGGACACCTGACTCTTCCAGCAATAGAACACTTAACACAAAGTTGGAAGTGCGCAATTGTGTAGGACGCATGAGGTCGAATTAAATTTTTTTCTCAGACAACCGACCAGAAGATCAGTATGTGCTTGTTGGACGTCCAGTTCCACATTAATCCACTTCTACTGTTCTAATAACCTCCATTCAGGTGAAGAGGTGAAAAGTTTCTGTTCCAAAGGTCTTCTATAGCAGGAGGTCTTTCACTTCCATCCCATGTAAAGCATATATTTATAGAGTTTGGCTTTGTGCACAGAGGAAAAGATCCTAGTTTAAGTGAAACAAAGACGTTCTATACAATTGTGTGCCGCAAACTTTGTGTTAACAGTTTGGTAAAGAACCACATACAGCTGGAAAGCTCGGGTGTCCCAATACTTTTGCATATAGTGTAGTCAGTGTAAGTGTCAGAATTAGCCAGGGGTACTGCATGTTGCTTAAAGACGTATGAATTTCATCCTTCACATCCCGGGTGTATGAAGCTTTAAAGAATGATAGAAGAAAAAACTCTTAAACCTCACACCATTCTTAGAAAAGCAGGAAGCAGATACAGGTCAGGAATAATATCCATCACTTAATGAACCCTTGATACATTTATATGATTTCCTAAACCAGATTAGACCCTCCTTTTTATATAATTACATTTTATTTTATTTATAAAAAACTTTTTCATCATCCCAAAGCAGCTTTAAAAAAGTAAAGGGATTCTGACTATAAATATTTAATGCATAAATAATTCCTTTATCCCTTTAATCCTGGTTTGGTGAGGTGAGTGTGTGTTACCTGCAGGAGCGTCAGAGCGGTGACGTGATAAAAGAGTGAGAAGCAGCGGTTAGAGGGAGATAGGGAGAGAGAGAGAGAGAGAGAGAGAGAGAGAGAGAGAGAGATCGCAGCAGCACAAAGCCGGGAGCTGTTCACTCACCTTTATACACATTGAGAGTGATAGTCCTGACTGCGATCCTGACCATGCTCTCTGGATGGTTGAAAAACTTAATGGCCTCCGTGTACAGGGCAAAATCATTAGTGTGCTGGAAGCATGGGAGACAGAGAGCGAGGACGTCAACTGCAGGAAGGATTCGCTCAGAGAGAGGAGAGCTGCGGTCTACACAATATCATCTCTAACACTACACACAGTATCGCATCCTCGAGTCTGATTGGAGACATTACAGGTTTACACCAGGGGTGTTAGACTCTTATTATTTAGTAAAATATAACTCCTTTTTTATTTCAGTTTCGGTTTTTGATGGTGCATAAAAATTCCAACACTCGAGTGCAGTTTATTTTGTAATTAAAAGCTAGCTTAATGCTTTTCTACTGAGGGAAGGACTGTGTATTGGTGCTCGGTGCTAATTAGAACTGGATTTCTCTATTGTATTTAATGTAATCACAAACAGATAAAAATAAGTTACCTAAAACCAATCTGTGTAAAAGTGTTTAATTCTACCACCACATTTTCTACTCCACACAGAAAGCCATGTTTAGGATCATATGTCTTCATAAATAATATTTACAGCAAAACAATTGGGTAAAACAAACTCCTATTGCGAGTGATAAAGAGCTCATAGCAGCTGAAGTCTGAACAACCAATAGAGTTCGAGATGTGAACATGATTAAAACTCGTCAGATTTATCGGTTTATTATTAAATTTATGGGTTTTGCTGATCAATTGGAACTGATCGTCGTTTGCTGGAACTTCAAATCCATTCCAGTCTTCTGCTGGAGCGGCTGAGCTCTGCTGTTATTATACATTACGAGAGCGCCCTCTAGAGGCGAATCACTGACACCATATGCTGTTTATTTCAAGTGTCTTTTTTACACTTATATTGGATGTAACTTTCTATTTATTTGGAGTGATACTTTTTCTTTCAGTTTAAATGCATATTTTATTTTCCTTAATATTTATTTATATAATTTTCATGATACTGCTATGTTATTTTAATTTTTTGTATTAATGTTCAGCACTATTTTACATGGAGTATACGTTTTTTTAAACTATCTGAATAATCGGTTATGTCACATGATGCCCTTCCATGTAGTGTGTTCCTATTTAATGTCCATATATAATCCTAAATTTTACAAAAAGTTTAAAAGTAAACTGTGACCTATTTTTTACAGGTATTTTTTTTATATTAAAAACAAAATACATTTAATTTTATAGAAATGTAACTGAAATAAAGTAGTATTTCAAGTTGTGTCATGAGAGACTTCACGCTCAGATGGTTTGCACAGAAGCACGACACACAGTGCGAAACTGCATGCAGGAATTTCTAAACAATCTACAATAAGGTCATGTTCGGTCTGGCCTTCAGCGATAAGAGAGAACAAACACCGCTTTAGGAAGCACATCTCCATCCTGAATACATGATCTCCTGTAGCTCGTGTTTAAGTCACATATTTTATATTATGTGCATTTGTTCGGTCTATTCTACACAAAACATTTGTTTGAATATAATATTTGCTACACATAATTATAGACTTATTATTACAGACTATGATTCTACGAGTCTGCTGATGTCACTGTGTCGATACAGCACAACCTTTTAAAAGTATTGTTTATTTTCTCAAGATCTTAAATTCTATTGGTTGTTTATTCCTCATATTTTGGCAAAAAGAAAAACAGTAGTTTTATCACAGACAAACAGTTTGGTTGTGCTGGGATTTGAACTCATGACCTTCCAATAAGTTCAGCATTAACCATTAAAAATCCAGCCTTCACCACGATGACACCGGAGTGTTGTTTAAACAGAACATGCAGTCTGACTAATTATTTCTGAGCATTTTAAATCCTAAACATGGTTTTGTGAATTAAATATTTGATTGTTCATCAATTATTCAAGAAGAAGAAAAAATAAAGTTCTAACTTAAGTTCTAACACTATCTAGAACCTTTTAATCTACAGTTTTTATCAATTAATTTGTTTGTTGATTTTACATATTTACTAATATCTCAAAACGTTAACGCTTGCAGCAACAAATCTCTCATACAGCGAAACCTTCCTTCCAGGTGTTCTTTATTCCTGACACCACCTTGGAGATGTCAGAGAATACAGAACATCAACCAACACTTTATTCAAAGGCTGTCTTCATAAGAACTTCATAAAGCTTAAATATCAATCAATACAGAGAGGAGCTTTCTGGCTACCTTCTGATTGAAGGGGATGTGTGTGTGTGTGTGTGCGTGTGTGTGTGTCTGTGAGGAAACGGCAAATTACATGTGATGATGAACGAATACAAATGTTGTCCTGTATTTGTTTTTTTATGAATGAAAATGTAAATGGTGGGAAAGAAATATGATAGAACCCATGGTGTGGGGGGGTGGGGTGGAGGGGGGGGTGCTGTTACAGGAAAATAACCAGCTTGTGAATGTGTTACGAAGCTCGCAGGTCTTGTGCAGCTGTTATGAAGGTTGTTATGTAGACAGCCTTGAAATAACGTGATTACTTGCGAAAGAAATTACTTGTGCAGCCATTTACAGTACACCAATAACTTTCCCCTACACAAAGGAGCCGAACCAAAAAAATACAAATTTAAGTTCATGTGTGGATATTTATTCATGTTATTATTTGATTTTTCCTCCTGGTCTTCTTCCCGAGGACCTGAGCGGAGTCTTACCTCGTTGTAAAAGAAATGCACGGTGTGATTGTTGAGCTTCAGCGACAGCGTCTTCAGAAAGGAGATGTAGTAGGCCATGATCTCCTCGTCGGAAAAGTCAAATTTATGCACGATGATGGAGTTGACGTGATTATTCGACAGCAGGTAGTCTGCAGAAAACAAATAAGGAACACGTAAAAAAAAAAACAAACAACAACAAATAGACAAACACTATAACTATGTTTTGGGGGTAAATCCGAGCGCTTACACAGAGACGTCTCGTGACTTATGTTCTCAAACAGGATGTTGAGCGTCTGGAGGAGCTGCACGCAGACGTAACGTCCCGACTTCTGCCGCAGGATGTTGAGGAAAAACGCGAACATGTTCTTCTCTAAGAAGAAGCTGGGAGGAGAAAAAAAAGAAAGAGAGAAATAAAGAGTAAGATTTCAAGCTCTCAAGACTCTTAAAAGAAAAGGAAAGATAAGGATAAAAACGCACTCGAACACCGAGCTGTCGTTCTGATCGCCCCAGATGAGGATCTCAGTGATGGAGCGTATCGTCTCCACAAGCAGGTTCCGGTTGTGATCCGTCACCGTCGTGTTCTTGGTCAGGACGTGATACATGTACCTGAGGAAACAATGTGCAATGTTTTAAAATGACAAAAAAAATACAATACAATGATTATTTTTACCCAGAGACGAAAAAAATACACTTTATTACACCTGGATTGCCACTGATATTAGAATATTCAACAAATAAACAAATCCCGAGAAACATTTCTCATAGAAGGAGTCTCCAGATCCGGGACTTTATAAGATTTAAGATTGACGAAAAGAAAATCATTAGACGTGAAAAAACTGTTGTTTGTTTGGTGATGAATAAATATCTGGAAATGCTTTTTTAGAAAAAT
The DNA here is from genome assembly GCA_024362625.1 of Silurus asotus. Classification (NCBI taxonomy): domain Eukaryota; kingdom Metazoa; phylum Chordata; class Actinopteri; order Siluriformes; family Siluridae; genus Silurus; species Silurus asotus. The sequence continues at coordinate 981,617 of MU551605.1, forward strand.
CATGAACTGTGGAGCTTCATGATAGACACCACTTCATCACAAAATCTATATAGTAATAAAATACTGTATCATAATAATATTTTAGGTTATATTAATTATTTTAGTTAAATTATTTAGTCAATTTTAGAAGTTTAGCCCTTATTATTATTATTATTATTATAATTACCTCAGGTCAGGTGTCTCTGTACTGTGTATACGAAGAAACGTTGTATAATTCGTATTTGTATAAATATTCATATTATTGGATGTAAATATAAAAGTAAATATATAATAAACCCGGGCTGCGTATTTAGTAATGAATAAAACGTGATGTTTTAGTAATTAAACCAGAGTCCAGGCAGAAAATAAAAGTTAGCACAGAAGCTAGCAGGATTTCTGAGGTGAAATGGAGCTCGCGCTGTGCCGAAGATTTTCCCTCAGCGACACTCACTTCAGGTGATCCAGAGAGTGGATGTTCTTGGCCTTGCCCTGACCTCCGACCCAGCCTCTGGACCTGCCGAACATGCTGGCGTCTTGGTTTTATCCTGTCACACGATTTTATTTTCTTTATTCCACTCGACTGAAGCGATCCATCACGGCTATAAGGGGGGGGGAATATGAGAAAACACACCGCTAGCGTTAGCTGCTAGGATCCGCGACAAGCGCGGCCGCAGCTCAATCCCATCTCTCTTTTCTACCCGAGTGCACTACGCAGGGCGTGACGTAACGGGCCTCTCCGTCACTCATCTAGTGCACTACAACTCGCGAGGAAGGGATTTAAAACGACACCGCCGCTCGTACGACGTTCGCGCTAAGGCGGTATGGAATTTGTAGTTTTAACACGAACGCTCCAGCGCTATGTGCGCAATTATATCCGCCATTTATAAACTACAAATCCCATGGTGTAGATTGATAGAAGGGTTATTATTTAAAAAAAAGAAACAGGACAGGTGAAAGAGGCGGCTGACGTCACAAGAACGCGACGTTTGTTTTTGTTTTTCTTGTTTGACACTGTCATTTTGTGTCCATTTTAACCTTTCGTGTTAAATAAGATTTGATTGTAAAAATGAATTAGAGCGGATACTGTGGTCGACGCGGCGCGAAGACTTAAAAAAAAACAAGTTTGTTAAAAAACATGGATGTTAATGTGGGTATTAGATTGCGGGTTTATACAGTAACACATGCTGTTTGGTGGGATTCAGTGACCCTGGAGGACTTTGGATGTTAAAAAACCATTTATATTTGTTTTAAAAAAGCGTGCTGGTTTTATTTGGAAACGTCTTTTTTTTCCCCTGGTTGTGTTGGAGATGTGCGGAGTCAGCAGATCTTTGTGAAGGACTAAGCGTTTACTGGACTGGATAAGATTTCAAGACCAATCGAGACATGCAGTAGAAGGAGCCACCTCAGGATCCTCAAATCCTCCTGTAAACCTTGAGGTGGAAAAAAAAACACAGCCCATGTCTGAGATTCTATGCCACACTCCGTCTATTTCCGGTTAGATTCCGTGGAATCTTTAATCGACGTCATTCCATATATGTTTTATCTCGGCCTCTTCTTTGTGAACATCCTCATCCTCTACTATGCCTTTCTGATGGAATACATAGTGCTTAATGTGGGAATTGTCTTCCTACCTGAGGACATGGACCAGGCACTGGTGGACCTGGGGGTCCTCTCTGACCCGGCATCCGTCCCCTATGAGACAGACCCAGAGTTTGATGTGCTGGAGGGATATCTGGAGTAGATTGTATGGACAGAACATGGCTTTGGTTATGAGGCATGTTAGTCAGGTGTGTGGTGGGAGGCATGTGCTGTGTGGAACACAACCGAGGACTGGATCTATGATGGTGATGAGGATGAAAAATGGAAATCATGATTCTTATCGCCGTAGCTGTGAGGAAATGGTGCCTTGGCCATCACATGCAAGAAATCAGCGTACGAAGAAGTAAGGCGATGCAGGGGCTTTGTAATTGGTCCGAGATAACGACCCATAAAAAGCAAGGAACTGAATACACTTTATACACTTCATCTCAGATTTAAAAATCTAAATTTTAGGTCTCTAAAAAGTCTTACATTTGCTGTTGTAGGTCTTAAATCAGGTCTTAATTTCCTAATGTCTATGTAACGCTGCCTCTGATGCTCATTGAAATGCTCTGTGGTTTAAGTCAAAGATGATGATTTTGTGCCTGTTGTGTCTCCGCAGGTTGTCCAGACTCAAGAAAAAAGAAGGAACGTGCGAGTCAGGTGGAGTTTCTTCCACGCCTACGTCGTGCGGTTGTCCATAAAACGGAACGGATCGGACCGGATCGGACATGACATCACCACCTACACTGTGGCTCCCTTAATCACTAAGCTGGCTTAGGTTTAGACGGATGCTCGCTCAAAGCTGCTGAGATTTAGGCCTGGTTTTAACACCAAAGCTTCACTGCATCTTCATCATTTTTCGTTTTGAGATTAAATACATGAATACAGCACTTAACACATTTCACACTAATTTAGGTCAGATTCATTTCAGTTTTATTTGATTTCCGTAGCGCTTTTTACAACGGACTTTGTCTCCGAGCAGCTTTACACAGATAAAGCGGTAATAATGTTATAGAAAAGTCTGTGTACGTTTATCGCCTATAAGTTTGTTCCTTATAACTGTTGACCCCTGACGAGCGAGCCGGTGGTGACTGTGGCCAGGAAAAACGCCGTATGAGGGAGAAACCTTGAGAGGAACCAGACTCATAACAGGATCCTCATCTGGGTGGCACCGAATGACTATTCATTGCAGTCCCATTGTTGAGGTGTGCAGTAATTGATGCGTAAAGATTTGACCTCAGATGTGTCTGACCTTCTTAATTCTGCATGTTTGGTTGCTTTCATTTGAACGTTTTAAGTTAGAATAGATGCAATACCTTAGCAATACCTCTCTGAGACTGACGGAGATTTTCTCCATGCTGCTTTCGAGGAGTTTGAAGCCGAACGCTGATTACACGCTGTAAAGCCCCCGAGCTGATCCATGGAACATGGATTACAGAAACAAATACTATATACACACACGCACACGCACATACACTATACTGTATATATACAGACACACACAGATATATAATGTGTGTGTGTGTGTGTGTGTGTGTGTATAATAAATAATTAATTTCACTTAAAGCAACTCTTGACTGGTTATTTCTTCTTTTGTACAAAAAAACACTTAAAAGAAAAAAAAACACAATAACAGCAACTTGCTTTAATTTATTTCTTTATAAAAGGTAGTTTATTAAGCAGCAGCTCACAATAAAGTCAATATATTGCAACAGAAAAATAAGGCACCATAGAACAGTAGTGTTTCTGCTGAGGCCACAGGGGTCAGTTAAAGTGTGTGTGTACCTGAACAATACGTCGTTAGTAGCAGCAGCTTCTCTTTGTGTGTGTGTGTGTGTGTGTGTGTGTGTGTGTGTGTGTGTGTTTTCCTTATAAGAAACGTGTAAATTATAAAGCTTTTTAATCTGCTAATTATATTCCTGATTAAAGCCGGAGGGATGAAATGAATTGACTTTACACTAATGAGTGCAAGTGTCACTAATCAATGGATAGAAATCCTCAGCACTGACTTCTTTAAGAAATGTGTAAATTATAAAGCTTTTATCCTGCAGTCTTGAATCTGAAGATGCTCGAAAACACCATAAGGAATACAGTCATTCCACATTCTGATGGAAAAAAAGATGAGAAGGATGTAATGAATAAATCATTAAAGCAAGACAGAACATGCAAATGGGGTGGAAATAAAATCATGTACACAATATGGAGAAAAGATTCGGGACACCAGACTTTTCCAGGTACATGTGGTTCTTCTTCATTTTGAGGAACGGAATTGTATCGGACGCATTTGGATGAAGGAGCATGAAATCTGACCTTCACTAGAACTAGGAGACCCAAACCTGTGCCACAAAGCCTGTGTGTGTGTGTGTGTGTGTTGGTGACTTACTGAAGAGACTTCACACTCGGCGAGTCTTTTAATGCAGCACTCAGCCTTTTGGCTCCAACGTCTGTGAACTTGTTGTACTTCACACTGAGTGGCAAAAAAAAGTTATTATTATTATTATTATTATTATTATTATTATTACTATTATTATTATTACTACATAAAAAAATATTCATTCTATTTTTAATTACTTTTTATCTTTTAATTTCATTACATAATAAGAAGAAAAAAAAGATCAGTTTCAGTTTAAAACACAAACAAACACAGGATGCCAGCTGTGTGTGTGTGTGTGTGTGTGTGTGTGTGTGTGTGTGTGTGTGTTTCCCCCCTTTATTGTCCCCTCTTCGTTCTTTTATACTTTCTTTCTACTTTGATGAAATGTCCGGTCTGTGAAGGTTAAAGTTCAGTCGGTTTTGCTTTGTATTCTAATTAAACTCAGATGGAAAAATCTCCAGCTGAACTTTGACCTTCACTGATGAATGGTGACTTACTCCAGGTCCAGCAGAGACGTCATAAGCGGTAAAACGTACGCCAGGCTCTCAGCTCCGCCGTCCCCGATCACGTTTCCGTACAGACTGTAGGACGTCAGAGGTAAATGATATACACACACTGCTTTCTTTATAAACGTCACACTGCTTTATTCCTCTACAGCTGTTAGCACTGAGGTAAACAAAGTAATAGAAGGAATAGTGGGCGTGGTCAGAGGTAAAGTGGGCGTGTCTGAGGTTGTACCTGAGGCTCTGCAGCGAGGACAGGGACGTCAGGGCTTCGGCCAGTTTCCGCACGCCGTCGTCCCCGATGCAGTTCTGAGAAAGACTAAAACGTGGGAGGAAGGAATAGAGCGTTACACACTGCGACACACTTCCACCGAGAACATTTTATTTTAAATCACTGGGTTCAGGAAGACGAGCAGCAGCACTGACTTCAGGAGCTTCAGAGATGATAACGAGCTCAACGCTCCGGCCAACCGCTCTGCCTCGACATCCCCGATCCTATTATTCTCCAAACTGAAAGAGAGAAACGGATACACGTGTTAATCCATCCTTTCTTTCTTTCATCTTTTTTTCCTTTTTTCTTTCTTTACTTTAGTCATAGATTTTCTTTCTTTCTTTCTTTCTTTCTTTCTTTTTCTTGCTTTCACTTTTTTCTTTTTCTTTCGCTTCTTTTCCTTTTTTTCTTTCTTTCGCTCTTTCTTTCCTTCTTTCTTTCTTTCTTTCTTTCTTTCTTTCTTTCTTTCTTTCTTTCTTTCTTTCTTTCTTTCGTTCATGCTTGCTTGCATGTTTCTCTTTCTTTTTTCTTTCTTTCTTTCACTCCTTTTCCTTTCTTTCTTTCTTTCTTTCTTGCTTTTTCTTGCTTTCACTTTTTTCTTTTTCTTTCTTTCTTTCTTTCTTTCTTTTTCTTGCTTTCACTTTTTTCTTTTTCTTTCACTCCTTTTTCTTTCTTTCGTTCTTTCTTTCTTTCTTTCTTTCTTTCTTCCTTTTTCTTGCTTTCACTTTTTTTTTCTTTCGCTTCTTTTCCGTTCTTTCTTTCTTTCTTTCTTTCTTTCTTTCTTTCTTTCTTTCTTTCTCTCTGTTTTAAATATAAAATCCGGTGGATATAAAGTGAAGATATTTTTCGTTCGGAGATGAACGCTGTGATGTGAGAGCCTGAGAGACTCTCCTACAGATGAACTTACTCCAGGTGATGGAGAGACTGAAGAGCAGGTAAGATCTCCACCAGCTGAAGAAACACCTCAGGGTTGTTCTGCTGGTTAAGCCTTTAGAGAAGAGAACACATCCCACTGATGACTGCACAGATACATGGGCTTTCAGTTTGCAGAATGTGGTAGATGTATTGTGAAGGACTCACTCGTACTCCAGCTTTTGGAGATGTCTCACCGCTGGGACACCGTCCTCCAGAGCCGTCTCGACCTCGCTGTAAACACAACAGTGGACGTCACTAAAAACAGGCTACATAAGTGTTTTATTCTCTCTGTTCACTGCATCATGAACTCCATGTGTATATGTTTTACTATAAATATAAAGATCTGAAAACCCACTCAGTCCACTGGAGCAAAGATCTGAACTTCTGAAACTTCTCCTACAACCATCACACTACTGAACCCTCATTATACTTCTAGGACACTGATTTCTCACTGATGTCTTACCTTATTATTTTATATTATAATAAATAAAATATAATATCACATTCATTTTCTGCTTATAAACACACCACAGCAGCCTTTATAATGAGACTCAGCACCTACATAACACTCGTTATTAAAGCCTTATCCATGTCTCACCATAAAGGCAGCTTCTTCTCGTTGTGGATCTGTACCAGGATGGCCAAGTTCTCCACATGAGACACCTGCAACACCTTCAGAGGGTTTATAGTGAACTTTTCAATGGCGTTTTTTAAACCCAGGTTATCGCCGCTATGATGCAGGTCCTCCCAGAGGTTAATGGTGTCCATGGTTGGAGCTCTAATGAGGAGAAAACAATAAATCATTAATAATATGCAGTATTTATAATTCCATTAGAGAGAAACCGTATAGAATGTTTTCTGATGACAAGATTTTATTTCACCTTGAAGTCATACATCATGCATCTACAGCTGGCAATATATAACGCCAAAAGTATTGGGACGTCTGGCGCAAAGTCTGAGACACACAACTGTATCGGACGTCTTCGTATGCAGCAGCATTCCATTTTCCCTTCACTTGAACGAGGAAACCCAGACCTGATCCAGACCTCTATTAAGTTTAAGGTTAAGGGCCTTGATCAAGAGCTCAAATGTGGCAGCTTGGTGATACCGGGACTTGAACCACCGCCCGTCCAATCAGTAACCCAACACCTTAACCACTGAGCTACAACCTCCCTGGTATACTCAATTATCTCACATCAAGTTCAAACAAGTTCTGGAGGTGTCTTCTAGCAACTTTGGAATCTCGTGATGGCTAAAAAATCACCATAACGAGCAGCGTTTTATCATAGAATTCTGTGAGAGAAGCTTGTATAAACGTGTAGGAACATTACTGACATGATTCATATTTCACACTTTTGTTCACCATGACATGGAACGCGCTTAAAGGAGAAATAAAGGAGAACTTTTATTTCTCACCTGAATGAGGCCACACAGTCCAATGCAACCAGCTCTCTGAGACCGCCGAGAGGAACACACGTGTCCCTCAAGTCCATAGAAAACGTTCGCTTAAGTCCTTTGGTATGCATGAGAAGATGCCAAACAACATAGACGTCCGCCGGAGAGAGCTGAGCTCCACAAAATGACAAATTATCTGGAAGGTTTTTCAGCAGAAGTTTGGCGAGTTTGATGTTTCTCGACTCGTACACACAGTGAAACAGTTCCAGTAACCTGCTGGGAATCATCTCGCCTGGTTTCAGATTCTCCAGATGGACTTCCACTGCTTTTCTTTTGGCCTGAAGGTCAGTACCACTTTGGAAATCCCTACAGGCGGGCGGGGCGTTTTTCTGGAACAGTAATCCTATCACGAACCGCTGCAGAACATCTTGCCATTCTCCTTGAGGTTTTCTTTTCCGTTGGTGGAGTGCGGTGTGTGCCAGCAGCATTTTATCATTCAACTCACTGGAATGTACCAAAAGCAGGGCACTCAGAAGGCTCTGAACAAAAAGATCGGCAAAATAAGTGACCTGGTTGTTGCCAGTTTCCTCACATCCTCCATGTGTCCTGAGAATCCCCGAGCTGAGTCCAGAATCTACCAGGCTTTTGTTCTGATTTTGGTTTAACAGGGAGTTTTGAGTCTTAAATCCGTCCCATGCAGTGTTACACAACTGACTGATGTCCTGTTTGGATCCTTGAAGGTTCTCATTCAGCTCTAGATACTGACTGAGGACTCTTTGGTATAAATCCGTTAGAGTTGATGGCAAACTGTTGCTTTGTTGGTGCGCCGATAAAAAGCACGTGAGGCGACACAGCAGCGGGTTGGAGCACAAGCTGAAAATGTATTTTTGGCTTTGGATTTTTCGCAGCACATCCTCTTTCTCTGAAGCCTCCCCAAAATAGTTTGAAACGTACATTTCTATGTCCTTTGCAGAAAACCAACATAACTCCAAGATACTGTCGACTTTACGAAGCAGCTGATTCAAAACGTCTCGCGGGCGCGTGGCCATCAAAAGCGTGCAACCCGAGAGAATCTTTTTCTGGAACAAACCAGAAAACAGCTGCCTGATACTGTAGTTGCCTTCTGTGGATGAGGTAGCGGGCGATTGAAGAAGGCCTTCAAGGTCTTTCATGTCATCAAAACTGTCGAAAACGACAAGAACGTCCTCTGGAAAGGCGAGAAGGTGTTTGAAGACAGCCTCCGGATCTCCACACCGAGGAGACATGGATGACTGGAATAGTAAACTCTTCAGACTGAACTTCCCCTGAGTCAGATTGAGAACCTTGCAATTGAGCAAGAAGATAAACTTGAACTGCTGAAGGCCACCGGTGGACCAGTCTAAAGCTAAACGCCGGATAAACGTGCTCTTTCCCATGCCAGCTTTCCCAAGAATGGTGATCAAGTGCTTGTTATTGGAGTTGTGGAAAACATGGCTTCTATGTACCATGGCTTTCTTCCGTTCGGAGTCGCTGAGCACCACGAGTTCCTTCTCTAAGCATTTGTTTGCATTCTTGCCGGTCCTGATGATAAGCTTCCTCTGCACCAGTGGAGTGTCTATGTAGTGAGACTGCATCTTCATTCCTCCTTCCATCACACTGCACTTTTCCCTCACGTGCGTCTTTAAGGCCACGATAAAGTCTTGAACGTTCTCTGAGTAAGAAACGCACCGTTAGATATTAGTACAGATGAGATTTCTTAAAAGTGGCTTTCTTCATTTTTTCTCACTTGATATCGCTGGGATCTTCTTGATGTCCTGAGTTGCAGGAAGATACTCTTTGGAAGGTGGTTTGCCTGCAGACAAAATCAAAAAATTGGCAATATACACTAATAAAATCTAGTAAAATACCAAATATGTTATTAAAAGTCAATAAAAGTAGTTCTACCATTAATGGGTGAAACAGGAGCTGGTTGGGATGGAGACTGCCCCCTACTGGCGCTGTCCGATTGCGAGCTTGCGGGATGAATGGACATGCTGAGCTCTACAGGAGCCACTGTTCCACTGACTGAAGAAGGAAAAGAAGAGTTGATCGTTATTACACATACGAGGTGGTTTTAAAAAAAATCGCTTTCGCCGAACGTCCTCCCTAAAAACCTGGCAGTAGAACTCGCTATTGACCGTCTGGAGACGATTTCTTGACGCACAATGCTGCGAATGCACCTGGTCGAGCCGTGAGATCCGTCACCTGTAACTAGCCTCGACTTTGACGTGGTGTTTGAAACGCACATGAAGAGGATTGCCTAGACTGTCCCGTCTGACACACCGACAACGGTATGAATGTTGTGGATTGTTCTCCGACGATCATCATGCACAAGTCTCCGAATGTTTTTTGGAATGGAGTTCGTCAAAAGTCTTCCGAAACTCTTCCAGGGATGTTCTTCGGCTCTTGAAGCGCACGTGCCGCCCAAATCGCCCCACACGCCTGGTTGCAGCATCGCCTTAAACTTGTTGAATCGTCGAATTTTAGCGAAGATATAGGGGAAGATTTTAAGCAGCCGGTTTTCGAGCTCTAAACCCTACTAAACAAATTTGGGATAAATGTGAAATGCGGAATCCAGTGGAACATCTGCCCAGAGGAGTTTATAGGAGCAAATTAGGATTGAATGCGATGCTGAAAAAAGCACAAATCATACATCTGACCAGGTGTCCTCAATCTCTCAGCAGTATAGTGTCAATGTAAATAAACCGAATAAAAAGCCCATTATACCCCCTTTCTTATACATTATCTTTGCAACGATCGTTTTGAAACAGAACACCGAAGCACCACGTTGGAATGTCTGATGAATAACGTATGATTTTGAAAGATAACACCTAACGTGCAATCAATGTTTAGAATCCGCCGTGATAAATCGTTCACACAGAGCGTTTCTTGTTTGTTACTCACCCGGGGACAGAGGGGCGATCTGAGTCACTGGCAACGGAGCGAGAGGTTGTGGTGAAACTACAGGTAATAAAAACAGAGTTTTTAAATCATTGACATGGAGATAAAAACAGAGGTAGAGTGATGAAACTCATGACTCACCCAGGACATAGGTGGCACCTACTGGAAGAATGCCTGGCAGAGGAGAGAGAGGATTGAACGTTTGTATGATCTGCATCGCTGGTGCACCTGAAGAGCGCAATCAAAATGCGATGAGAATGCGAATAAAACCTGCCATCGGAAATGAAAGCAAAACAATGGAGCTCGTGTTCACCAGGTGGCATCAGAGAGGCGGCGGTGGAGATCCTTAAGGGGAAGTGTACGAACGAGGGCACGCCGGAGACGTGGAAATCCCCTCCCTGAACGGCCATTTTGACTTCAGTGGGGGGTTCAGAGTTCGAGGGGGCTAATTGTGTGACAAAACACAACAAGGAAAAAAAGGGGATTACCGATTAAACAGATCACTTTATACGCTGGAATAAGTGTATGAACAGCATTTATCCTGTGCTCACCTTTTTTTCTACGTTTAGTGCAAGGCATCTTCGTCTTTGGTCTTTCATTCACTACTGAGAACACAAACACACCCACACCTCACATGTTGGCTAACCGAAAAGACCACTGATGAAAGAGCAAATGAAAAAGAAATGTAATTAATGAGTATTTACCTCCACGCTTTCTTTTCCTCGCATCTGGATTCTCATCACATGCTTGACATACCAGCGTGAATTTATCATCTGATCCATCTGAGAAAAGAGAGACGGAAAGAGAAAAAAACAACAAGTCTATTTTTAGTGGCCTAAAATACAAGCAAAACCAAATCATTCCACAATTCACCAGCAGTGGATCATAAACATCCTGAAACTTTTCCCAACCTGGGATATCGTTCCAGACCTCTTCCGAGTAAGATGAATCTGATGTAAAAAAAGAAAAGAAAAGAAAAAAGGGTGTTAAAAGACTTTCTCCACACGCTGAGTCGTAGATGTTTCTGTATGAGCTGAAATGTGGAACTGACCGAGATATTCTTCAAACGGAAATTCTTCAATCGGAATGGAGGCGATGAGGTCCAGTAGCTGATCTGTTTTTATTAAAAACACAAAAACACTCCTGCATTTTTCAGCGGAAAAAAAAAACATCAGCAAACATATAGTTTTTTAAAAACTCGCAAACATTTACCAGGTATAGTTTCCACTGGATCCACACTGGTCATGATGTTTTCGTGGTCTAAGGGAACACAAACAGGATTCAGTGATGATACAGTGATGATACAGGAGCCTCCGCTTTCACACCAGAAGACTCAGGAACCGTTTCCTTCCCTCAGCCGTAAACCCACTAAACTTTATTAATAAATGATGATCTTTACATCAAACTCAGTCAATTTAACTCTACTCATAAACACTGCACTCTACATCAACATGTCTCCATACTGTACACGTACAATGTTCCTACGATGCCTCTTACTGCCACTGCTTCTCACTTCTACTGCCTCTCACTGCTTCTGCCTCTTACTTCTACTGCCTCTCAGTGCTGCTGCCCCTCACTGCTGCTGCCTCTCACTTCTACTGCCTCTTACTTCTACTGCCTCTCACTCCTTCTGCCTCTTACTTCTACTGCCTCTCACTGCTGCTGCCTCTCACTTCTACTGCCTCTCACTGCTGCTGCCTCTCACTTCTACTGCCTCTCACTGCTGCTGCCTCTCACTGCTACTGCCTCTCACTTCTACTGCTTCTTACTTCTACTGCCTCTCACTGCTTCTGCCTCTCACTTCTACTGCCTCTTACTTCTACTGCCTCTCACTTCTTCTGCCTCTCACCGCTGCTGCCTCTCACTGCTGCTGCCTCTCAATAATACTGCCCATTACTGACACTGCCTCTTACTGTTATGCCTCTTACTGCTGCTGCCTCTTACTGCTACTGCCTCTCACTTCTACTGCCTCTCACTGCCACTGCCTCTTACTTCTACTGCCTCTCACTGCTGCTGCCTCCTACTTCTACTGCCTCTTACTTCTACTGCCTCTCACTGCTACTGCCACTCACTGTTACTGCCTCTCACTGCTGCTGCCTCTCAATAATACTGCCCCTTACTGACACTACCTCTCACTATTACTGCCTCTCACTGCTACTGCCTCTCACTTCTACTGCCTCTCACTGCTACTGCCACTCACTGTTACTGCCTCTCACTGCTGCTGCCTCTCAATAATACTGCCCTTTACTGACACTACCTCTCACTATTACTGCCTCTCACTGCTACTGCCTCTCACTTCTACTGCCTCTTACTGCTACTGCCTTTTACTGCTACTGCCTCTTATGACTATAAAGTACCTCTAATAAGAATGTACCTTCTGCTATCATTCCTGCAAAGAAAATTTCTTGGCAACTCAAAAAAAAAAAAAAAAATGTCCCTTCTGCTATCATTCCCGAAAAAAAAATTTTTTGTAAAACAAAAAAAAAAAAAAAAAAAAAAGAAAATTAACAATGTGAAGAAAAATGCACAAGCTTCATAAAGACATGATTTAATTGTCACTATTCATATCCCAGTGAGCAGATTCTAAAATATAAACATAAAGGAGTACTTGTTTCAGAGCTCAGTTCCGTGTTACACGGTAAAACTAAATGAATACACTGTTAAGAAAAAATGGAGTCTCGTAAATGTTTCCACAGAAGTCCAGAAAAAACGCAACGTAAACAGTAGGTTTCCTGAAAATATCAGAAATCTCATTAATATCAGAATTTATAGCCGTGTTCCAGTTCATCTGGACACAGAAGTATTTACCATCGAAATGAATATAAACCCACTTTTTTTTCTGGATTTCTGTGGATGAGTACGGCACACATTTTTCAATGGTTGTTAAATAAAAATCGAATTCAAAAAGTATTTAGTTCTTTACAAATAGGAAAGCAGAAAGATATAAACATATGAACTCTAATATAAGGAATCCTCAGTGGCAGAAACAGTATAATTGTAATTGAACAAACTGAAAAGGTTTCTATTCGAGAAATGTGTGTAATATGTGCTGTAGATAAACGAGACTGAGGTAATGCGTGTTGTGCAGACAAGTGCAAGCTCTAGAAGTTTCCCTGGTTAAAAATAGTGGAATTCCCTGATTCAAATGGCATGTGAGAAGAAGCTTCTCTGTTCTGTACACAGATTCTCTGTTTGTTACCTTTCAGGAAAGCAAAAATGCTATAGAACAGTCTAGTGTTGGGAAGCCTGAAGGCCTTCACAGTCTTCCTGGTCCTGCAGGTCCAGCACTGCTCATTGTAAATACACTGGGAGTTTATTGTAGATGGGACACTCAGAAGATCGCACTACCCTCTCACCTCTCTCCTGTGATGTTCCCAAAACAGACTCACTGCTGCAGGAGTAACAGTTCCTTAGCATCATGGAGGGTGGTTTAAAGTTCTTTAAAAATATCGAAGACATTAAAGACACTGATGGGCTTTCTTCACCAGGGTCTGGGTGTTCTTGTGACAGGATCAGAACAGGTTCTGCATGGTGTGAACATCAAGGAACCAGAAACCCTTTTAACACAACAATGTTCACTCATAACTACCCAACGCACCCCTAAAAACATAACCACTGTTCAGTAAACCACTTAAGGAAGCAACGTTACCGTTTACTGTTCAAAACAGCCCGTTAGGAACTGTGAACTGTCCGAATACTTCCACACTGTACCCGTAAACCATCCAGAAACCAGCTAAAAGATCAGATATACCCTCTAACAGTGCAACACACACCTTCACAACAACAGTGTACCTCATAACTGTCGAAAACACTCCACATTGTGCTGTACTCTATCCAGATATCACCTGAAAGATCATTGAAAATACCTTCAAACTGTGCAAGACAGAAATGTGCCCTAAAGCATAAAGCACAAACACAAAGAAGCTCCTAAAGCTCCTAAAGCTCCAAAACTGCCTCCTAATGATCCGGAAATAAATCCAACATTATTTCACATGAAATAATTTTCACTTTCACTTATATAAATAGCCTGGTTCTAGGAGACGCACAAAACAGTTTGGGAAAAATGAAAGCATGGGAAAGCACCTCTCCACCTCTCCTAATCCTCCTCAGTTTCGTCATCATCCTCACCCTGAATAGCACCACCACCACTTCAGTTCCTCTGCAGCACAATACATTAATAAATGGACGCATGAGAGCAGGTTTAAATAGAAGGTTCCTGATGTGCGCAACGCGTTTTTGTGATCCAAAAAGAACCTGCGCACTCCAGGTCCAGGTGACCATCCACCACCTGGGGGTCTCCATACCGACCATGAAACAATCACACGACGGTTTTATTTTCCGGTGAAGAACAAAGAGGCGCAAAAGAAAAAGACGTATGTTCCAAATAATTAATTACAAATTAGGAAAAAATTGAGAAAAATTAAAAAAAGCAGTTTATGTAAATAAACAAGGTCGGAAATAAAAAATAAAAAAAAAAGATCTACTCGAATAAATCACAAGTTTCGGATGGATACGCAAACACAAAGGCTTCCATCGTATCCATTGCGTTAAACACCATGAAATTAATTTAGGTCTAAAAAAGAATAAGATTTTCTACCTGTGTTAGAGCGCAGCTCCATGTTATAGTGCAGAACTCCCTCTGTTTTTCATGCTAGTGGGTTTTGGTGAGAAAGGAAGCTGTGTTTCTCTGCCTGCGGTCTCTCCGGGTTCTGAACAAGGCGCAGTCTGGTGCGCGCTTTTGGGTTCGCTCTGGTTTTACTTTCACATTTGAGCGTCTGGTGTGGCGCAATGTGGCGCAGTGTGGAGCTTTTACTCACTTCTACTCACTGAATTCACACAAACGCACTGCAGCAGGTTCATCATCATCATCACAGGTACACAGAGACAATGCAAATACTTCATTAAGTCATTTGCATATGCATCAACATCAACATCACACGTGACCTTGAACATCTCATTTCCGATTAATTTCACACTTTGCTACTCCGATTTTTCGGGGTGGTTGTGGAGGGGCGTGGTTGTGGGGATTACTGGTATCCAATTCCAAAAGATCAGACACTGATCTTACAATGTTCAGGAGATCCCTGGTCATTCCAAACGTGGTTGACAAAATTGTAATGCTTCAGAATACAAACACATTCTATACTCCTTTTATTGAGACGGTTTTTGAGAAGAATTATGCATGGACATGATGGTCAGGGGTGCACATACTTTTAACCATATTGTGTCTGTCTGTGTATCTATACTCATATGGTTGGTGGACACCTGACCATAAGATTAGTATGTGCTTCTTTGTGAACATCAACCCATTTCAGATTTAGTCTTCATTTCCTGCTACAATAACCTCCACTCTTCTGGGAAGATGTTCCACCAGATTTTATGGTGTGTTTGAGGAGATTCAGTTATAAAGTCAGGCACTGATATACAGTAGGTGTGGAGAAGGAGGAGGTGCAGTGAGCAGTCCAGATCATCCCAAATGTGTTCAATAGGGTTGGAGCTCGATAGCAGCTGGATAGATCTTCCACACACTTCCAGCAGATCGTCACAGAGCTGGCTTTGTGCAGAGGAGCATTGTGGTGCTGGAACAGATTTGTGTCTTCTAGTTCAAGTGAAGGGAAAATGTCATGCGGCCACATCAAAAGAGGTTCGATACCATCGTGTTCCTCCAGCTTTGTGGTGACGGTTTGAGGAAGAAGCAGCGCAGGAAGAATACCGAGTACGCAGCTGATGAAGCGTCCTGATAGATCTTTTTATAATCTTTATAAAAGGGAATGCATTTATTTTAGATTTCAATACAAAAAGATCAAAAGCAACATCTGATTTTGATTTCACAAGAAAATCAATACGGTGATTCGAATCCTGATCAAACCTCATCACCGCGTTATAGGAGAAGACGAAAGACAAAACAGGGACTAGAAGCATGCCTATTATTGTGCACCCCCACACACTGCCTTCTCTGCTGATATTTACTAAGAGTGTGAGAATGAGTGTGTGAGTGCACTGTGGTGTCTGTGTGTGAGCTGAAGTGTGTAGAAGAGGGCAGGTAGCTGTGGGCAGGAGCTGCTGAGTGACAGCAAAAGTAAATAATTAGAAAGTAATAAAAACTTTCTCCTGCCTGGAAAATGTGGATGTCCTCATACTTTTTGCTTGGATATATGGATGTTTGTGTCTAAATCGGTGGGTCTCAGTGCACACACACACACACACACACACACAAGCATTTTTTCATGCACTTCTCCTAAATATTAGTCAAATTGCTCGATAAATATTTGCCCACATAATTTCCCTCTATGTTGGTGCTGGTTCCCATCATGCAGCACGGCCCTAACTCACATCGAGCCCACAACCACTAGAGCCCGACGTCATTCCACTTCCATGCTGCTTCAATTTTCTGCCAAAAAAACACCAAAACATTCTCCCAGGCGAGGTTTTTTTCCACCCTCGTCGTCGCCCTGACATGTTGATGAACCACAATGGGCACAATGGCCTTAACCCAGTAACCGAAAGTACGATTTAAAAGACATCTGATTATAAGACGGTTATTATTGTAAGCTGCCAGACAGGACAAGCTGCATTCTGGGCCAGGGTTCGGTGCCAGTTGTAAATATTATTCAGCTCCCTGGCAAGGGAAAAAAATAAAAACACACTTGTCAAGTCAGCTTTAGTTTCATTATGACTTTTCCCAGTGGCCCTCTGGGAATTCGGAGAAAGAACCATATTCCTGGAAATACATCCGATTCTAAAAGCATAATATCCGATTTCATATATAAAATATAATAATATGAATATTAATACGTATAATAACATGAACAAATAACAGATCAATACAATCATTCTGATAAGAAGCCGATCGTACCATGGATCTCGGGCTCGTTCTCCAGGAGCGCTGCGGAGAGGATTACTTGACTGGCATCCCATTTTTCCCACACAGGAAGAGCAAGCCTTCTGGCCAAATCGTCCACATCCACGTCGTTCAGGTCCTCGGAATAAAACAAGCTCTGATAGTACTGAGCTGAGAAGATCTGAGCCTCCACAAATTGGGTTAGAAGCAAAGGAAGGAGGTTTGGGTTGACCTGCTGGAGAACCCTCCGCACCTCAAAGAGAACCTCTTGGAAAGGCACCATGATTCCACCCGAAACGCTTTGGTGCTCTTTCTAGGATTTCCACGGAGCATCCAAGACCTTCTGTAGCCAGACTGAACCGGAGGGTTTGGTGGGAAGAATGGTTATAAAAAGCACCAAAGCATTGATGATCTCTGGCCTGCACGGCTCGGAGAGTTTCACATGTTCTTTTCCCAAATCAGAGAAACACTCTGACGAACACGACCAAGAGGACGGCTTGATCTCACTTCACTTTTTTTTTCAGACTAGAAATCGGATGTACAGGAGAAATGGGAAGTTCGATGCCATCGCAGTGATGCGGCGTATAAAAATCATCAGGCGATTCATATGCTAATCCGGGATCGTCGATTCTGAGATCAGAGCTGCACTGGGGCTCGAATACACGAGAACTTCATTATTATTAACATCAGAAATGCAGAAATATTAAACGAGAGGAAACAGAAACAATCGTACATGACAAAGCCGTTACAGACGCCAGACTCAGCTCTCGTAATGACTTTCACTGATGCAAGAAATTCTTGTAATCGTCTCAGTGGAGTTGCGGAAAACCCCGAGAACTTCGAACCAAGGTGTCATGTGTCCAAAAATTATTCAGCTCCATTAAAAGCATTCATTTTGAAACGGTTCACTCTGACTGAACACCTGAAACTGTTTTCTTCTAAAGTGCTGAAACAAAATCCAACCGTAGTGAAACATTTTATCTCAAAGAACACAAAGTTACATATAATACAATCAGACCGAGTGTAGAACCTTGAAGAGCATCTGTACACCTTCTGAGGAGAATATGTTCTCAAAGGGTTTGCTGAAGGTTTACTGGATAAATAAAAGGAACACGGCTTCTAAAAAAGGCTGTACTGAAACTGGAACATTTAAAGAACCTTTGAAGAACCAATACATGTTGCAAAGAAGCCTTGAAGGATCTAGAACCCTACAAATCATGATTCATCAATTTTTAGAAGCTTGTGGAACCCTTTAATGGAAGACTGTAGGTGTGTACATGGATTAACGTGTCCAGGAGCCTGTATAGGGTTCATCTAGTGGGGTTTAACAACACATGACCTTAATCCAAGTACAATTTATTTTAGAAGCTGAGAACCTTAAATTATCCAATAAAGAACTGAACACACACACACACACACACACACACACACACACACAAGCTTTTTCAGAGGAGTGAATTTAAAAAAAATTATTTATATAATTTATTATAATCATAATTAATAATATTTTGCCATTAAAGGAAAGAAAAAAATTAAAACAACAAGCATTTTTGAAAAATTGAACAAGATCCCAAAAATTTAATTATGCACAAAACAAACATCCCATGATCTTCGGTTTTTATTATTTAAATAATTTATTATCTACTTTATATAAATTGTGTATATATATAAAAAAAAATTGACACTGGGTCTAATAACAATAACAATAATAATAATAATAATAATAATAAATGTGTAAAATTCAGCCTCCTGATTTATTCGCTACAAACACAGAAAGTACAGAAGGGAAAGTTCCCACCGTCGTATCCGCAGTCCGTCTCATATTCACACAATTCAATGGTTTAGAAGCTTCTCCTTCACACCTGCCATGTTTTTTCCTGGAAAGTTCAAACCTTCTGAACGTTTTCTTTTTTACTTTCCAGATGCCCCATGTTTATTGTTGCTGTGACATTTCTGAAAGTCATCCAGGAACAGGAAACAAATGAAACATGATGAAATGATCTACATACGTTCTAAATACACTATACAGCCAAAAGTATTGGGACATCTGCCGTTTCCATCCACGTTTTCCCCCCAAAAGCCTTTGGATGAGCTTGAACCTGTTCCAGCATGACTATGTTCCTGGAAGATCTCCTACTAAACTGACTGCACCCCAGGGGCTCCTCTATATAATCGCATATTTGTATCTGTTCTAAATGAACCTTAAATTCATGCTTTTCATGTATTGAATATGCTAATCAACATGGAGAAATATTGATGCTTTATGCAAATGTGCGTTTATTATTAATGAACTCATCATAGAGCATGAAAACTGAATATTCGTGTAAATAATTATGTTGTTATAAATTATGTAAACCATCAAGACACCAAAAGAAACTTTCGCTATGTTTCCACACGGACGGTTTTAATTGCTGGACGCGGATCTTGGTGGCGATTTGAAATCAGTAAAACAAACGTTCACCGAATTTTGGTGGCTTGTTTTTAATTTCTTTTAATAAGGACGTCGTAAATAAACGTGTGTTGCGTTGAAGGTTTTGCAAATATAAAGATTATTAAACCACGTGTAAGGAAACTGTCTGACTTCGGTCTATAATTAATTTTAATACGAGTTAACAATAAAACAAACGAATCTGATTATATTAATATTCATTACGCACAGATTGGACAGCAAATTAAAACTGGGATGGAACGAGTTTGAAGGACCTGTAGATCAGACGCAGATCGGACCTGTGTTCTGATGAGGAATTGAATACACACTCGTCCACTTCCCTTTTACGAGGCTCCGGAATTCGTTTTAAAATGTTTAAAAATAAAGACAAATTTAAAAAGTGCTGACACTGGAGACTCCTTCCATAGAAGCTTTGAATAAAAGGGGAAAAAAAAAAACTCCTCCAGATCAATAAGTACACAAAGTCTTATATGTTTATTATTTGTGGATCATCCGTTGCTATAGAAACGCAATAAGAATGGAGAAACTGTCACTTCTACTGGGAAGAATCTGCACTTTTAAGGATGAGTGAAAGTGGTGTGCTTTAGCGTATTAAACTATTTGTTTATAAAGAAGAAGATTTCAAGCATTAGCACATGTTCATGTTTAGTAATGGTTGAAAGGGAAGGGTTCATTTAATTCTTTTGGACTGAGACGCAGCTGGAAACGTTTTCCACATCTGGAAGAATGTAAATACCAAAAATAGTGTTTTATTGAGAAATCGAAGATCAGTTACACAACAGTGAAGATGTTCCTCAGTGACACATTCAGGAGCAGAAATGACTCCTGGTCCTGCAGATGCCTGGTATATGGATTGGAAATATAGTAAAACAAAGTGATTGGGATTGGGATTGGGATTATACCACTAACTGTAATCCAGTGCTGATCTTCACTCGTTCGTTACGTTCGTCTTCCCGTCTGAGGCACAATAATCTTTAATACCTGGGAATAAAACGTAAATAAAAGAGAGTTAGAACTTGTACATACGGTAGATTTCGTTTCTGTAATGAAGTGGATCATTTCTAATGCTGGTTTTCTGCACACTTCCTCACAGCTGTCACTTCTGTTTTTCTTTGTTTTTTTTTTTAATCTGTCCGTGGTTTTCTTGATGAGACTCCGCTATCATCCACGTCTGTTTCCTTTTTTCAGCGGCCTGTTGTGCTACTAACACACTTTCATAACGCCAAAACATTTTTACTAACACGCCGGCTAGCTGTAATCCAGACGAGACATTTCTACACGGCTCATCATTTCCAAACATGTGGAAATGTTCAGGTGTGAAGAGTGGATTGTGATTGGCTGGAAGGAGTTCAGGTGTGAAGAGTGGATTGTGATTGGCTGGAAGGAGTTCAGGTGTGAAGAGTGGATTGTGATTGGCTGGAAGGAGTTTAGGTGTGAATAGTGGATTGT
>MU551605.1:1002606-1022406 GCA_024362625.1 Silurus asotus
GTTCAGGTGTGAAGAGTGGATTGTGATTGGCTGGAAGGAGTTCAGGTGTGAATAGTGTATTGTGATTGGCTGGAAGGAGTTCAGGTGTGAATTCGGAGCGTTGAAAATACAGCTACCATATGATCAGATGAATCAGCGCTCTAAATAAATGTCCAGATTATAAACACCTGTAATAGTAACACCTCGATAGTAACATGGAGTTTCAGTATAATTCTTCATGGAGAATTTCTGCATGTGGCAGAACTTATACTGAATATGGTTTATAAATGATTATAATATGATTTAGAAACCACATCAGGCACAAGATGAATTTGAAGATCTGGAGAAGAAATAGTTTAAATGAGAATTTTAACAAAAAAAAAAAAAAACAGCACCAGAAGTTCACTCCAACAGCTTCAATATATTATTGAAAACCCATGTAAAGAAATGTCATTTTATAGCACGAGTTTATCTCGATGTGTGATTGTATTCAGCAGAATTCTTGATCTAATGAGCCGTATATACAAATTAGTAAGAAAAATGAAAATGTAAGTTTTGCTCAACATGCAGTTCAGTAATATTTAAATGCTGGAACGTGACCATGGTAGAAGGTGAGAATTCGAGGCCACATGTGAGACTGAATTTACAGTCTGTTATTTACCACCACATCATGCAGCAACACCCTGTAACATCTCACACCCAGGATTATCACTCCACACCAGCATGGTGTTATCATTAATTAGGGACATTTTGTGTGTTCGGGAGGTTTTGGTCGAAAAGAAAAAAAAAGCTATGGGTTTAATTACCGAGAACAACTCTTACCCCTCGCCTGCTCGACGCGTGTGCTCTTCATCTCTCTGATTAAACTGGATGTATATTCGGAAAGCCAATCACTGGGATACACTCTGGGAATGCTCCAGTAATAAATGCTTTTTGGACAGTGATTCAGTGGAAAGCAAACTGAACACAGCCCTTCCTTTACACGATTTTTATTTTTATTATTTCGGGGAAAATCAATTGGCTGGAAGGAAGAATTGGCAGGATCAATTGTCTTTCAGGAAAAACCCCCTCAAAAAAAAAATAAAATCAGTGTAATGGAAAAGATAACTTCCTCCCTACGTCTTCAGAAAGAAATGTGTTGATGAAATTTTGTGTGGGTTGAATATGTGAAACAATAATGTCCACACTTGGGGATATAAAACACATGGCCGTTACTCTGTGAATGGAAAATGTCATTGTTAAAGTCCATGCACACTTCTCACCTGTTACACATTAATTACCAACAGAAATCAGCGTGCTTTTCCTACAGCCTCCACTTTATATATCAAGAATTAACAATCGTTTGTTTATATTATGAACATTTTCTAGACTAAAAAATGTAATTAAAAAAATTGTATGGCAGATTTTGAAAAGGTTTTCATAAGTTTACGCTACTGCACATAAAAAAAATAAAGAATTTCAAAAAAGATAACAAAACAGTATGTAATTACAGAGTCACAATTTCCGAAATTCTTCATGAATATTGTATTGTTTGGTCTTTGCTGTTTCTTTCTCTGTTCCTCTCCGGAACACGTGAGCTGCACGTTTGAGCCGCTGAACCAAAACTATGAAAGATCATTAAAAAAATAAAATAGAAAAGGAACTAAGGAAGTCATTAAACACGGCGTATCGCAACACTGAGGCGTGTCCTGAGAGTCGTATAGAATTCAGATTAACATGGCAGAGGTAGAGCTGTAACTTCCTGCAGACACAACATGCGCTATGCGTTAGAGGTCATTACAGTTCATTGACGATTTGCTGTTTGTCTGAACTGAAGAAATAAAACGTGAACTATTTGTTCTGCGTTGTACTGCGTTGATATTCAGGTTCTCGGTTGTTGTAGCATATGCAGCATATTCAATTTGTACAGATAAAAAAAACAGACGATTCAGTTTTAGATCAAGTAACTTCAGTTCATCGCGCTCTTCTCGACAGTCACGTGGGTTGTGTAGTCTATGCTGTATGTATTAATTGTGAGGATCGAGGTTGCAGAGGCTGGAAAGGACGGTGGTTTCCATCTGTTTATGGACGTTAAAACACCAAGTGATTTTATCAGCTCTGCTTCCACCCCAGACTTTTACACAAGCGAAGCCTGGTTTTAGAACAGCACCCACTCTTCCTCTAAACACCTACACGGCGATAACCGTCGTCCTCCAGGCTCTGCTGGGCTACAAAAAAAACTAAAAAAAAAAAAAATTCAGACCCAGGATTCAAATTAGTAATGCAGATGAATAACTCTGTGGCTTGATATTTACAAAGGGAACAGAAATAAAACGGCGGTCACGTGACCCGTAATTTCCCTAAAAGAAGGTCAGAAGCTATAACACAAAGACACTTAGGTGGGAGAACGAGAGATGAATAACCACATTTGTGTGATTTTATCGTCTGAATAGATCGTCACAAGCATCTCGGAGTTCATGAAAAATTCTTCTAGACGAAATGTTCTATTTAAAGACACAAAGCAGAATATACACCACATGGAGAAAAGTGTTGCTATGTGCTTCTTGGTGAACATCCTGTTCCACATTCAGTCCCTATGATCGCTCCTCTCTTCTGGGAAGATGTTCCACTAGGATTTTATTGAAATTTGTGGAGATTCATTCATCCACCATGGTGTTAGTAAAGTCTGGTGCTGATGTAGGTGATGGTGAGGAGGCCTTTCACATTCATATATCTCCTCTATAGCAGGAGATCTTCCACACAACCAATGGGAAGCAGATCTTCATGGAGCTGGCTTTTAAGCGACAGCATGTTTACTTCAGAATCAATCTGCCTTGACAATAAAGCACTGGTTCCACACAATACTCATATCAAGAAAGTCATTAATAAAATGGTTTTATGGCTGTAATCAGATTCTCAGCTGTTGCATAAGTGGAGTAATTTTCACTTGTAAAATTTGTAGGCTACAGATAAAAAAAAACAAATGGGAGAGCTGTTTAGATTAGGATTCTCTATTAACTTGTGCTGCAGAAACAAACGGCAAAAAACCACAACAAAAACACAAACATGATAAAGAAAAAAGGTGAAATTCGAGCACCTAAAACGACGATTTAGAAATTTGAACTTTTATTTTGAACTAGATCTTTAGATCTTTATAGCCTAGTATAGTATAAACTGACAGTTATATATTAAAAATATTTACAGAAGTATAAATTAAATATTTAATAAAATTGATGGTTGTTGCTAAAACTAGATAATAAATGCTAGTTAAATGCTAGGTGTTAACTGTATGCTGTCTGAGGTAATGTATGTAAAAGAGGGCAGATAGCTGTGGTCAGGAGCTGCTGTGGTTAGAGAAACACTCAGGCCTGGGTAAGAACGGGCCGGGAAAGTTATAACGGAGAAATTAGTAGATGTGGTAAATCACAGAAACATGACTTGAGAAGTTCATTACTCATTCATAATAAAAAAAAAAACTGAGTGAATTGAGATTTAAAATTTTTCCCATTCGAATGAATGAGGGGAAACAAACGAGGGAGTTTATTCTTGGACAGAAACCCGAGTATGAGGTTATTTTCAGATGCACTGAGACACAGGACGAAAAAAGAAACATTTAGCATTCAGGGCACAGGAAGTAAAGATCTGCTGTGACCACAGGTGTCTCGCTGCTGATACGCAAAACACATGCAAAAGCCGAGCTGCGACTCCGACGCGGAACTGAAACGTGAAAGTGTTCTCGACTCCGCCTCGTTCGGCCAACGGCGGTCTGAAACGCATTTGATCCAGAAAGCAGATGAATTATGACGCTGTGAAATACACAAAACTAACAAACATGTACATTTATTCCAAATGCTGATTTATCCAGTAATTGCACTGACTCTGTAGAGAATATCTTGTATAAGCCCCGCCTCCAAGGGCGTGTTTAGCTCTGGTGAAGAAGGCGCATTTGGATTTTGTTTTTCCGAGGCCGCGTTTGTGTGACTTGCCATTCGACACCATCTCCATCCGTGTTATCATTTTATCTACCTGTCTGATAAATCAGTAGTCACTCAGTCACACCCCTTTCTCTTCCTCCACCGAATCTCCGCCCTCATAGTCACTCACAAAGCATGTTGCGTCTAGACGGCTGAAAAAGTGTGTATAATCAAAGCATTATTGTATCCCAACTTCAAATTTCTCGATTATCAAAAAAATAAAAATAAAAGACGACAAAGGTCTGCAATTCTTCTGCCTGCTTCTAAAAGAACAGAAATTCCAAACAAAACTATTCATGGAATGCTTTCAACCGGAAGATATTCACCGACACAAACCATAAACCTGCTCCTTTTCTCAACTAGTTTGTGGCATTTTAAAACCACGCCCCCATTTTCAGTTTGTGTGTGTGTGTGTGTGTCCTGAAATGACCCACACAGCACAATAACCAGAAACCAGGAAGTGTGTGTGTGTTTGTGTGTGTGTGTGTGTGCGCATGACGATCTTACTCTGCACAATAGCCCGATAGGCCGCGGCGGCTGGAGAATCAGGCACTTCATTCAGGAAAGATTTTCCCTCATCGCAGCTTCGCCCTTTAAATAAAAAAAAATTAAATAAAAAAGGAGAATTACAATTAACAAAAGCAGAACCTGGGGGGCGAAAAAAGAGAGAAGTAGAAACTGCTGGCGACGGGATTTAAATTCTGAGTAGCACGAATACCCAGACGACGTGGTTTATATGGATTGCTTCTTAGAA
The DNA here is from genome assembly GCA_024362625.1 of Silurus asotus. NCBI lineage: Eukaryota > Metazoa > Chordata > Actinopteri > Siluriformes > Siluridae > Silurus > Silurus asotus. Next base: position 1,007,293 of record MU551605.1, read on the forward strand.
GCAGTGCTTCATTTTATATATATTTATATTTACAAAAAAATGTAAAGGAAAACCGATGCAGAATTCCGTGTAAATGGTTTACTGTGTAAAATGTAAATAAAAACCAAATGCAATGATTTGCAAAAAAGTTTAAACTGATTCTATTTCATTTAAATCAAGAAATCAGATCATTTTAAATTGAACAGCTGCAACACGTCTCAAAAACGTTGAGGGACATGTTTACACCTGTGCTGCATCATGTCTTTAGTTCGTATACATCCGAAAAAGACCAGTTGCTAAAGTTCTGCGAGAGGAATGTCGTCCTAAAAGTTTCTCTTAACAGATTCTTCTTCTTTTTCTTCCGGGCTTCTGTATTAGGCGTCTCCACAGCAGATCCTCCGTCTACAATTCCCCCCCCCCCTTGTCCTCTACATCTGCCTCTTTCACACCAACTACCTGCATGTCTTCCCTCACCACATCCATAAACCTCCTCCTTGGTCTTCCTCTTTTCCTCCTTCCTGGTGTCTCCACAGGATTCCAGCTGCTTAAACAGTTCTGGGTTTCCTTTGTTGTGTTTTTCGTTTTTTAAATGGTGAAAGGTCTGGACTGAAGGCAGGTCACTGCAGCACCCGGGCTCTTCTACCACTAACAGCACGACTAATGTTTATTTCTCTTATAAACAGATGTGTGTAATTATTTAGTGTCAGTATTTATTGGTATATTATAGCATTGAAATAAGGAGTCCTCAGTGTCGCTCAGTGTTACTATAAAAACGATGAATGATATGAACCTGTGACTTGAACCAGTGCGATAAACACTTCCCGGCCAATCAGAACGGAGAACTGAGCGTGCGCCTGAGCATTTGTGTACCTATCTGCGGGTCCAAAGGAACTCGTCCAAGCAGAGGCAGACTCAGTTCCTCACACATGCGCTGAGCTCCTCCTGTCGTCGGAGGGAAAATCTGAGACGTGTTCTGTTAGGAAAGGATCGTGAAATCTGTCAGACACAGTATTGATATTTCTTCGACATGTCTCTAGGAAAACTTTAATACAATAAAAAAAAACAACACAGGCTACAAGGAAGCATTTGACTGGGAAAGCACCATAAACACCAAGACAAGTGTTTCCACATTGTGGTGTGTTTAAATAGTGATTAGCATTTGGATAAAAGTTCAGATAATGCAATTTTTTACACCAAGTTCCTGCTGCAGGGAAAGTCCCGTGCTTAGCAAAGCTGCAAAGTAAACAAATAAACCCAAGCTGAGATCTAGAATTCAACTCGATATCTTGCTTTTTTACTACATCAAATTCTCTGGAGAAATTATAAATCAGATTAGTGACATCTGATGGACGTCTGAAAATCTGTGCTGCTTCGTTTGTTCACGTTATTGTCAAACGCTTTCCACCAAATCCGTGTTGCAGTTTAGTGGAGAAACACTGAGTAACTGAGTAACAGGGTGCAAATTAAAGTGCAAGTCGAAATGATTGTGTAATCTTCAAGATTTTATTCCTGATCTCACACACACATTAAATATTATACCTCTATTACGAGTCAGTGCGATCCAGCACTGAACTGCAGTGAGGAACAGAACGTTTTTATTTCTTCAGTTCAGACAGACAACAAATCATCGATTTATGAAGTGCGCTCTGCCTTCTAACGCACTCTTTCACAAACACACCGTTAGAGTGCAGAAAGGAAATAAAGCAAGATCATCGTTTTTTCTAATAAACCTGTTCTGTCTGCAGGAAGATGCAGCTCTACCTCTGCCATGTCAATCTGTATTCTGTACACGTAGCAGCAGCGGTGCTGAGAGAACGCGCTCAAAGAACGATCAAGCCAGGTATGAAATCTTGGCAATGATCTCTATCACTATCTTTCAGGCAACAATAACCATTTGGTTTATTATTAAACACGAGCCTATCACTACAATAACCATGGCATGTTTAATTATTAATAAACATACGCCTGACCTTTACACAACACTGCTCATAATATAACAGAAATAACATTAAAAATCAGCTCATTTCTTATTTCTCTTTTAACCATTTACTAGGAAAAAATAACTTGGTTGCCTTTTGTGTCTTTCACATGCTACAATGGAGGCAGAGGTGATAAAATATTTGTGAGCTAAGATATACAGTTTAGCATGGGCCTGTGCATGAGACAGATTTCTCCTCGCAGGACTGTTCTCGGCTCCGCAGTGATGAGCGCCGAAATGATTTTCCTCTGATTCGGAGACGGAACCCAGCAAGACGACTTTCCTCTTCTTATGATCGCGACATTTTTAGCCTGAGCTCATTTGTTCCTTTTTGTTTTGTCGTCATACAGTTGATTTATTTTTGTAGATCGACTGAATTTGTGGGGGGGAACTGCGCGAACTCCACACTCCCGCTGTGACACGCTTTGATGAAACAACTGGTTTTATCTGGTTTCATCATTGGGATGCGTTTTAAATGTAAAAGTTCCCTTTAGAAAGCCTTGTATGGCGGTGTGTTTGACTCGTCACTACAGTGTTTCAAAATCTCTATTTTCCCCCCATAATTCACAGCCCTAAAGAAAGTAAATGTGGTTTATTTTATGGCTGAAAAAAAGAAGTTGTGACAGGGCCATGTTTACCTCTGTGTCGCAATCCCTGTACATGTGGGAATAGTCTGTACACATCTAAAAAAATCTGAGGACCATTTGTTAGAATTTTGAGAATGCAACGTTGTCTCATTCGCGTTTAATAAAAGTCTCTTGCTGCTTAACAGTCCTGGGTCTTCTTCGTCGTATTTTACGTTTCATGACACGTTATTCAAACTGTGAAAGGTCCTGGCTGCAGGCAGGCAGGTTCAAGTTGGGAACTGAGGACCATTTGCTTTAGTTCGGGGAAAGGATCGTTGTCTCGTTTGTGTCTGATACAGAATTCTAGCTGCAAAACAGTCCTCAGTGTTCTTTGTTGTATTTTACTTTTCATGAAGCTTAAAAATAATGAAAACGATTTACAAGAACTCTTTTATCGTGCTGTTCTGATCTGCACGTTAGCATTGTCTGAAATATGGCAGGGCTTCCCTAAAATACATCGTGGAAGCTTATGATGCTCTAAAACCTGTTTATACCTTTGAGAAATATTGGTGGATTTCCAGATAACAATTGGATGTCATTTGGAATTGGGGTTGTAATATTTGTATATTTTGTCATATAATTAGATTCTTTTTTTCAGGTTATTAAATATTTCAGCACACAATCCAGGGTCATGTATTCCTCATATCTTTTTGTAATATTTCCTCTTTGCTTATTAGGTCTTTCTGAAGAAGAAACTCTCACCTACATTTTTTTACATTGTTTATGTATATTTTCTTTCTTCAAAAATATGCCATTCAACTTCATCTTAAACTTTCATTTAAAATTGTGTGTGTGTGTGTGTGTGTGTAGAAGCTTGTCATTAAAGGAAGTTTATCTGTGGGCGGTGTGAAAACCATATGAAACAAGAACATGACATGGGACCTGCTGTGATTATTTATAAAGCAGTTGTGTTTTTACGTGTACGAAAGTTTGTACACCCTGCTATGTCAGTACTGTACTCTAGTAACACCACCTTTGGCTAGACATTAAAGCTTATAAAGGCTTTCTTTTGGGTTGTTTAAAGCATTCTTTTTTTTTTTGCTTGCACTGGTATGCAAAAAATGGACTCGCCTTGCATTTGGGACACACAAATCCGCTCATGTTCTCCACGACACCGATGATGGGCAGCTTCACTTTCTGACAGAAACGGATCTCTTTTCGTACATCCTGCAGTGATACTTCCTGTTTGGGGAGGAATTGAAGACGATGTCGGTATCATTCTTTAGAAACTGATCATTTTGGGCGAATTTGACAAAGGTACAGACGTACTGGTTCACACAAGGTGATAGGGTGGTGTGTGTGTGTGTGTGTGTGTGTGTGTACCTGTGGTGTAGTTATAATAACAGCTCCATCAATGCCTGCTCCACTCAGATACTGCACTACAGACAGATGTTCATCAGAGGTTCCAGGGGGCGTGTCAATGATCAGATAATTCAGCTCACCCCAGTCTACATCTCTCAGGAATTGCTTTATCATGCCTACACACACAAACACACACACACACACACAAACACACACACACAGTCAATGCACTATTTATCTTTTGCCACTATAAAAACAAATGCGTGTCATAAAACGTTTTATTCCTCTTACACCACAACAATCCGCCTGCAAACCAAACGGTTCAATTAATGGTTTTTGTTTCCTAAACACAGACACCTTCTAATTTTGACGCTTGGTTTCTGATCTCACTCGTCTATAAACAGCCCGAAAACATCCGAGGTGTTAGAGCGCTCAGTAAAAGTCTCCGAGATCATAAAAGTAAAAATATTTCCCTGCTGCTGTGTTCAACTTCCCCAAAATCATCTGCAAGCTAGTTTCACAGCGCTCTGATCATCTGTCAGAGAGAGCCATGTTCATATCTCCTTATATTCCCTTATAGAGAACATTAAAGCGGCCGTCTGCGACTTTCGTTTGGACGTCCTCCTGTGGCTGGGAGGAGCCAAAAGGGTTAAACACACTGATAATCGATCGCTGACCTTTACCGAGAAAACGACAACTAAACCTTCCGTCATGATGAACTGTAGAACATCATGGATGCTGATTGTGGAAGGCCATCAGGGCCAGCAAGGCCTACTCTACTGGCCTAAATTCTATCAGAATCACTGGATGATGTTTTAACATTTATTTTATGTTTTATATAAATATTTGTTCAATTATTCCCAAAAGTCTATTCTCGTTATTACACTGCTTCCTGTAGTGCCTGTTTACAGGGTCCAAATCTGCTGTGAGTCTTCAGTGTGGGCGAAAGCAGATTAAAGCACATGTGGCATAAACGGCGTTTCTTTAACCAATCAGATTACGAATCTGCCTCTGGGGTCATCTAGCAGACGTGCAATAACCCCTGCATTTTCATGTCGTTTGATTGAATGGTCAGAGAGCGCACTAGTCAGAGCTCGCAACCCGCATCAGTAGCAAACTGCAAAAGCTTCAAAAAGTCATGTGAAGTTATGAGGTGAATATCGATGCTCCTGCTGGAGATGATGTATGTGGAGGTGCAGTTGTGGCTCCAGTGAAAGGAGACGTGTTGAATTGTGTTCATTGGGTTTCTTGCTTTAGTGATGTCACTGTATGAGATCCTGTGTGTGACACAGCGCTCTGTTCCGCTGCACTTCTCTAGAATACTGACGCTTTCTATACACGTGGCGTGATGATGATGGGATTGAGAGGTGGAAGGATTTAGGAAGAACATCACTGAAGGTCTGGGGGTGAAATAAATGGACCAACACTGTGCTATAGAAACAACTCAACTCATCAGGAGGTAAAGCTGTACAGTCGTTGTGTTTTTGTTCATAACACAACAAGCAGTGTTGAATTTTTTATTTTTTTTTCACGATAACGGTGAAGAAACGTGTGTCAGTGAAGACGTTCTCTCCTGCAAACTCGCAGCTCTGACATGACTGGGGTTTTATGCTGTAAAGGAACCCTGTCACCCACAGAGTAGCAGGTGAAGGAGGCAGACTGTGTGTGTGTGTGTGTGTGTGTGTGTGTGTGTGTGTGTGTGTGTGTGTGTGGTGAAGGAAGTGAAACCAGTGAACTCGCTTCAAATACTACTTATAGAAATCAGAAAACCCTGAGGAGTGTAAGAGATGAACAACCTCACATTATACATATAGACCTTATAATCTGTGTGCTTGTGTGTGTGTGTGTGTGTGTGTGTGTGTGTGTGTGTGTGTGTGTATTATCTTTTCTTCTTCTTTCGTATCTCCTTTTTTCTTCCTCGTTGTTCTTTTGCCTTTTCTTTCTTTTCTCCCCATTTTCTTTCTTCTTTTCTCATTCTTTTCCTTTGTTTCTTCTTCTCTTCTCTCTAGTCTGTGATATTACTGAAATGGAACAGAAATACTCTGCAGCTGAAAAACGCCTAACCAGGTTGAGGGTTTGGGGGTAAAACGGTGGTGGTTTGGTGGCTGATGTACAGAATAAAGAGCGCAGACATACCATAACACTTCCTGTTTATCAAAGATGTCCTCTGTGTGTGTGTGTGTGTGTGTGTGTGTGTGTGTGTGTGTGTGTGTCAGGTTAAGGTACAGAAGCCACCTGCAGTTCAGGAAACAGTTACACTGTGCAGGAGTCACAGTGTCGAAGAAATCAAAGAAGAAGAAGGAAAAGATGATGAAGAAGATGATGATGATGATGTACAGAACTAGAAGTAAGACATGGGAGATGAAGAAAAAAAAGGAAAAAAAAAAAGAGGAAGTAGATGGCAAGGAAGGAAGGGTGGGAAAAAACAGAAGATTGAGAATAGTAGAAAAACAAAGAAGAACAAGTTGAAATGGAGTTCAGCTGCTGTGACTGTATTCACTCCTCCACTCCTTCTCTTCCCCTCTCCTCCACTCCCCCTCTCCTCATGCCCCCCTCTCCTCCTGTCCTCTTTCCTCCATTCTTCCTGTCCCCTCTCCTCCACTCCTTCTCTCCCCCTCTCCTTCACTTCTTCTCTCCCCCTCTCCTTCACTTCTTCTCTCCCCCTCTCCTTCTCTCCTCCACTCCTTCTCTCCTCTCTCCTCCACTCCTTCTCTCCTTCACTCCTTCTCTCCTCCACTCCTCCTGTCCCCTCTCCTCCACTCCCCCTCTCTTCCACTCCTTCTCTCCTCCACTCCTCACCGTTCTTTTTCGGCCCTCTCCAGATAACAGCATCATCAGGACTGTTGAGGAGGAACCCAATTGACATCACGGCCAGGTTATCTTCTACATACTGAGGAAAACGCACACGCACACGCACACGCACACACACACACACACACAGTTCATCTTTGTAAAATTTATTCAGCTTTAAAGGTGTAAATACATTAAATATTAATTAAATATAAGACTTAAATCACAAATTCTTACCACAGGAGACCAGCCAGAGCCACTCTGATGAATCTACACACACACACACACACACACACACACACACACACACACACACACACACACACCAATCACAAAAACTCTCTTTAATGAGCAACCACAAACACACTTTAGCTATAAATATATAAAGTGGAAAACCGTATGTGATGTTGTGGTGGGAGAGAAATAAAGCACTCCAGCACACACCAGGGTTTTATTCCTCCCTTCACACACCAGATCAGAACGAGAGCAAACAGACACACAATTATAAATAAAGAGAACGTGAGGATCAACGTTTCATCACCGCAACAGCAAACAAAGGTGTGTAATGATCAGGGTGGTTCCTGATGAACACAAACACACCACATCACAAAAGAGGAACTTCGTATACAAACCAGTCAAGTGTGACCTTTTAAAAGAAAAAGAAAAAAAAAAACAACAAAAAATAATTTGCCTATTTACATACGTGCGTTAAAAAACGGAATAAATTCTAAAGCGTTTAGCGGATTCGAGTGTTTGTGAGAAATTACTGCTCTGAACGCATGATTGAGCAACACAGAGAGCAAAAAAGTGGAATGGAAACTTCTAGAGAAATGTCATAACGAGTTATAAAAAAAAAAAAGAAAGAAAGAAAGAAATAGGAAAATGAAGAACAAACGCCGTTCACTGGAAGTTGATCAAATAAATCAATATCTCAGAATCACTGACACTTGTTTTAATCTCAATAAATAAGAATATTATTATAAAGTTGATTTATTTGAGGAATTCTATACAGAAAGTGAAACTGGTACGTTATATATTTTCATCACACACACACACACACACACACACTGATTTATTTATTTTCATTTTGATGATTTTGGCTGACATTTAACAAAAACCCACCAATTTACTCTCTCAAAACATTTCCATACTTCATACGACCAATAAAAAACATTTTTAGTGTCTGTTGATTTAATGTACATTTACTCAATACTTGGTCGAAGCTCCTTTTGCTTTAATTACAGCGTGGCATGGAGGAGATCAGACTGTGGCATGAAGGAGATCAGACTGTGGCATGGAGGAGATCAGACTGTGACCTGGAAGAGATCAGACTGTGTCATGGAGGAGATCAGACTGTGACCTGTAGGAAATCAGTCTGTGGCATGGAGGAGATCAGACTGTGGCATGGAGGAGATCAGTCTGTGGCATGGAGGAGATCAGACTGTGTCATGGAGGAGATCAGACTGTGTCATGGAGGAGATCAGACTGTGACCTGGAGGAAATAAGTCTGTGGCATGGAGGAGATCAGACTGTGGCATGGAGGAGATCAGACTGTGGCATGGAGGAGATCAGACTGTGGCATGGAGGAGATAAGTCTGTGGCATGGAGGAGATCAGACTGTGGCATGGAGGAGATCAGACTGTGGCATGGAGGAGATCAGTCTGTGGCATGGAGGAGATCAGACTGTGGCATGGAGGAGATCAGACTGTGGCATGGAGGAGATCAGACTGTGGCATGGAGGAGATCAGACTGTGGCATGGAGGAGATCAGACTGTGGCATGGAGGAGATCAGACTGTGGCATGGAGGAGATCAGACTGTGGCATGGAGGAGATCAGACTGTGGCATGGAGGAGATCAGACTGTGGCATGGAGGAGATCAGACTGTGGCATGGAGGAGATCAGACTGTGGCATGGAGGAGATCAGACTGTGGCATGGAGGAGATCAGACTGTGGCATGGAGGAGATCAGACTGTGGCATGGAGGAGATCAGACTGTGGCATGGAGGAGATCAGACTGTGGCATGGAGGAGATCAGACTGTGGCATGGAGGAGATCAGACTGTGGCATGGAGGAGATCAGACTGTGGCATGGAGGAGATCAGACTGTGGCATGGAGGAGATCAGACTGTGGCATGGAGGAGATCAGACTGTGGCATGGAGGAGATCAGACTGTGGCATGGAGGAGATCAGACTGTGGCATGGAGGAGATCAGACTGTGGCATGGAGGAGATCAGACTGTGGCATGGAGGAGATCAGACTGTGGCATGGAGGAGATCAGACTGTGGCATGGAGGAGATCAGACTGTGGCATGGAGGAGATCAGACTGTGGCATGGAGGAGATCAGACTGTGGCATGGAGGAGATCAGACTGTGGCATGGAGGAGATCAGACTGTGGCATGGAGGAGATCAGTCTGTGGCATGGAGGAGATCAGACTGTGGCATGGAGGAGATCAGTCTGTGGCATGGAGGAGATCAGTCTGTGGCATGGAGGAGATCAGTCTGTGGCATGGAGGAGATCAGTCTGTGGCATGGAGGAGATCAGTCTGTGGCATGGAGGAGATCAGTCTGTGGCATGGAGGAGATCAGTCTGTGGCATGGAGGAGATCAGTCTGTGGCATGGAGGAGATCAGTCTGTGGCATGGAGGAGATCAGTCTGTGGCATGGAGGAGATCAGTCTGTGGCATGGAGGAGATCAGTCTGTGGCATGGAGGAGATCAGTCTGTGGCATGGAGGAGATCAGTCTGTGGCATGGAGGAGATCAGTCTGTGGCATGGAGGAGATCAGTCTGTGGCATGGAGGAGATCAGTCTGTGGCATGGAGGAGATCAGTCTGTGGCATGGAGGAGATCAGTCTGTGGCATGGAGGAGATCAGTCTGTGGCATGGAGGAGATCAGTCTGTGGCATGGAGGAGATCAGTCTGTGGCATGGAGGAGATCAGTCTGTGGCATGGAGGAGATCAGTCTGTGGCATGGAGGAGATCAGTCTGTGGCATGGAGGAGATCAGTCTGTGGCATGGAGGAGATCAGTCTGTGGCATGGAGGAGATCAGTCTGTGGCATGGAGGAGATCAGTCTGTGGCATGGAGGAGATCAGTCTGTGGCATGGAGGAGATCAGTCTGTGGCATGGAGGAGATCAGTCTGTGGCATGGAGGAGATCAGTCTGTGGCATGGAGGAGATCAGTCTGTGGCATGGAGGAGATCAGTCTGTGGCATGGAGGAGATCAGTCTGTGGCATGGAGGAGATCAGTCTGTGGCATGGAGGAGATCAGTCTGTGGCATGGAGGAGATCAGTCTGTGGCATGGAGGAGATCAGTCTGTGGCATGGAGGAGATCAGTCTGTGGCATGGAGGAGATCAGTCTGTGGCATGGAGGAGATCAGTCTGTGGCATGGAGGAGATCAGTCTGTGGCATGGAGGAGATCAGTCTGTGGCATGGAGGAGATCAGTCTGTGGCATGGAGGAGATCAGTCTGTGGCATGGAGGAGATCAGTCTGTGGCATGGAGGAGATCAGTCTGTGGCATGGAGGAGATCAGACTGTGGCATGGAGGAGATCAGACTGTGGCATGGAGGAGATCAGACTGTGGCATGGAGGAGATCAGACTGTGGCACTGCTGAGGTGGGATGGAAGCCAAAGTTTCTTTGACAGGGCCTTCAGCTCATTTTCTGAGGATTCTCATGTTCCTCTTGACAATACTCCAGAGATTCTCTATGAGGTTCAGGTCTGGTGAGTTTGCTCCAGTCAAACACACCAACACCATGGTCATTTAACCAACTTCTGGTGCTTCTGGCAGTGTGGGCAGGTGCCAAATCCTGCTGGAAAATGAAATCAGCATCTCCATAAAGCTGGTCAGCAGAAGGAAGCATGATGTGCTCTAAAACCTTCTGGTTGACGGCTGTGCTGAACGTGAACCTGATAAAACACAGTGGACCAACACCAGCAGATCACACGACTCCCCAAACCACCACTGACTCTACGAACTTTACACTGGACCTCAAGCAGCTTGGATTCTGTGCCTCTTCTCTCTTCTTCTTCCAGACTCTGGGGCCTTGATTTCCACATGAAATGCTAATTTTCTTTCCTTTCATCTGAAAACTTTGAATCACTGAGCAACAGTCCAGTCCTTTTTGTCCTTTGTCCAGGTAAGACACCTCTGATGTTGTCTCTGGTTCAGGAGCAGTTCCACATAAGGAACAAATCAGTTGTAGCCCATGGAGACGTCTGTGTGTGGAGACTCTTGAAGCACTGAGTCCAGCTGGAGTCCACTCTTTGTGAAACCTTTGCAGGTGTTTGGAGTTAATGAGCTGATTAGTGTGAGACACCACGAGTCTCCAATACTGAACTTTTTCACAATATTCTCATTTTCTGAGACACTGAATTTTGGGGTTTCATCAGCTGTGAGCCGAAATCATCACAATGAAAAGAAATAAAGACTTGAGATAAATCAGTGTGTGTGTGAGATGAATCTATATAATGAACCGGTTTCATTTTATTGTATAAAATTACTAAAATAAATACACTTTAATGATAGTCGCATTTATTGAGATGCAGCTGTATATTTGTGCAGAAAGAATCAGTCTCACTGCTTCTCTCTTTATATCTCTTTCCCTCGGTCTCGCTGCTTCTCTTTATATCTCTTTCCCTCAGTCTCACGGCTTCTCTCTTTATATCTCTTTCCCTCAGTCTCATTGCTTCTTTCTTTATATCTCTTTCCCTCAGTCTCACTGCTTCTCTCTTTATCTCTTTCCCTCAGTCTCACTGCTCCTCTCTTTATATCTCTTTCCCTCAGTCTCACTGCTTCTCTCTTTATATCTCTTTCCCTCAGTCTCGCTGCTTCTCTCTTTAAATCTCTTTCCGTCAGTCTCGCTGCTTCTCTTTATATCTCTTTCCCTCAGTCTCACTGCTTTTCTCTTTATATCTCTTTCCCTCAGTCTCACTGCTTCTCTCTTTATATCTCTTTCCCTCAGTCTCACTGCTTCTCTCTTTATATCGCTTTCCCTCAGTTTTACTGCTTCCCTATTTATCTCTCTTTCCCTTAATTTCACTGCTTCTTTTTTGCACTCTCTCTCTCTCTTCTTCTCTTTGTCGCTCTCTTTGAATCTCAGGCTTCTCTCGTTGTCTCTCTGTCTTCCTGCTTCTCGCTTTGTCTCTTTTATTTTATCTCTCTCTCTCCCTCTGTCTCCTGATTCTCTCATTTTCTCTCTCCTTGTCTCTCTGTATCCCTTCTGGTCTCTATCCCTCTATGTCTCATGCTTCTTTTGTTCTCTCTCTCTCTCTCTCTCTCTCTCTCTCTCTCTCTCTCTCTCTCTCAGTAACTGTATCGTTGTTTTGTACCTGCTCTCCCTCCAGCCCCATTATTCTGGGTATTGATGGTCCACAGATGTCCACGTCCAGCAGAGCCACCTGGAAATAAAAAAGAGAAAACACGAGTCATCATTTTCTCTGGTTGGAAATCTGAATTCTAAATCTAGAACAAAAAATCCTGATATTAATCTGAATTCGGAAATGACGACTTTTTTCCTTTTTAGTAACTGTTTCCTTCATCCTTCATTTCCTTTTCATGAACGGCGTGACGGAATATTTCGAGTATTTCTGGCCGTAGCAGATGCACTCGGTGTCAGCTGAGGTGAGGGCGTGAAAAAGGGAAGCGGGAATTATCTGGACCAGGGTTTAATAAAAGCGCTACCTGTGAGCGATGATCTGCGTTTAAGGTCACGTGATAACCCACTGTTATTCTTATTATCTTGAGAGAAATTAAGCGGCAAAAACAGGAAGTAACTCATTTTATAGAGGTTCCGCAACATTTAGCGTAGCTGAAAAAAGGAGGAGAAAAAAGATACGAGGCACAGAGCTAAACGTTTTCACCACTGAACAACTTGTTGGTCCGAATCCAACTGGTTCTGGTTCTTTGTGTGTTCTCTGCTCTAAAATGTACAAATGGACGGAATAAGAGAAGAAAGAAGAAACTCCAGTGGGAAGGAAAAAAGGATGGAGAAACAAAGAAAGGAGCAAAGAAAACAAGGAGAGAATTAGACAGCGACTAAAATCTAATAAAAATCTAATAAAAAATAAACACCTGGCCTGCGGTCCAGTGACGGTGAAGTTCACCACTAAAGCCACAGTCATCTGGTGTACAGAGTTATTTTTATGTTGTTCCTCTATTTCTGTTGATCACTCAAAACCTTTTCACTTCCATTCACCTCATCCTTTTATCCTTTCATCTCACACACTCATCCATTCAGCACCTCATTATATCATCTCATCCCCTGACCTTATCATCTCAGCTCCTCCATTCATCCTTTCACCTTATCTTCTCACCTCTTCTTCTTCTTCTTCTTCTTTCGGCTTCTCCCATGAGGGGTCGCCACAGCGGATCACCCGTCTCCATACTACACTATCCTCCACATCTGCCTCATTCAAACCAACATCTTCTCACCTCATCCCTTCATCTGATCCTCTCAGCTCCTTGGTTTATCCTCTCACCTCTAATCTTTTCTATATACAGAACAAACCCCTTTTAAACTTTTGCACACATGAGCCTTCAGGAGAGATAAAGAAACTTTTTCATAATCACGTAGCTGGTGTGTGTGTGTGTGTGTGTGTGTGTGTGAGATGTTGATAAAGAGATAACAGAGTGTTAGACCTGCGGAAGTTTACTCGATTTATCACTTCAGAAAAAAATATCACTTTTGGCTAAATGCAGTCTGTCGCTCACCAGTACACAAAAAATAGCTGCAGACAAAAACTTTCCCTCTGAACCAACAAACTTCCTGTTTACTGAATATTTACTACAGAGTCAAATGTCAGCGAACTGCAGAACCTCTCACATGTGTGGAAATTTTTTTTTTGGTTTTTGCGACTCAATAAAAAGGCTAAAACACTTAGCACTTGAACAGTAAATGAGTTGATGAATAAGTTCAAATAAAACATTTGTGTCTCTAACAGAAGACCTTAAGATGGAGAGGAGCAGAGAAGATGTGATCAGACTCCCTCACCCCCACACTCACACATGGAGGTGGAGGTTTAATGGATTGGGGTTGTATTGGAGCAGGGAAAGTTCTGGAAAGTGAAACCAACATGGTTCCCATTCCATACTTCCACACCATGCAGTTCCGTCTGGACTGCGGCTCACTGGAACCGACTTCATTGTACAACCAGACGATGAGCGTAAGTGTTATTTAGAGAGCAGACAGACATCTGGAGTGAACGTCCTGCCCAGTCACTACACATAAATCCTACTGAACTGCTCTGGGATGAACAAGAAAGAAATCTCGCGACAATTTTTCATCCGGACGCATGGAGAAACAAACTGTCCGGATGCCGAGAAGCAGTTCTTCATGCTGAGGGAGGATTTGTATGTTCAAAGGAAATCTTTATCACCAAGTTTGAAGCATAATTACAGAGCTTTTTGTAGACGTCACAGAAACGTATCATAAAACACTGTGTTTCAGGGAGGTTAGATATCGTGAAACGCATTGCGATTGGTGGAGATGACCCTAGCAGCTCGTTGGTTAAAATTAAAACCAGAAGGTTGTGAGTTCACATCCCAGCATCAATATTTTGCTACCACTGGGCCCCTGAGTAAGGCCCTTAACTCTCAACTGCTCAGGATAAAAATGACATAACAATAAGTAGCTCTGGATAAAAAGGAGATAATATATCATCATCATCATCATCCACTCATTCAGCCTTTTTATCACTTTACTGCTGGAAAATGAAAATGAGACGATTATTCAAATGATTTTATGTAAAATATTATGATTTGTGTTTGTTCTGTGGGAATAAAACAGTATAAATGAATGACACGGAGATTAATCACAAGGACGAGAAACTCAGTGAGAGGGCAAACACGTGTCCAGCTCACATCCGCCCCCTAGTGGACCCCCAATAGTTATAGAGAAGGTTCTGACTTTCTCTATAACCCACTCATGACATGTTATAAAGAGTTGTATTGTGTGTTTGTGGATTTAGAGAAAGCGTACAAGAGGGTGGAGAGAGGAGTTGTGGTATTATATGAGGAAGTCTGGTGTGTCAGAGAAGTATGTGAGGGTGGTGCAGGACATGTATGAGGTGTGACAGCAGTGAAGTGTGCAGTAGGAACGACAGACTGTTCATGATGGAGGTTGGACTGCATCAAGGATCGGCTCTGAGCCCTTTCCTGTTCGCAGTGGTAATGGACAGGTTGAAGGACGAGGTCAGACAGGAGTCTCCCTGGACCGTGATGTTTGTGGATGATATTGTGATTTGTGGTGAGAGTAGGGAGCAGGTGGAGAAGATCCTGGAGAGGTGGAGGCACACGCTGGAGAGAAGAGGAATGAAAGTCAGTAGGAGTAAGACAGAGTACATGTGTGTGAATGAGAGGGGGGGCAGTGGAGGGGTGCGGTTACAGGGAGAAGAGGTGGAGAAGGTGGAGGAGTTCAGGTACCTGGAGTCAACAGTGCAGA
>MU551605.1:1022703-1056925 GCA_024362625.1 Silurus asotus
GGGAGAGGGGGGGGGGGGGGGGGGGGGGGGGGGGGGGGGGGGGGAGACGGAGGATCTGCTGTGGAGACGCCTAATGGGAGAAGCCGGAAGAAGAAGAAGAAGTGGGTTATTATTGATAGCACTTTTCGAAGGAGTGTTCAGAAGAGCCAGGGATCATGAAATGTTCTAGACACGAGGGTGTGTGTGAGAGGTGGAGAAAATAAACGACTATGTGTGTGTGTGTGTGAGAGAGTGAGTATGTGTGTGTCAAGGCAACAGACTATCAGAAGGAAGTGAGAATGAAACAGTTCTCACAGGATGTTTCTTATCACAGGTATTTTTTTCCTAAGACAGAAAACACACACTCTTACACACACACTCTTACACACAAACACACTCTAACTTCTATACTAGAATCCTTGTGTAGAAGAAGTGGTGGAAAATATTACATCCATAATTACATCAACTCAGTAACAAAGAACACACACACACACACACACACACACACACACACACACACACACACACACACACACAGAGAGGAAAGATTAATTCTTAGTTAATGCTGCAGGAACATCTGAACTTCAGATTCCTTTCAGTACTGTTGTAAAAGTCTTTGTTCCTGGATAAAAAAAGTTCCACTATCCCTCCGTATCACGAGTCCCACAGTGGACAGTCCCACTGCCCTCAACATTTCCACACCACTGTACATAAAGATCTGCTCCATCAGACCTTTTCTCCTCCTGATGTACATCAGCTGCCAAATTTCCACAGAACCAAATCCAGGATAATCAGTGTCGGTGTTTCAGTGCTTCTTTCTCTTCCTTTTCTACACTAGTCCATATCTGGAACGTGACGGAGGAAAGGAGTGTTTATATCAGAGTGAGAACAGGAACAGACCCCTGAGAGAGTGTTAACTGAAGCTCTAGGTGTATGGATTCGTGTAAAAAGAGTCACAGTGCTGTTTTTGTTTTCATTCTCGCCCTGTACAGCTTAGAGCTCTGTCTCTTCACTCTCCTGAAAACATTTTCCTTTAGATTTCCTCAAGATTTCATTCAGACACAAGGATATGTGTTAGTAAAGTTCTCATTCATCTCAAAAGGTCTTCTAGAGCTTAATAACGGGAGATCTTCCACTCCACATGTAAAGCAGATGGAGAAGATTTGGGTCTCCTGGTTCAAGTGAAAGAAGGATTTCACGGCTACTGAATCCAAAGACGTCTCAGTGAATCCGAGTTTGTGCTAAAAGTTTGAAGAAGATCCACATTACAAAGACCTGGAGCTCAACACGCTCAAAACAGTGGAGATGATCAGTGGACTTCAGGAGAAATCCATCAGCACCGTAACAGCAGTGGAGTCAAGTTTCTGGGTACCACCATCTCTCAGGACCTGAAGTGGGACAACAACATTGACTCCATTGCTAAAAAGAGCAGCAGAGGTTCTGCGTTCTTCACCAACAGGAAATTTAATCTGCCACAGGAGCTGCTGAAACAGTTCTACTCGACCATCACTGCTGAGAGGATCATAGGTGCCCCACTGCCCAACACACCGAGCCCAAGCCTCCAAGATCTTCACCTCCCCCACACACCGAGCCCACTCTCTCTTCCAACCGACACAACACCGTCCACCAGAAGACCCAGGCACAAAAACAGATTTCTCCCGCAGGCTCTACTCAGCATGAACAATTAAAATATTCATAACTACACACTGTCCATCATAACTCACACGTTTACACACAGAATCCCAGTGGTACATTAATAAACTGCACATGTGTATAACATCTGTACATCATTTACACTATATTTCTGTATAAAGTGCATTATTTAATTTTCTGTTCTACTTATATTTTAAATCAGGTCTGTACTTTCTCCTGCACTGGAAGCTGCAGTTCTTTGTGTGTGTGTGTGTGTGTGTGTGTGTGTGTGTGTGTGTGTGTGTGTAAACGTGGTCATTAAGTTATTACTGATTCTATAAAAAGGTCGCAATGCCGATATACGCCATTAGAGGGCGCTCAAGTTTTCATTTTCACTATCCGCTTTTTATGAAGGCGTTTTAATGACACCTTTAAAAAATAAAAAAAATACAAAAGATTACGAGGCGTTTAACTTCTTCATGGTCGATTTATTTGATCATCATCCTCACTTCATCCTGAGAAACATCTCCTGTTCCAATAGCACGCAGGCGTAACCCACTGCAGTGTCTGTGTACTGATTATAACGCAGTGCTGATGCGGAGTTAAAGAAGGAGTTAAATCCTAACCTAAAGTGAGGATTCCAGTGAAATGTTTCGTACAATTCTGTGATTTTCCTCTAATGAGATTTATTTACTGTTTACCTTTTTAAAGGTGGCACTAAAACGCCGTCGTGGCTTTTGCACCGTTTTAGTTTCTTTATCAGTAAAATCAACCTACTTCTGTGGATTCATCACTAGCCAGAGCGTGAGCCAGATGTGCGCTGAACGTGCTCTTCCCTACGCCTCCTTTACCGGACAGAACAACAATCTTGTGCTTGACGGTGGACATCTTCAACCTGATCTCCTCCACAGCTGAAAAAACAATAAACACACAACAGAAGAATAAAAAATCATAACAATATAAAATCAAGTCAAATTTCTATTAATGTTCCTAAAAAAAAACACAAGTGTGAACGTTCTGACAACGCTATATATTACAGAGATGGTTGATGAGGATGATGAGGAATTGAAAAAGGTACCAGGATCTGGAGCTTTGGGAGCTCCAGAGGAACATATGGCCTGGTTTGGACATCCCTGACATGCTGAAGATTTGCCAGCTTGGTCACTGCTGGTTCCTGGACAATCTACAGGAAAACATGCAAGAAAAGTAAATAAATAATAATAATCAATTAAAAAGCATTAAAATACAGAATAAACTAAATTCCACCTGAAAAATAAATCACCACCTTAATTACAATTTTTAAGGATTTTTAAAGTTGATTAATTTAATACCCTGAAATAGAAAAGTTTAATATATAATATACAAATTATAATAAATAAACAAACAAAATAATAAACTAATAAATATATTACTACTACCTAAAATTAATATTTAAATATGACACTTTGTGCTGCTATTTAAAAGTTTCTAATAATAATTAATAAATATAAATATATATAGCGTAAAAAAATAATTTATACAAAAACAACACTGCTGTCACGTGTCACTCAGGCCCAATCCCAAATCTCCCATTTTTATAAACCACGTGCACTTTACACCCTCTGTAGTGCCCTTGTAAAGTAGACAGGGGGCGACAAAACCGCGCAAACAGACCAGCGATAAACATAAGCAAGTTGGGAATAAAATTCCTGACAGACATATTTAATCTTTCATTTTTATTTTTTACAAATAACGAATAGTTCTTTTATTAAATAATATTAATTCTAGAATTCAATATCAATAAAAAATATATACAAGACATTAAACTCTATTCTTTTATCTCACGCTGAGGAGCGTCGCTCGGAACATCCGCCATATTTTGTCAAACTTCCGGATACAGTGCGCAGGTTAATACACTCCGGGCTGTAACCGAGTGCTACTAATGAAAAGTTCCGCTTCAGACGAAAAAAATAAAAATAATAATAATAAAATAAGATTATTATTATTAATTTAACA
This sequence comes from Silurus asotus, assembly GCA_024362625.1. NCBI lineage: Eukaryota > Metazoa > Chordata > Actinopteri > Siluriformes > Siluridae > Silurus > Silurus asotus. Next base: position 1,026,310 of record MU551605.1, read on the forward strand.
TTAAACAAAAATGCACTAAAAATATAGTATTGCTATTATTTAAAAAAATATTCTGAAATATATCAGAAAGTTTATTACTAATTAAGTTTTCAATAATAATAATATTAATAATAATAATAATAATAATAACAATAATAATAAAAAACTTTTGCTACTAATATAAAATTCCTCTTATAGCAATATTAAATAATAGTAAAATATAATATACATAGATATATTTTTCTCTCTCTGCTATAGTATAGTAAAAATAATATATTTCAAATAAATAAAACACTAATACGATAATAGTAATATTATAAATAATACGAATAAAAAAGCAAAATACGTGTTATTTGTTTAAGTTACAAAAAGTAAAAACAATACGTTTTGAAAGGTGCCTCTTTACACTCTTTTCTTTTTCTTTTTAAACAAAAAGACACCGAAATCACACAAAAACTGCACACACACACACACACACACACACACACACACACACACACACACACACACACACACAGCACACGGGTGGTTCGATCTTTTCTTTGTTTGCTTTACTTTCACTGGAGAGTGAGTTTTACTGCTCTCAGGCTCTGATGAATCATCAGAGGGTTTAAACACCTCCCTCAGGTGAGTGCAGGAGGTCAGAAAGTCACCGTGTGAATGACACACAGCTGGAACAGCTGGACTCTGGTGTGGATTTTTGTATGAAACGTTTCAACGTTTTGGAATTTGAACTTCCAGCTTTAAAATGAATTCTTGGACCTACACTGATTCTAACATGCCTGGGTCCAATGCGAAGTGTGTTTCTGTCCTGCAGGGGGCGAAACTAGTACATCTGATCCAGAACCACATTAGAGGGACTAAAGTGTCGGGACATCTGACTTTTCCAGACATACGTGGTTCTTCCCCAAACCTTAACCATGAATTTGGAGGCATTGGATGAGTCTTTGGATGTGGGAGCCATAACATTTTTTATTCACTTGAACCAGGAGACCCAAACAAAGCCATGAAGATTTACTTTATATGGGTTGAGTTTGGTGGTTCTTTGGAATTTGGAAGATCTCCTGCAAGGGCTGAATGTGGACACTGACAGCACCCCAGGCCTCCTCACCTTCTCACCTACATCACTACCTGACTTAACAAACACAATGTTAGTAAATGGGACTAATTGTGGAACAGGATGTTTGAAAAGAAGCACATACCATTCTTATGTTCAGGTGTCCACAAACCTTTGGCAATATAGTGTACTCACAATATCTTAGCAGGTTTTTAAACACTAATTTGGCTTTTTGTCAAGCCGGGGATTTGATCTTACGCCCTTTCGGTCTGATCCTAGTTCCGTTACATCAGTGGAATCATCTCTCTTCCAAAGCTATTTAGAAAAACATGTAGGTTCTCATGTTACAGAGAAACTGAGAAAACTTGTTAGAAATCGCTGACACTGGAGACTCCTTTCATACGTGTGACATAAACATACATAAATCTTTAAATATAGACGTGCTTTTTAGCGTGTTTCCTGATACTGTAGAAACGCAAACGTGCATCAAAACAGCCATAATAGTGATAATAGACAAAGAAGATTCACAGCCGCACGACTGTCAGAGAGAATTCATCATTGTCCTGCCGGCCAATCAGAATCCGGAGCTGGACAGCGCCGAGGCATCTAACATCATCATATTAAATACCATCACACCCATAATATAAATACAACCTCCTTCCCATAGGAGGCAGAAGATGACGCAACACACACACACACACACACACACACACACACACACACACACACACACACACACAGCATTAGTATCAGTGTTACCTTAAATAGTCGAGGGTGAGAGATTAATGTCAACCCATTTTTGGTTGGAGGACAGACCCTGCCCTGGTTTAACCACCTCCACAGAGAGCAGGACCAGTGTGTGTGTGTGTGTGTGTGTGTGTGTGTGTGTGTGTGTGTGTGTGTGTGTGTGAGTGTGTGTGTGAGAGTGTGGGGGGGGGTGTGTGTGTGTGTGTGTGAGTGAGTGATAGTGTTGGTGTGTGTGTGTGTGTGTGTGTGAGTGAGTGATAGTGTGGGTGGGTGTGTTCCTGTTTTGTGTATCAAGTGAATGAAGTGTGTGTTTGAACTTTCTGGCTATTGTGCAGCCGCAGAACTAACAGTGGCGGTAACGTATAATGGAGAACAGATGGATTATGGGGGATTAAAGGGGGCGGGGCTACATGACCCCGAAAATGAAAGCGATTGGGCAGGATGTACATGAATGTAAAGCATTGAGAGAATGGAATGTGCTGTGTATAATTCGGATTCGGCGTTCAGGATCGAGTAAACGGCGCTGTCCCGGATGCGCCATGATCTGTTTACACACTCGAAAAACTTTCCCATTCGCTTTCTACCGTTGTGTCTTTGTGTGTGTGTGTAAACAGAATGACCACAAAAATGTTGACACTTCTGTGGGATTGTGTTTTTTTTATTAGTGAGTGGGGGAATATTTAGTAGATCCATGTGTATAATGTGAAGAACTGTGTGTGCAAGGTGAGGAATTGATTGTGTGAGGTGAGGAATTGAGTGTGTAAGGTGAGGGATTGAGTGTGAGGTGAGGAATTGAGTGTGTGAGGTGAGGGATTGAGTGTGTAAGGTGAGGGATTGAGTTTGTGAGGTGAGGGATTGAGTGCGTGAGGTGAGAGATTGAGTGTGTAAGGAAATTAATTGAGTGTGTGAGGTGAGGGATTGAGTCTGTAAGGTGAGGAATTGAGTGTGTGAGGTGAGGAATTGAGTGTTTGAGGTCAGGGATTGAGTGTGTAAGGTGAGGAATTGAGTGTGTGAGGTGAGAGATTGAGGGTGTGAGGTGGGGGATTCAGTGTGTGAGGTGAGGGATTAAGTCTGTAAGGAAATCAATTGAGCGTGTGAGGTGAGGAATTGAGTGTGTGGGGTGAGGAATTGAGTGTGTGAGGTAAGGTATTGAGAGTGTGAGGTGAGGAATTGAGTGTGTAAGGTGAGGATTTGAGTGTGTGAGGTGAGGGATTGAGTGTGTGAGGTGAGGGATTGAGTGTGTGAGGTGAGGGATTGAGTCTGTAAGGTGAGGAATTGAGTCTGTAAGGTGAGGAATTGAGTGTGTGAGGTGAGGGATTGAGTGTGTAAGGTGAGGGATTGAGTCTGTAAGGTGAGGAATTGAGTGTGTGAGGTGAGGGATTGAGTGTGTAAGGTGAGGAATTGAGTGTGTGAGGTAAGGGATTGAGTGTGTGAGGAATTGATTGTGTGAGAAACCTATATATTTATATCTAGGCTGTGTAGGAGCTTCAAACTGGTTGAGGATTAACATGTAACAGGTCCTACACCATGGCAAGACTGAGCACAGCAACAAGACACAAAGAGCAATGTCTCTCCCAGGCCAAGATCTCAAAGCAAACTGAGCTTTTAACATGTGTTTAAATTCTGCAGCAGGACAACGACCCCAAACATACAGCCAGCGTCATTAAGAGCTATTTTCAGTGTAGAGAAGAACAGCGAGTCCTGAAAGGGATAGTTTTGGCCTCCACAGAGCCCTGATCTCAACATCATTGAGTCTGTCTGGGATTAGCTGAAGAAACAGAAGGATTTAAGGAAACTACTTCCCCAGAAGGTTTGTGCTTAACTCTTTAAGATGTTTGGAAGAACCTCCCTGTTGAGGTCCTTCAAAAACTCTGTGCAAGTGAACCTAGAGGAATTGATGCATATACTTTTTATTTTGTTCACTGATGAAAATAAACTAAATACTGCTACTATTAATAGTTATAATAATTTACACGCATGTTTTACAAGTTACATTACACAAATACTGACATTTATATTTTAGTTTGGAGAAAAAAAAATGCAAGGGACTTTCCTGACTCACTCAAATTCTGCACTATTGAGTAAACAGCTGGAGATGTTCGTGAGCTTCTCCAGATGTGAATCGTTCTGTCATAAAAAGCACTTCGGAAACAATGCGATGATTCACTTCTGGTCACTATAATGATGAAAAATAAAATAATCCTTAATAATTTATTCAATAAGTCCGGTGCTTTTCTGTCCCAAACGTTGCTACTAGAACATCAGCTGATCTTTTGAGGACACAGAAAGACATCCTGATGTTTTCCATCACTCAGGCTTTATGAAATGTGCATATTAGCCAGCTATTTTATGTCTCACAGACGAATCCTATGAACTTCATTCCACTACTAACCACTCATCTTTCAAGGTGACATTAGCTCGTTCTTTCGAAGCCCCGCCCCTGAGGGTGTGGTTTTTTCCTCCAGTGTGACTAAACTGTACACAATGACACATGGAATATGGGTGTGGTTCCACTATCTGGGTTCTCAGTTATACGCTTTATGAGTCACAGAATGTGACTAATTTAATGACTCAGACACCAAACCAGCAACGCTGAGAGAAGTTTATAAAGCCCCCGGCTCCACTTCTACTCATCCATCAATTTATTTATCCATTCACCTATTCTTTATTCTATTGATCTCTCCATTTATCTAGTTACCAAATACATTCATCCATCCATCATCTATCCAACCATCCTGTCCTCGGGTTCCATCCAACTGTTCATCCTCTTTTCAGCTCTTTTTATATTCAAATTAGTGTACATACATCTATCCATCCAACCACCCTCCCCTTCTTCACCTCCTCCACCCATTTATTCATCCTCATTTTTTAAAGTCCAATATTATATGTAACATTTTCATTTATCACTTTAGTGGTTCATTCATCCTTCTATGACCTTATACAGTATATATTTTCATCCACCCATCCATCCATCCATCCATCCAGCCAGTCATCGATCCATTCATCTGTCAATCCATTCGTCCGTTTATTCATTTATTTATTTATTTATTTATTCATCTTGTTGTCAATTCCATTTATTCCTCAATTGATTTAACTGGTTATAAGCTCCATTCATCCATCCATCCATTGGTTCAATTTGTTTATCCTGCCAGCTCTTTCCATCTCGTTTCAATATATTAAACATTCCTCTATCCACCCCTCTATTCTTTTCTCCATCTATGTATCCATCCATCCAGCATCCAGCCACCATCCATCTATCCGTACATCCCTACACGCTTTCTATCATCTCTTGCTCCATTCATTATTTCATCTTTTGGCCAGTTTCATTAATATATTTACTCCATCCATCCATCCATCCATCCATCCAGTTTTCAGTTCTTTGTGGTTTGCTGCACTTTTTGGAAAAAAAAAAATCCCAAATTATTAAGGTTAACAGCTTGTCTGTCTGGAGGACAGATCCATCTTTCTAGCTACTTCAGACCTCCATCCATGGATCCAATCATCCATACAATCAGTGCATCCATCCATCCATTCATCCATTTGTCAACTCTAGTAATGGAGAACTGCATTATGTTATTTGGAGATAAATAATAATAATAATACTGTGTGAGTTAAATATAACTCTTTCTGTTCTTCTCTGTTTTCCTCCCAAACCAGAACTTATTTTTGTTATCCTTACGATTCCTCTTTTCACACCATACGGACATGATGAAACAGGCGTGCCTCTGTCCTCATGCAACCCACACGTCCCTCAGCTGTCCGAGGTCTCACACGTGTCGTCACTTGCTGTGGGCCAAACTGCTGTATTTTTACCATTGTTCACAGAAGCATCCAGGAATGTAGTTTTACTGAGAATAGGCCACTTGGAGGGAAGGGGAAGCGAGTTTGTTATTTTTGGTACGCTCCGAGTGAGATAAATGTCAGTCCAGAAACAGGAAACTGGGTGCACATGCATTTCCTGTCGATACGGCAGTGGAGTTTGGCTTCGGGACTGGAGTCAGTGGGAAGCTGTGATGGTGTGGACATCAGTCAGTGACAGTGACAGTACAGAGCATGGCCACTGCAAACTGGCAGCACTCGAGACAGGTCTGCAGCTGTATAAACACACACACACACACACACACACACACACACACACACAGCAATGCCAAACAGAAAAGGAAGCAAATGCACCAGACCAACTTTTCTTTTCTTTTTCTTTTTTATAATTAATGAAATAAATATTTTCTGTTTTTTAAACGATTGCATCAAGTTTTCTTTATATCATATAAATGACATTATAATGTACATTATAAATTAGATAATTTTTTATATTTTCAATGTTCACAGGGAAACGTTAGACTGAAATGCGTGACAATGCGTGTAATCATTACTGTTTATTGAACATTAATGGAAGGAGTCTCCGGTGTCAATGCTTTATAAAAGGACAGAAGTTTTTACGCTTCTTTGCAGGAGATGAGACGAGATACATTTTTCACGTAAAACGGATAATAATGTATAGATTTACATTCCGGTTATCTCGCTGTGGACGTTTCCAGCGTTTGGGTCGTTTCTGTGTCCATGAATATTGTTGTTATTAATTTTTTGTTGGTTTTAAAGGTGGAGCTCAGTGAGTGTTTTAACAGCAGGATATGGACGCGAGTGGACTTTGTACAGCATCCGGAATTATTTTTTTTTCACTCCAGTCTAATTTCCTTCTTTACACATGTGTATTGTACTTTACAGTATCGCTCGTTAAGTTGTCATTCTTCTGGATGTAAAGCAGAGGGTCTTTAGAGGGTCAAGTCAAGTCAAGTTTATTTCTATAGGACCAATATCTGATTGAAAAGCCTTATAGAAATAAACTTGACTTTCAACAGAAATCAACAGTGAAGGTGAATGGTGTGTGTTTATCCCTGATGAGCACCATGGAGACTGTGGTGAAGGAAAAACTCCCTTAGATGTTATGAGGAAGAAACCGTGGGAGGAACCGGACTCAAAAGGGGAACCTCATCCTCATTTGGGTGACATCAAGAGTGTGATTATAGAGAGTCTCTGGATATATTTTTGTATTTGAATATCTGAATGAAAAAGGTTTTACATAAAATATTTACATAAAATCATTTCATGTGTAAAAATAACACCACAATCACCAACACCACCGTAATCACCAGCACCAACACCACCAACACAACCACCAAAACCAGCAGCAACACAATAGGCCCCAGCATCAACACCACCACCATAATCACCAATACCACCAGCACCTACACCACCACCACCACCACAACCAGCAGCAACACAATCAGCACCTGCTACTGTCTCAGCTCCATCTCCATCCGTCTTTAATACTGGTGTATAAGTCAAATACAGACACTCACTAAAATGTGAGCTTCATCTGACCTTTAGGGTTAATGTGCCTCTGCTGTAACCTGCCACCTGGTCCAGTCCGGTAACCTTTGACCTTTGAGGACACTATTTATACTCTCAAAGAGTACTTTTAGTGTAGTCCATATTTAGGAAGCTATTAAGGACATTTTGCACATTTTAGAATTCTCAGTTGACCTCCTGAGGAAACACTTAGATCTTCTGGCTAGAACCCTACAATCGAGTGGTTCTATATTTGAAAAGACTCCATGTAACACCCCCTTCGAAAGGTTCCTAGTGTTCAACGTGTGCTGTAGTGTTCTTCATAGAACCCATAATGACTTCCCAAAGAGCAGGAAAAACTTCTCATTGTTCCAGTGATTCATTTATAGATCTTTTGAACCCTTTTTACACAGAAGTCTGATGACAAATTAGTTGCAGTTCTACATAAAACCACAAAACAACAGAAGATCTGTGTGGGTTCTGATGATAAAAGTACCTTTTTAAATAAAATTGATTCTTACCCTCCAATGAACACTGTTCCTGAGGATTAAACACTGCAGATTAGGGGCATGTGTGTGTGTGTGTGTGTGTGTGTGTGTGTGTGTGTGTGTGTGTGTGTGTGTGTGTGTGTGTGTGTGTGTAAATTAAAACTGCTGGTATAGAAAATAAACGAACACATTCTGACCAATCAGGATCAAGAATTGTACAGCTCGATGTAATAACGTTCTCTCTGATACTCTGAGGGAGTTTTGTGCTTCTCATGCTGAAAGCTGAAGAGAAGCAGTGAATCACAGATTTGTGCTTCGTTTTGCATTACACAGAAAAATGTGCTCAGACCTCATGAGTTATCGTGTCGGGAAATAAAACTATGCTTGTCATTTCCTACTGTCTGAGTAAAGATGAAGGCAGAACGAAGCGAATTTACAGCATTTTATATTAAATTTTGTCTTGAAATGGGTTTAAAATAGTTTTTGTGATTATCTGTCAATTAAATAGATTTCAACAAATATATATATATATATATATATATATATAAATTTGGTTTAATTACAGTAAAAAGCTCATTTATTAGTATAAATGTAAAGTTGTAGCTTCAAAGGTGTAACTTCTATTAGATGTAATAGCTGTAAAGGAGGCGTGGCCTCTGTGCTTAAGTGGGTGTGGCCTAAGTATTTAAGTAACAGTAAAGTGGGCGTGACCTAAGCAACAGTAAAGTGGGCGTGATCTTAGTACTTAAGCAACAATAAAGTAGGCATTACCCAAGTACTTAAGTAACAGTAAAGTTTAAATCAGCACTTTCCAAGTTTGTAGAATTCGAGTTATATTTATATTGAGTTTGTATTCTTGCGTACCAGTGTAAGATTTATTCACTACTAGAGATTTAAAGCACTTTTGTACGTCGCTCTGGATAAGGGCGTCTGCTAAATGCCGCAAATGTAAATGTAAATGTAAATGTAAAGTGGGTGTGGCCTAAGCAACTAAGCAAAAGTAAAGTGGGTGTGATTTTAGTACTTAAGCAACAATAAAGTGGGGGGTGGCCTAAGTACTTAAGTTACAGTAAAGTGGGCGTGACCTAAGCAACAGTAAAGTAGGGCGTGATCTTAGTACTTAAGCAACAATAAAGTAGGCATTACCCAAGTACTTAAGTAACAGTAAAGTGGGTGTGGCCTAAGCAACTAAGCAACAGTAAAGTGGGTGTGATTTTAGTACTTGAGCAACAGTAAAGTGGGCGTGACCTAAGTAAGTACTTCAGTAGCAGTTACAGTGAAGGAGGTGTGGCCTCTGTGCCTATAAGTCTAAGTTATTTATAGGGGCGTGTCCTTGGGGCCGTCCTGCTGAAGGAGGAGGAAACTCTTCGCCTGTTTTCAACGTTTTAAAATGTGGGAATTTTACAGACTTGTGCCTGACATTTATGGATGTTTTTTCAGGCTCATTAGAGAGAAAGTTGGAGAACTCACAGTGTTCTGGAATCCACCCTCTCTCTCTCTCTCTCTCTCTCTCTCTCTCTCTCTCGCTACCTCCATCTTCCCATCTCTCTGTCCTTGATAATCTTGGCAGCTGATAATCTGTCACTGACTGCAGACATTATATCTTATATCCACATTACACACACACACACACACACACACACACACACACACACACACACACACGTGTGTGCGTGACAGTGAGACCTGTTTACGGGTTCTCCACATGGGAACGTTCTTGTGAGATACAGCAGAGTGCAGAGGTTTGGAACACAGCTGTGGTTTTCCCAACAACTTCCTCAGTGAGTAAATCTACTGGTCCAGGCTTCCTGTCATTCCAGCCAGAAACATGAAGAGGCCATACCTTCCTTCATCTGTACTCCCTCTGCATGGAAAAACACAAACGCACCGGCGCGGCACACAGAAACTCCCCGGGGGCATTGAAGAATGTGGCAGGAAAAATAGTTGGGCCCAGTGTGGCTTTTTTCCCATTTAACCACGTGAATGGATCTGATTCATGAATTTATTTCACCTCACGCCCTCAACATGGTCTGATGTAAGTGTGAATTTAGGGGGTGATATCCAATCCCACAGGAAGCACATATAGGAAATGACCTTGTGATGCGGGAAAAAAGTCAGTTCACATTGAGTCATTCTATTGGAAACTGTGAGTGCCAAAACTTTTGAGCAGTGCCGAAACTTTTGAGCAGCAGTATAAAGGAGATGAGCAGTAAAAAAAAAATACCAGGGAAAGTAGTGGATCATGAACTCGTGCAGAAAACCTGCTTCGAGAGACGTTCAGGGCTCCAGCAATTTCACAATCTTATTCATAAGCATTCATATTAATGCTAGCTCATCATCATCATCATCATCATCATCATCATCATCACCATCATCCTCATCATTACCACCATCATCATCCTCATCAGCTTTATCATCACCATCATCACCACCATCATCCTCATCACCTTTATAATCACCATCATCATCACCATCATCACCATCATCATCATTACCACCATAATCATCCTCCTCACCTTTATCATCACCATTATCATCATCACCACCATCATCATCCTCATCACCTTTATCATCACCATCATCCTCATCACCTTTATCATCACCATCATCCTCATCACCTTTATCATCACCATCATCACCACCATCATCATGATTAGTGATCATAACTAGGTGGAAATCACCTCTCTCTCTCTCTCTCTCTCTCTCTCTCTCTCTCTCGTTTCTTTACTTTACATTCTTTTTTTTACTCTTTCTTTTTTTACTATATCTCTCTGATTTCTGTACTCTCTCTCTCTCTCTCTCTCTCTCTCTCTCTCTCTCTCTCTCTCTCTCTCTCTCTCTCCTCCCCAGGATAATCCTATTGCAGCTCGACCCCCAGTGTATGTGAGTGTTCGTATGTGTGTATGTGAGAGTTATTGTGTGTGTGTGTGTCTGTGAGAGTTAATGTGTGTATATATGTGAGAGTTAGTGTGTGTATTAGTGTGTGTGTTAGTGTACGTGAGAGAAAGAGAGTGTGTGTGTGTGTGTGTTTGTGTGTGTGTGTGTCTTAGTGAATGTGAGAGTTGGTGTGTGTGTGTGTTAGTGTATGTGAGAGTTTGTGTGTGTGTTAGTGTATGTGAGAGTTTGTGTGTGTATGAGTGGGTGTGTGTGTTAGTGTATGTGAGAGTTTGTGTGTGTGTATGTATTAGTGTATGTGAGAGTTTGTGTGTGTATTAGTGTATGTGATAGTTTGTGTGTTTGTGTGTGTGTGTGTGTGTATTAGTGTATGTGATAGTTTGTGTGTATGTGAGAGTTTGTGTGTGTGTGTGTGTGTGTGTGTGTGTGTGTGTGTATTAGTGTATGTGAGAGTTTGTGTGTGTGTGTGCGTGTTAGTGAATGTGAGAGTTTGTGTGTGTGTGTGCGTGTTAGTGAATGTGAGATTTGGTGTGAGTGTGTGTGTATTAGTGTATGTGAGAGTTTATGTGTGTGTGTGTGTGTGTGTGTGTGAGTGTGTATGTATTAGTGTATGTGAGAGTTTATGTGTGTGTGTGTGTGTGTGTGTGTGTGTGTGTGTGTGTGTGTGTGTGTGTGTGTGTGAGTGTGTGTGTGTGTGTGTATGTATTAGTGTATGTGAGAGTTTGTGTGTGTGTGTATGTATTAGTGTATGTGAGAGTTTGTGTGTGTGTGTATGTATTAGTGTATGTGATAGTTTGTGTGTATGTGAGAGTTGGTGTGTGTGTGTGTGTGTGTGTGTGTGAGAGAGAGAGAGTTTGTGTGTGTGTGTGTGTGTATTAGTGTATGTGAGAGTTTATATGTGTGTGTGTGTGTGTTAGTGTATGTGAGAGTTTGTGTGTGTGTTAGTGTATGTGAGAGTTTGTGTGTGTGTATGTATTAGTGTATGTGAGAGTTTGTGTGTGTGTGTGTGTGTATGTATTAGTGTATGTGATAGTTTGTGTGTATGTGAGAGTTGGTGTGTGTGTGTGTGTGTGTGTGTGTGTGTGTTATATTTTCCTTTTTCACTTCCCCCCTTTTTATGCGTTAGAGGAGGAGCGCGCGCCTTTCACGCCCCGCCGGTCACTACTACAGAGGTTTTGCAGCGCGCGCCGTCACGGAGTTTTTTTCTCTTTAACGCGCCGTTTTGTCTTCGAATCTGTTGCTGTTGGACCCTGAGGTGTGTCCCCGTGTCTCCTGCTGTCTCCTGCACTTCTACCACACCGGTAAGAACAATTTCCTGGGCGTGCGGTGAAAAAAAATGTAATTAGTTGGATAGTTTAAAAACAACAACAACAAGAAAACAAAACAAACAAAAGAAAAACACAAACGAGAACTTTTCCCCCAAGTTTGTGTGTGTGTGTGTGTGTGTGTGTGTGTGTGATTGTTATTTTGTTGGGTTTTAAGCCCAACGCACTACTCCAGAGACGGGTCTAGAAAGAGGCGTTGTTCACCGTGCGCACGCTTACGGAAAAAAGGAGAAAAGAGAAAGAAAGCTAATTATGCTAATTTGTTCAATTATGCAAATCAGATCTAATTAATAATGTTTGTTTTGCTCCATGCACGGTTTTTTTTTCCCTCTCTTTTTCCAACCACAAAATATTCAGTCTTTTTCAACATATTTAAAGTAAATAATGAAATCGAATTTATCGAAGTAATTCTCACGAATTAAAGCAGAAAATAAATAGTAAATTATTTAATTAACACAATTACAAACAAAACAAGTCTGGGAGTTTGAGAGATGTTTACAGACACGGAAAAGTTGTACACAATGTCCGAGATGCAAAATGTCGCCCCCTGGTGAAAGCAGCTCCGCTTTACACACGCTCATTCCATTATTATTATTATTATTTTATTATTTATTTATTTATTAGTGGGAACAATATACAAATTTTCCACACCCAAGACTTGAAATCAGGAAACAGTTAATTTTTATCCTGTACAAGTTTACTTTTATGGTCCCTTGATGGCATCCCCAATCATATCTTAGATATGTTTTAGGTCGATTTTATAAAGGAATTTAGTTTCTATACTGTTTGAATGTGGGTGCATGATTTCTATCCATCCATCTTGTAAAAAATGTAAAAAATATGTTTCATTTGTCTGAATCGATTGATTTTTGTCCTTCTCAAGTTACTAAATAAAGCTGCACTCAGGTGGCAAAGATCTTTGTGCTGTGGATTTGCATGGATGGATAGTTTGCATATCGGGGATCAGAGCTCACAAAACCATCCTTGTCAGCACGCGTGTGTGTGTGTGTGTGTGTGTGTGTGTGTGTGTGTGTGTGTAATTGGGCATGCGAGCCTCCAGAGCCTTCAGCACATTCCATAGTGGTATGTTTTAGGGCGTTTTTTTTTGGGATGGGGGGATGGATGAAGAGATGGAGAAAGCGTGGTCATGTGTGTGTGTGTGTGTGTGTGCGTGTAGTTGGGGGTTGGTCAGATTTCCGGACTGCAACACAAACACAATGAGTCGCGGCACTACGATTCGGGCGCCACGATCCCACCCAGGCTGTTACAGAGCAGAAAAAACTGCACTTCAGACGAGTGTCAACGCTCCCAGAACGAGACGAGATGTTTATTATTGTGTAGCGGCACAAAGTGTCGGATGTCCGACAGCGTTTACACTCTGGAGTAATAACTGTAGGAGGAAAAATAAATAAAAACACTTCCCATTGTGCTCAAGTTCAAGGTCAAAAGCAACTGTGGCTGATTTATTATTATTAATAGTGGTATTATGATGATTATGATGCACTATGTAGGGCTTCCTGCACACAAAAATACATGCTTGTGATTGGTTTTTCAATTAAATTGTGAAATAGCGTTGAACTTAATTGCAAAAAACAAAACTAATTTCAATGCTCTGGTCTTTGTGAAGATGTTTAAAGAAGGCCTTTTTAAACACGACTGTTTGGATTTATTTGAAGTGGTAAAGCAATAAAATACACTTCAATTTAACTAAATTGAATAATTACTAGTTTTTGTTAATGAACTACCATAAATGAGGTACAGCACGCAATCTTGTCAAAATAAACAGCACGTGGGGTCAGTGATTGGCCTCTAGAGGCCACTCTTATACTGTATAAAGCAACCCGGAAAAACTATCTGGATGGATTTTTTTGTTTTACTACAGTGTTCCTGTAAGGTTCTTTAGGGGTTCCTGGGATGATAAAACATTTTTAGTCTAAAGATTCCATGTGAAAAACTTTGTCAGAGAAAAGCTTGGTTTCTTCACAAGGCCTACAATTGGAGAAGCTTTAAAGTGCATGATGAGCACAATGCACATCTAGGAGTAAAAATTCTTGATTCTGATTGGTTAAGGATCTGGTATCTAAAATAATGTGCAATACTTGGAATCACGAATGAGTTCCTGAGCACAGACTCGTGTTGAAATGGATTGGCCATCAGAAATTCTTGGAATCCTATGATTTTTGAGAAGATGAGGCCCGTGTTCAGACGTCATGCCGGAAAAGATGTTTGTTGAAAATTGCACTTTTGTTTGTGCAGGCCTTTGAGTTACGCGTCAACGTGTCTTTCAAGAGACAAAAACGTGACGAGGTGGCATTTTCCCGCTCGGATCTGTGGACGCATTTGCATTGCAAAGTGACAGCCACAGTTACAGAACTGTGTCATTAGTGTTGTGGTGCTGCAGGGAAAAATGAAGAGAGGTGAGAAAAATGAGGGCGACAATACGGACTGCTTCTGTCACATTCCTTTTCCTGATAAAAAACAAATAAATAACGAATCGGGGTCAGGACATTGTTTTTTCGTCTGGGAAATTGCGAATGGGTTTTCAATATGAAGATATTTTCACCTTTTTGGAATTGCGTGGTTGAGTGTGGCATCAGTCTGCTCAGGCGTGGCAGGTCGCGAATTACTAAAAAAAAGAAAGGAAAAGAATTATAATTCCTGAAAGGTTCTTGGCTACAATGACGTTCCCTGTTCATGGCACACAAGATGGAAGAAACAGAAATGTCCCTTGAGAGGGTGGGGGTCCGGCAGGCGTAAAAACAGACGTCCACTTATGTAGGATTGAAGGATTTGCTTTCCCCCTCCCACACACACACAGATAAAAGGCATGATGTCTGAGCAGTTTTGTTTATAGAGGGGGGGTGGGTGGGGGGGTATGGGGCTCTGTATACCCTGTGCATATGATATTTGCGCTCACATGACACACACGAGCGGCGTTTTAAAGACGAGAGCTTGTCTCGGCACACCGAGCCGCAAGCTGTTATTTGCAGGAACAGACTAAACAAACGAGCGGCGCTCTGAGAGGTCGCTCGATTCTCGGAGATCTCGGGCTGGATCTCAGATCCTACACGTTACAGAGCAAAATTCTCGGATTCAAAACGGCCCTCTTCCTCGCACGTAACCGTAATCCGCTGCAGATGGACAAGCTGAATAGAATCCCTCAGTCGGGTCCATGTGCAGCAGTAGGAGGCTCCTCAGAAGTCAGACGGGTTTCTCTCTCTCTTTCTCAAAGGTTCTGGAGAGGATCCAAAAAGCGTGTGAAACTAATTTCCCTGCTCCCGCAGGCTCTACAACTGCAGGAAAACCCCCACCGTGGATGTTTAGCAAAAACAAACGGAAAAATCCACCAATGTCCAGCTCCCAAATATAATTTTTTTTTCTCTGAAACTGGAGCTGAAATACAACACAAATCATTAACCTTCACGTCTATTTAAATTTATCTGAAGATACTTACGGTGAGCGTGAGGGCCAGCAGCTCCAGCATCTTACAACCATTCCAAAAGAAAGTTGAAACAAATTATGAAGTGCATGCAGAGAAGTGATGCTAAATGTTTTACAACTCAATAAATCAGTGCATTGTTTTCTAAATATATACATCAAGTTTTAAACTAGTTCCGTTTTCCAACCAGTCCAACTTTTGAACTAGTCCAGTTTTTCAACCAGTCCAACTTTTAAACTAGACCAGTTTTCCAACCAGTCCAACTTTTAAACTAGTCCTATTTTCCAACCAGTCCAACTTTTAAACTAGTCCCATTTTCCAACCAGTCCAACTTTTAAACTAGTCCCGTTTTCCAACCAGTCCAACTTTTTAACTAGTCCAGTTTTCCAACCAGTCCAACTTTTAAACTAGTCCCATTTTCCAACCAGTCCAATTTTTTTAACTAGTCTAATTTTCCAACCAGTCCAACTTTTAAACTAGTCCCATTTTCCAACCAGTCCAATTTTTTAACTAGTCTGATTTTCCAACCAGTCACATTTTTTTTAACTAGTCCCATTTTCCAACCAGTCCAACTTTTTAACTATTCCCATTTTCCAACCAGTCAAATTTTTTAACTAGTCCCATTTTCCAACCAGTCCAACTTTTAAACTAGTCCCGTTTTCCAACCAGTCAAAGTTTTAAACTAGTCCCGTTTTCCAACCAGTCCAACTTTTAAACTAGTCCAGTTTTCCAACCAGTCCAACTTTTAAACTAGTCCAGTTTTCCAACCAGTCCAATTATTTAACTAGTCCCATTTTCCAACCAGTCCAATTTTTTAACTAGTCTTATTTTCCAACCAGTCCAACTTTTAAACTAGTCCCATTTTCCAACCAGTCCAATTTTTTAACTAGTCCCGTTTTCCAAGCAGTCACATTTTTTTAACTAGTCCCATTTTCCAACCAGTCCAACTTTTAAACTAGTCCCGTTTTCCAACCAGTTCAACTTTTAAACTAGTCCCATTTTCCAACCAGTCAAATTTTTTTAACTAGTCCCATTTTCCAATCAGTCCAACTTTTAAACTAGTCCCATTTTCCAACCAGTCCAATTTTTTAACTAGTCCCATTTTCCAACCAGTCCAACTTTTAAACTAGTCCCGTTTTCCAACCAGTCAAAGTTTTAAACTAGTCCCATTTTCCAAGCAGTCAAATTTTTTTAACTAGTCCCATTTTCCAACCAGTCCAACTTTTAAACTAGTCCCGTTTTCCAACCAGTTCAACTTTTAACTAGTCCCAATTTCCAACCAGTCAAATTTTTTTTACTAGTCCCATTTTCCAATCAGTCCAACTTTTAAACTAGTCCCATTTTCCAACCAGTCCAATTTTTTAACTAGTCCCATTTTCCAACCAGTCCAACTTTTAAACTAGTCCCGTTTTCCAACCAGTCAAAGTTTTAAACTAGTCCCATTTTCCAACCAGTCCAAGTTTTAAACTAGTCCAGTTTTCCAACCAGTCCAACTTTTAAACTAGTCCAGTTTTCCAACTAGTCCAAGTTTTAAATTAATCTAAAATTTAAACCAGTTCAGTTTTCCAAACAGTGCAAGTTTTAACCTAGTCCAATTATCCAGTTTTAACACTAGCCTGATTGTTATTATTTTTTATACAGTCCAGTTTTCAAATCCTAGATTGTCCAATTTGCCCAGTTTCCCTAATAGACCGTGTTTTAAACTAGGTTTTCCCAAATTTAACCCAATTTCTCAACTTTTTGTTATTTTGGATAACCAGCCTTCCGTAGTCAGTCCAATTCTATGATTATGATATCAAAGTAAACTGCATGTTTCAGAGTATTGTGAATATCAGTGGCCTAATATGTGGATGTTATGTTATCTGCCATGGCATTCACATTAAACATCTACATCCAGCTAAATCAGAGTGTAATCCAGGGGGAAAGGTGATCATTTGAGACTCCATAAAGTTAACAACAGATTAATCTCCTCCTGCCCATGATGTTTTTTTGGACAGTGAAATGAGAAAGAGATGTGTGATGAAACACCTTGAGGAGATGAGTGTGGTCGCTGGCTCTAGTATTCTCTCAAGAAGATTTCTTCTTTGTGTTGATTCCGCACTAATACCAGGTCTCCAGTGGGTGTGGTTGAGGTAACGAGAAGGTTACAGTCCCCCGAAGCAGAATTCACTTTGTCTCTGTGCATTAAAACCTCGACGCTGGCTGCCTGCCAACGCTGGATTTTGTGGGTTTTTTCCAGAAATAAAGCTGATCGCTGCACACAATACGACACCCCAAGGAACGACGAGGAAGACACAATTAAAGAGGTCAGAGGCAGAGCGGAGTCTCGGCTGTTACCGATTCGCTAATCAACCCTGGTCGAGGTTTTAGAGTTGTAAAAAAGCGAGGCTTAGGAACATCTGAGGCGTCACTAAGGGCCTGTAAAAAGAAGCTTTGTGCTGAACTGTGCTCTGGGACAGAACTCCAGTTGGGTAAACAGAGAGGTAATTGGCGAAGGTAATTGTGCTCCAAATTTGAGATTCTTTAGCCCCAGGGAAGGTAAGAACATGATTACAGGCAACAGTGAGTATAAACCAGAACAGAAGCTTCCAGAAAGTCCTGCTTTTCAACAACATTAATTCGAACTTCTGCTATATGGTTGCACAAGCCGTGGCAGATGCCTTCATGAGTATGAGACATGAAACAGAAAGGCACCAACGCGAGTGGATTTCTCACTTAATTTACGGCCTTTAACAGACTTGGATGTCGATTCCGTCAGTCCTCAAGGCCTTGTGTTCGTGAACCTCCCAAGTCTCGCGTTTTTCCTTCCTTTCTCGAGCTACGAGGTGGAAACTGTGGAATAAACCCGCTGACGACGAATACCTAAGAGCTGGACGTCAAGACCGCAGCTGCTGTCGAGCTCAGCTCTGAAACATTAACTGCACGGATTCCCTCAGAAGGGAAACTCTTTTTCCTATTGACTCGTTTCCACTCCAACACGTCTGGGTCGAGGTTCTGTCCTTAAAGAAAGGTCATGCGGTACTTTATGGGACTTTTTGACATGTCTCCAGATCTGTGGTGGACAGTAAGGAAGCCAATTTAATTCATATCACTTTTTACGTATCTCTACTTTCTCAAGTATTTTAATTTGGAATTACTTTAACTTTAACTCCATTTCAAAGTCAAATCATTCAATTCAAAAACAAATTTTTATTTACAAGGATACAAACTTAAATGCTCAAATGCAGCGAGTCACCAATCAGGGTCGAGCGGAATATTTAGAGAGGAATAAATGATGAAGAAACTCCAGACTCAGTGTTTAAAGGGACACTTTTTCTGGAGTCACATTTTGCCGAGTGACTCTCTACTTTAACTTCGTCCACCACTGATCGAGATCAAGCGTCAAACTCCCAGAGTTTTGGATCACCCATGGACAAACAACAAATGTCCCAATTTTGGAAAACCAACTGATCCGAGACATACAGTCGGTTTGTTCCTCAAATATGAACCAACACTTGTTAAACACCATTAATCTGCTACATATAGTTTCATCATATTCACAATTTCATCGTCTCATGAAACGTGAAACCGGTTCCTGTGGGAATCTCTGACACTTCTTCCACGACTGCTCCGGCCAACCTGGAAGCACGATGCAGCCTTGTGTGGCTTGTGATTTTTATGCAAAAGACTTCAACAACCCACAGATGAAACACATTCGAAGGCAGAGTCAGCGTTTTCCACCGAGCAGGACGAAGGGAAGGAGCGAGGTGGATTAGCAGCTGGATTTGTCTCCAGAGTATTCACACGTTCTTCTTCTTTTTCTTTTTTTTATCGACAGATGAGACTGCTGACTCTGTGATTCTTCAGGCTGCAGACTAATCCCGGGAATTTTTTCGCAAAAAAATAAAATAAATAAATTTTAATTTTGAGGAATTTCCTTCCTTTTTTCAAAGCTGCATTTCTTTTTTGCTTCGTGCAGCAGATGTTGTGATGCAGATGTTCACAAAAAATGATAGATATATAGATGTCATATGGGTTCATATCTACAGAAATATTCATTCTTCCCAATCAGTCCTTCATTTTTGGTTCTTTTATTATTTTCCTCTCCTCCTACTCCTTCTTAACCGTCCTCCCTCTGTTATTTTCCACTCATCCTCTTTCATTGTTCCTCCCAACGTCTTTCTTCTTTGTGCTTTCTTTCCTTCTGTCATTCCTTTCATTCTTTCTTGAATATTTCATCTTCTTTCTTTCTTCTTTATGAGTTCAATTCGAGCAAATTCGAGCTCTCCAGACTGTCTCGGGATTCGACCTCATGACCTTCTTATGACTAGAACAGAACCTCAATGGCAGTTCAGCACAGCATCGGGGACTCGTCTAGACAACACAATAACGCTCTTGTTTCGGATTTGACTTGGTCCGTTGCTGTGTGTGTGTTGTGGTTTTTTCTCTGTGTCTGATTTGAAAGCGTGTATGTGAGTTCCAATATTAGGAATTTCCGTCTGAAAGTTGACCTCGTTGCCACGTGTGGAGAATCTGGGTGACGTGGGGGAAAAAAAACGTCACTGATTTGTTTATTTTAGGTCTATATGGTGGTGTCCAATGTCTTTCATTGATTTTGAAAAAACATTATTATTTAAAAAATTATAACTGGATCAAAAACCTAATAAAAACCAAATCTGATGCCAGTTCAGAGCTACAGAGTTGATGGAAAAAACCTTGTAACCACCCATAGATACATGGAGGAATGTTTCTTTCTCTATATAGATGTGTCCAATGGTGTATGTGAGCATTTATATCTCTTGCCATGTCGTCATTTTGGAAAACAAAGATTTAGCTTTATGATCCAAAACCGGTTGCAGCTCCGCACCAACACTACCGTACTTGTGCCTCATGGCTGGCGTGGTATTTTTTCCCACCCCTTGTTTTCATTTCTCTCCCTCCATTTTTCCCGGCTCCTCCCCTCAACTCCTCCTATGTCTCTTGAGTAAATCAACAGAAGGCGGCAGCTATGTAAATTTAGACCATGTGTGGAACCAGTCTGTTCCCAACCTCCCACTGGATGTTCTTCCACAGAAGTAATCCATGACTCCCTCCAGCTTTCAGGAAAGAGAGGAGGAGGAAGGTGTTTGGGGGCTGAAGTCGTGGTAGAGTCAGAACCTCCTGGTGCACTTTTCTCTAATGGCGTTTTCACTGCTAAAGAACTCGGATTTAAATACAATTCTAACAAAATGCAGGTTGTGATGGATCGGCCCCAATTATCTTCTCAATTAAAAGGGTTCTTCAATTCCTACATCAGAAGTCGTCGTTGTCACAGGCGATAAACCGTCCCCTACACTCCAGGAACGTGAAAAAGCTCTGTTTTAATCCTATAATCTGATTGGGGGTCTTTCTATTGCATAAAGGAAGTTAGGATTCATCGTTTCCCAGTTCATATGAATTGTCACAGCTCCTATTTTTCCTGCAAGGCAGTTAAGGATGTTCTGTATTTAAAAGAACTGCATCCTTATGAGTCATGTATTGTACATTTCTCAGTTTAAGGTGGTGCTGCTTTTCACGTGTCACGTGCACTTTACAGAACAGAAATGTTCGAAATTCCTTCTTCGCTTATGCCAGCGATGTTAGGAAGCTGGGGTCAGAGCGCAGGGTCGGCCAGAGCCATAACCACTGAACTACCACTTCCTCATGTGTTTTATGTGAGGAATTTCACACTTCCTGCCCTCCGTATACAGCTAATCCCCGAGTTACAATGGAGATGTGTTCTGATGATCCTCATCGTAAATATTGTCGGGATCAATGCAATGTGGCCTGAGCCTACCAAGGAATTATGACGAATGATTTAACACAATACAGAACATAAACTAGCAAAACGATGCAATTTACAGTGCTGTAATAAATAAACTTTAAAAGGATATATGCATGCGGTGTGAGCGCGTGGACCAGCATCGGTTTGCGAGTCAAGGAGCCAGACACCGTCTTTTTCTTTGTCCGGCAAAAAAAAGGAGAGAGAGAGAAAAGCTACATTTGGGCTTTTAAACACTCAAAGAATGAATTCTACTATTAGGAGATTCTGAAAGACTGAAAATATATAAACACTACCAATGACTCTCAGCTCTACTGGCAGCAATGCCTTTAACATCCTTGTAGAAGAAGTGAATGTCAACGAATGTGTTTTGAGAACGCGAGTTCCTGCAGGGTGGAGGTCCAAACCGCACTTTTTTTACTTCCTGAGAGCCAGATATCTATTTTGGTTCACCCTTTGCTGAGATTGTTTTTCTTTTGGATTTGACTTCCCTGATCCTAAAATTTATAGAAATTCTAATACACACGATTATACTTGTCGAATTTCGTGAAAAAAAGGGTTACGACCTTCAAACCTGTCTTTGACTGTTACCACAGTGCAAATACTTATTGCTCAGATGTGAGACTGTGCTGTTCCTTTACATCAAGGGTCCCCAAACTACGGCCCACTGGCTAAATACGACTCCCACATGTGGAACGGCTATCTGAACAATGCCAGAGACATATTTTGAAAATGTAAATTTTAAATGTTTTTCTTGTATCCTATCTGTATTTTCTTTCGAAAATAAAATGTCCCTTAGTTATTAATTAAGGTCGAGGTGCCGGTAGTTGATCGCCTAGTTGGTAAAAACCCATACCGATAGTTTTTCCGGTTCGCTGCCATTAAAAGAGCGGCCTCTAGAGGTGAATCACTGATGCCACGTGCTGTTTTTACACCTGAAATGCGATGCTACTGAAAGTGCTGTATTTATAATTTATTATTATATACTTTTTCATTAATAAATTCAAATTGACTTCCTTTAGCTCATTTTCATGTTTCAGTACTGTTTATTTTATGTTTGTAATAAAGTTCAGTGCTATTTTACATGGATTTTTTTTTTCCTTTTTTTAATCCAATTGAATTCAATTTCCATCGGTTATCAGCATGTATGATCAAACCCAGCTATCGCTATCGGCTAAATCTACTATCTACTTGACCTCTAGATTCACCCACATGCATATTATAGTTTCATATTGAAAACGACATGCCTTGGTCCGAAGCCGATTGAGAAGACACCACTGTGAGATGATTTAGACGCGGCGTTAGCCCATACCCGTTAGACTCGTAGCTCCAGTAGTGTTGAAATGATGTTTGCTGGATATGAACTTTAAGGGTCACAGCGGTTTGCGTTGTTTAGTCAGCAGAAGCCCACGAGGCCCCGCTGAAGTTCGTGTCTCGAGGCTTTACTGCACTCGTAGCCAAGTCCTCGGCTGAATGCGGACTCAGACGTGATCTCAGAGCGAACGCTACAGCCACAGCATGACCTCATCAGCTTTAAAGGCAAAACGCCACGCTCTCGCTGAAGTGTATTGAATTCTCAAACTATTCCGAGGCACAGCTTGTGATCGGAAGGGCTTCGTGAGCGAGCCAATGCGCTCAATCACGCCTCTTGTTTTCGTGTTTATTTGGCCGTTGTACAGCTCTCATCGTAATGAGATCTCAGGGAGATCTCTTTATTGCACTCTCTGAGATGAGGCTGATAATTAAAACACCTGGGACCTTAAACTGTCGGTTTGCCTGTTTGTTTGTTTGTTTTTTTATCCCTGGAGGAGCAAAAAGTTTTCTTTGTTCCATATGTAGGCAATTAAAAGGTCGAGAGGTTTGTATGAAACATGGTTCTGGTGTAAAATAATCAAGAGTGTCAGACTGCCGCAGGGTTTGGAATTCGCTTCTGCTCTGATGCACCTGATTCCTCGGCTAATTAACGAGCTGCAGCAGGTGTGAACGAGGAGGTGAAACCCTAAACTGTGCATTTTCTATTTTTAGTCAAAAATTTTTGACAGGTGTTTCTTTTTTTAAACCTTAAACAACTTGCACGTGAGGAAAAATACTGAACACACGGAGAGATCAGATGCACCAGGTGACAACAAGAAAGACATAAAGCTGTCAGTCAAAACAGAACCTGATTGAATCTGTCTAAAATTAGAATGCATTTTTTTCCACTCTATCGTATTTTTGGCATCAAAAAATAGAAAGAATAGTTTTGGACAACAGCACAGTATAAAAAAAATCCCAATCAATAGTTTTTCCAGGTTGCATTATACGAGAGTGGCCTCTAGAGGTAAATCACAGATGTTGCGCCTTTTTAAAATTCATTTGTTTTTATTTATTTAGTATTACTTCTTGTTTTAGTTTGAATGCGTTTTGTATTTTCCTCAATATTTATTCATAATTAGTTCATTTAGCACTTGTTTTTTGTTATAATGAAATTCAGTACTATTTTACATGGTTCATTAACAAATCGGTTGATTGTTCGGTTTTTGGCAAGTTTGATCCTACCTAGCTATCTGTAAAATACTCTATCGTTCGCCCTTTAGATTCCAATGATGTTTTTGGATTCAGGTATTTGGATTAAGAACAACGGGAACTAAACCGGTGCAAATGTTCTTCACCAAGGTCTGCTGGTTTCTGTTTGAAATGTTTAGTGGAAAAAAAATGCCCAACAAATACTGGTTTTGGTTCTGGATTGGAATGTTGAAGCATCGACTCCAGCTGTACATGTTTATTTATCCGTTGGCAGAAAATTGTACCCACAGTGACTTTAATGCTCGGATCTGACAGGGAGTACGATTACTGCAGCAGTTTCTAACAGCTGACGAGAAGCACCAGTCGCAAAGCAATCAAGCTGCAGAAACCAGACAAAAGAGCTAATTCTAAAATTGCTCTATGGGAATTTCGATTTTCCTACCAGCAGAATCTGGGATTAACATATTTTATTTTATTTGTTTATATCCTTAATGCTTTAGCATTTAGCATCATCATCAAGAACCTGCTGATGAGTAACCTACAGCTGTAATAAATGGAGGAAAAGGTGTGACCAGCGAGTTTTCAGACAGTTGAAGAGTTAATAACGTTGGAGAAGGGGGTAGTTCTTACTTTATAAGACTTGATTTGAAGGTGATCTTTTTTGCAGGTTGAGATTTTTAACCAACTAACATGTTGCCTAAAGGTGGAAAATTTCCGGATAATTTCCATAAACTTTTTATGGACACTTCATCTGGGGCGTTGGAAACTTATCACGAATTAATGGGAATTAATTAGAAATTCTGGGACATTTACATTCACTGTATCAGATACAAACATAAATCTAATCTAGTTACATCATAAGCTGACATGCATGAAAATTTATACAGATACAGATTTTTATTTTTGAGTTTTTTTGTTAGTATAATTTCGTTGCACAACAGCTTACACACAGCACAAGGACTTTTTAAGCATAAATGTATGTAATATTTAATTAATTTAAGTGGATACATGCCAAGATGGAATGTTTCCAGTCTTGAAAATTCCCAGAACTTTGCCACCCTAGACCTCATGTGCAGTCATGTTCCTCATCTCAACCAGTGCAAATGTTCCTGTTTCCCACAGGTTAGATTCATCCTCCTACTCCAGTGTCAGCCATGTTGGTGATTTTGGCGTTCATCATCCTCTTTCACATTATCTCAGCGATACTGCTTTTCATAGCGACTATCCACAATGTGAGTATGTGATCATCACAGGGAGGTTTTTCACTCTAAGAACCTTTAGGACAATGTGCACTAGAATCAATAATTTTTTTAATTTAGTTTCTACATGTCATACTGAAACAAACCATATCATTTGCTCTATCTCATAGGCTTGGTGGTTAACATCAAATGGAAACTTCTACACTGATCTGTGGCACATCTGCAACATCACTTGTCAAGATATTCCAAAGAGTGCAACCAGTGATGCAGGTAAGTTCTTAGAACCAGGTTCTTACATCTTTCAGTGATTTTTAAATGAACTGAAGACTAGGTTGAATATTTTTGCATCTTAAGGCCCATTTTTATACTTTATTACCAGGTGATGTGTTAAAGTTGAGTAGATTGATCCTGAACCACAGATCACCATGGCATGTTGTTCAGTGATCATTAATCCCATGGTTCCTGGTTACAATACCGAGCAAAACTTGTTGTGGTTTCTATGAATTCTTCTTGGAAATATGGGGTTGAAGGTCTGGATTAGTGGTATCCCCAGATCTTTCATTCAAAAATGTTAGCAATTATGGTGGAACATGATGAAGATCCTGACTCCATGTAGATGGACATAGAGGTCTATAGGCACCCAGTGGGGTTGAACAGATATGAGGTGCAGATGTCATGGTTGATTGAAGTCCAGAAAGGTTTCAGACAGCAGTTTGCCAGCTGAGGAATCCCTACCCATACTATTCCTGCAGAAATCTGACAGGAACAGTATGAGCTTCCAGATGTAAAGAGACTAAAAAAAAAAGAACATCACTGGAAGACCACCAGAGTTCAGGAAGACCTTAGACGAGCTCCACCCCCGAAAATGCCAAAAACGTTAACTTAATAATGGCTCCCTGGCTACAGACGGTAGTGGCAGTCATTCACAATGCAATGAATGCCAGGTCAAGGAGTCTGGTACCATCTGAACTTCCAGATTTTATGTAGGTCAAACATGCAGGATCAGGAGACAAACCGGTCTTACTTATGGACTTTAAAAGGAGCACCAACAATAACCCAAATCTAGCAATGTTTTTTTTTTATAGAACTTGTTGATTCCAGTCCTTGTTGCAACAGTAAATTCTCTACCTGAACCTGACCTTTTTTCTCCCAGGTTATCTTCAGACCGTGCAGGCTACCATGATTCTAGCCACCATGCTGTGCTGTGTGGACTTATTCGTTTTCATTCTTCAGCTTTTCCGTTTAAAGCAGGGAGAAAGATTCGTCTTCACGGCCGTCATTCAGCTCTTGTCTGGTGAGTACCATGGACAGCAGTCCTTTTTGGGGTTGTAGTGAAATGTTTAATGATGGTGTCACAGGTGAAGTGAAAGTCTCAGAGGGTTTTATATTCCACTACAATTTGCAGTTAGATTTTTTTATTTATCCACTTAATGTTACTCTTCTCTGTCTGTGAAGATAATGACAAAACTACACAAGTCCAGGGAGGCCATGCATTAAGACATTTTTTGTTTTCTCGTGATCACGACTTCATTTTCCAACCCCTAATAAAAAGCTCGTGCCCGGTAAATGACACCCTCCGTCTCAAGTGTCGGACATTCATGATGCTGTCGTGATCACAAGAAAACTAATTTTGTTAAGGCGAGAAAATTAATTTGCGATAACGAGAAAACAATGTTCGTGTTCGAGATCAGGAGAAAACGTAGATACATTTAGAGTGTAAACTCCCCCGTCCTGAGCATGTCTGGAAATGTACAGCTTTTATGTTTGACTGTTACTGGAGACTCCTAAAGAAAA
Source organism: Silurus asotus (assembly GCA_024362625.1). NCBI lineage: Eukaryota > Metazoa > Chordata > Actinopteri > Siluriformes > Siluridae > Silurus > Silurus asotus. Next base: position 1,052,866 of record MU551605.1, read on the forward strand.
TTTTAAGTGTTTAAATATAAAAAAATATAAAAAATAAAAATACACCTTCTGACCATCCAAGAGCCAAAATTCAGCATTGAGGTGTAATAAATATGAAGATTCTTCGTTTTAAAATTACTCAAAGACTTGCATTCTGATGGGTTTCTTTTCTGTGCAGCGTTGTGTGTGCTGATCGCGGTGTCGGTCTACATGGCCAAACGGGAGTCTTTCCAAAATCCAAATATTTGGGACGGAAACTACGGCTACTCCTTTGTTCTCGCTTGGGTGGCTTTCCCAATGACCTTCATCAGCGGCATCATGTATTTAGTGCTGCGTAAGCGCAAGTAGACGCCTTACAACAGCCCACCTCAACCGACCCTCGCCGTCGGAATTTATTGTAAATATTGTCCTTTTTTTAAATATGGAGATCCAAAACATTGTCAAAAGATAACATAAAAAAATAAAAAAAAAATTAATACAAAAAATTAAGAATAAATGTTAAACATTTAATACTGGAATTGAATATTTTTCTCTGCTATGCAATTTTAACCCTTTATGTTTTTTTGTTCTAAATTGTTTTTATTTTTGGAAATTTGGACAAGACAAATTAGAAGTAGAAAAACCACTATTTAGGCTTTTTTTTATCAAAATGATATTTAAAAAACAAAAAAAACACTATATAGTATAAATTTGGCTTAATAAAATACATAATCAACAAATCAGATTAAAAAAAAAGAAAAAAAAAAGATGCTAAATATTTCGAGCACTACATCATACTTGAAGCTGAACAAAAGCAAGGCTGGATGTGACGCCTTTTTTTTGTGAATCTATTTCTTAATTCAGAGTATTTCTTCTGTAAACTACGGTTGTAGTTATATTGCATGTTCTATTTTACCTGCATTTAGCTTATTAGATATTCAAAGTAACATTTTATTATAGTTCATTAGACATTGTGATAAGTTTCGAGTGATTGGGGTTTGAAAATGAGTTTTATGGGTTTGTTTTTTCTTTAATTCTGATGTTTTTTGATATTTTAAAATGCTTCAAATAATTTAGGAGACATTTATTTATGTTGTTTTTTTTGGAATGAAGTATTATTTCATCAAGCTTGAACATGTTTGTTTTACTGAAGGCTCGTCTTAAAAAATGGAGTGAAATCATAATGGCAGCTTTTTTCTTTTTTTAATCTTTTGCTTTTTTTTGTTTGTTTTAAGATCTGTCCAGTTGCCTGTATTTTGTTTAGTCAGTGACTGATCCCATCCAAGGGCTCATTTTCTGCATTTCTGAAGTTCAAATAAATGTATTTTTACTTTAAATCCTTGTCATTGTTTGAGTTTTAGTTGTTATTTTGCTTTCAGATTTTTTTTCTTACAGCTTCAGTAATTATATATTTATTAATTTAAAAAGGTCCATATATTAATATGCAAATGTATTCATTGTGAAACTAAATTGGTTGTTTTGGAAAAAGCTGCAGCATCAAATATTAAACTTTCATTCATTAATAGATGAATGAATGACATCATCAGCACGTTTCCTGTGTTACTAAACTTGTTGCCCTAAAATTAGTTCTAGAGGCATAACAGGAAATCTTTCCCCAAGTCAATTACAGTAATCATATAAATTCATCTTAAACTGTACATTAGACTCCCCTTATTCACTTCCTGTACATAAAAGAATCATTCTTAAGGCAGTAGATTGTGACAGTAGTCACACCTCTGCAGCAGAAATACTCTGCATATTTTCTTTGAACATCTGAACAACAACGTTGTTGCAGCGATTCATTTCTTTTACATTAATCTCAAATACTAAATTGTTACATAACATTATGCAAATATTTTGCCTTTTAAAGTGTTTAAATATTTGGTTGACAAAGAAATCTTTTTTTTAATTAAACCTATCTTTTCTTTTTGATCTTTTTCTTTTATTATTTTAATAAAATAGATTTTAGAAAAGGAACGACTTTTTCAAAGTGAAACATTTACAGATTTAAGAGAAGGGTGCGAATCTCGAGCTCGGACAATGCGACAAAGATTTACGATGAAAATCAACAATCGAATAAAAAGCTCAGCTTTCGCTCACACACTCTCTTCTGCGTACCTTTTGTATCTGAAGGTCTCTGATCTCGCTCTCCTGCAGGAGTGGTGTGTGTGTGTGTGTGTGTGAGCTCAGAGGTCACACACTGAAACTTGTCTGTCCTTCAGCTTCCCATCACCACCTACAAAATGTTTGTTTCATAGCAGCTTTTTTGAAACAGGCTTGTTACTAGGCAACAATAAGCCACGTGGTCAGTTTTACAAGTTCACTTTTTCGCTATAAAAACCTTGTTACTTGGGATTATTATTATAGAAAACTTTAACTTGATCTAATCTACTAAAATAACTGTAATGCAAAGTAATTGTAATAAATGAAGCTTTATTAAAAACAATTTGTACAGAACTTTATATTCAAGAAGGGTTTTTACCATAAAATCCTGTTTTAGTTTAGATTTTAGCAAGAAATTCGAACATCTGTACGCTTTTCTGACATCTGGCAGATTTTTGTTTGAAATAAGTATTCCATTCTACTGATAATAGAAATGTCTAAACCTCACCTGCCTGATCATTTTCCAGCTGTGTCCAGAAAACTGCAGATGTTTAGGTGTGGTCTTGAAAAACCCAGGCCTCACTGAGAAAATGCAGAACTGCATCAGTCCAATACATTTTATTGTAACACCAAAAACAGATGTATTATTCCTTAACTTTAGTCTTCCTTAAAAAGACTGTTCTATCCTGAACGCCTGACATTTACTAAAACAAATACTTAAAAAAAAAAAAAAGAAAGAAAGATGTTCATGTCTGGCCGGCCCACACAGTGTGGACGTCGCTGTAGGGTCCGTAGCGGCCGTACACGTCCTTGCCGATGATGATGAAACACAGCGTTCTGTCTCTGGAATGTTCCGCCGCCACTCTACATGCCATGGGCAGAGGCATGGCTTTGATCACGCCCATGCTTTTCCACTTGGAGAACGTTCCGTCGCTGCGCTCCTGCGTTACGTAGATGTAATAGCAGTCCATGGTGGCGGCGTCCGGGTCTTCCTCTTCCACGTTCCACAGAAGCGCGATTCCTCGCGGGCTTTTGATGCGAGCCACTTTCACCATGGGCTTCTGGGGCATGGATTTGCAGGCGGCCGCGACAGGAAGTTGGTGTGGGAACGGAGTGTCTGGGAACGGAGGAAGTCTGGACTGCAGGGCCACCTGTTCGGTTATACAACGTGATGAGATGTTCAGAATATATTCATATTCAAAGTGAAATGAGAGGAAAAAAACTCTAAATACACATTATAATGAAATCGTTTGCATTGTAATTACTTGGAAGATCTCTAGAAGCCTGCTATGAAGTTCTGACCTCAAGCCTATTGAACACCTGACTTTACTAACACCTTCTTCCTATCTTCAAGAGTGGAGCTATTTATAACAGCCAAGAGATTTAATGTGGAATGAGATGTTCAAAAAAAGATTATGCTCAAGTGTCCACAAACTACCTCTGCTTCCTGCACCTCGGCTGTTTTTTTCTCCACCGTTGCCTGGTGTGAGTTCTCACCGCCCTCTGCTGTAGAAATATATACAGTGTTTATTTTACATCGTTCAGGAAACCTTTCAGTCGTCAATATGTTCGATTTGATAGATAGAATAAATTCATAAATAATTCGATCCTACAGCACACCTAATGGAGACGATCTGTCATCCATGCTGTCCTGTGAGAGAGAGGGGGGGAGAGAGAGAGAGAGAGAGAGAGAGAGAGAGAGAGAGAGAAAGAGAGAGAGAGAGAGATTAATTCCCATAATGAAGGAAGAAGGAAGGAATAAACATCATGGTTACAGCATTACCTGTGATGATGTTTGTGGAGCATCACTGTGCTTGGTCCCATTTGGTCTGCATGCTGCTAAAGAAATCACACACACACACACACACACACACACACACACACACACACACACACACACACACGGTCGTGTTTAAAATGTACAATTAATACAATAGAAAAAAAAGAGGGAGGGAGAGAGAGTGTGTGTGGGGGGGGGGGCAAAAAATTGTTGGGGTTC
>MU551605.1:1064812-1081313 GCA_024362625.1 Silurus asotus
TATATATATATATATATATATACACACAGGAAAAACGTAAATACCCTTTGAGTAACTATAATTACAGCATATTTGCTTACTCGATGTATTTTATTCACAGATCAGGTCTGAAATATTAAAATCTTGCTTTGTAGAGGGAAAAATAAACCCTGGCCATGCGCCCACAACCTGCCAGTGTGGAGTAAAACCAGAGTCCAGAAAAAAAAGAATTAAAAGCAAAAACTTAAAAGAGACTGAGGCTAAAAAATCTGCACATTGTAGTAAGTGTGTGTGTGTGTGTGTGTGTGTGTGTGTGTGTGTGTGTGTGTGTGTGTGTGTGTGTGTGTTTTGGCCTTTCGTCCACAACACATATGTAGCTTTTTAAAAACGCTCTCGAAAGTGAATACATTTGAAGGCAGCGTTTTCAGTGTGGACTGTGAACACGGAGACGTTCGAAAACGATTTTTTGTCGTCGTTTTCACATTTTAAAAAGTAAATAAACGCTGGCGGAAATGATGCGGGTCAAAGCGTCTAAAAGTATCCAGATTAGTCCAGAAGTCTGAGAGTGTAAGTGTGTGTTCACACACATAATAGAATGAATCAGTAGTCAGTAGTCGGTTGATGATGATATTTACGGTATAAACTTTAAATAGAATTAAGGCTTTACTTCTGATACAGTGAGCGGCCATTTTGATTTCTCACCATCTGACCTTCAATAACTTTGTAAAAGTCGAGATTTTGATTTAAAAGGCTGTTTTTTCCGACTCGGAAAAAAAAACCCAATTTCAGGATTCTGTCGTACGATCTTGAGAGTTTGATCTCTGCGTGATGAAGCGTGAAAACGTTCCCATGTCTGAGAGCGATTGAGAGATCCGATCTCTGCTTCAAGGTAGCTTCATTCGAACCCGGGTCTGATCCGCGTCATCCGTGGAAGCTCTCGGAGTAACGGCACTCGACCCAGAATACATAAGTGCAGAGATAAGTGGCTTTTATCCTTTTATTTATTTTTTTGAAGACAATAGTGGATTTTGCCGTCTGGTCCCGGATAACACGTTAGTTCCGGTTTCAAGTTTCATCACGATGCTGAGAGGGATTGTTAAGGTCAGCGCTTCATGAAAAATTCATGATTCAGATCTTCTTATAGAAGATCGTCTCCTCTTCGTTTGAAGCTGTTTCTTCACGAGGACATGCCTCGCATTCAAAACAAGGTTCTTTACTGTTTTGAAGCTTTACACATCAGTGCGTCATGTTTAATGGAGTCACCTCAGAAGCATTTCTTGCGATCAGTAGATTGATAAGCCCCGCCCCCAAACCCCTCCTGAGTGTGGATGTATTTCAGTGATTGCCCCATGTGTGAAAAGGCGGTCATGCTTCACTTAGGAAAACATGGATGTAACTTTTGAGCTGCTTTCAGAAACAAGTTTTTGCTCTGAACATTTGAACATTCCTCCAACAAGACACTGAGGTCTAAATAACATAATATGAGGATAATATCAGTGTCAGGAAAAGCAAAATGGCCCAAAAACGAACCCTGAGGCATGTCATGAGGTTTTATACTGTGTGTCTGGTCTATACAGAGGGAATACAGGTTCCAATTTAGGTTCTGACCAATCAGGTTCAATGTTCTGGCCAATCAGGAGGAGGACCAAAAGAGCAAAACAACCCTTGGGAAGATATCTAGGAAAAGAAAAAAAATGACAGGAGTGTAACGTTCCCATTTCACAGCTCCAAGATCTCCGGTTACAAACCCTGGGTGAGGTTTTATTTGTTCTCCTTGTGTCTGTCTGGGGTTCCTCCTCATTCTCTGAGGTCCTTCAGCTTCCCAAAAGCATGAACTTTCACTGAACGATCTCACTGAGTAACAACGAGTGCATGATGGACATGCGACCGGTTCTGCTTCACACCCAGTGCTCCCAGGGGTGTAAAGATCCAACATGACCCTGACCTGGATCAATCCCTGACTGGTGATGAATGAGGAATGCAGGATCACTGCTGCAGAATCCCAAACTGGTTGCTTGGTTGGCTTTCGTGTCGCAGTTTTCAGAATGTGTGCAGGATGAAACCTCTGAAGATGCCCACATCCCCCCTTCAGTCCCTGACCTTAGCGCAGGATTTTTACTGCAGCACTCTTCTTCTGAAGTTTTCCCATGTCGAGAGGTGTGATTGGCTTTGAAGAAGCGCAGGAAGAAAAGGAAAGAAAGAAAGGATGAATAATGATGGGAGAGGAAGGAAGGAAAGAGAAAACGGACAGAAGACAAGATAGAAAAGAAGACGGAATCTCCTTCGTTTTATATTCGCAGACCTGCTGCTGCTCTCTGCGTGCGTAGATACGCGGGTGTGTGAGAGAGAGAGAGAGAGTGAGAGAGATAGTGTGTGTGTGTGTGTGTGTGTGTGTGTTTGTTTGTGTGCGCGCGCGCGCGCGCGTTTCTTCTTTTTTTTCTTCTTCCAACCCCGCAGCTCTGGATGCGGGACCGAGGACGCATCACACACACACACGCGAGCGTTCGCGCGCACGCACGCACGCACGCACACACACACACACACACACACGCACACGCACACAGTCATGGATAAAGCTCACGGACGCCAAGAAGCCACTTTGGATTTATTGTGATGCCGCGGGATCGAAGTTAAAGGATGATAAAAAAGGGGGCGAGCGTTCAATCCTCCGCATGAGAAAAGAGGAGAAGAAAAGGCAGAGATAGATAGAGAGTGAGTGTGTGTGTGAGAGAGAGAGAAAGAAAGAGGGAGAGGAGGACAGAACCTGGTGCGATGTCCACTCCGTTTCTGGAGCTCTGTGGAGGAGAGACGATGCTGTGAGTAGCCCAAATCTACCGTATATATTGCGCGTGTTTGTGTTATTCGCGTCCATTTTTACGCATAAACGCTCAAGGGTTGGAAAGCATAAAAAAGTGCCCCCCATCCTAAAGAGAGAGGGAGAACAGCCCCAAAGCGCGCGTGATGTGCACTGCAGCACTATGGCTTGTGCCTTGGATTTTTTTTGTTTGTTCATGTAAAGCTGATGTGAAGAGATCTGGGGTGTGTGTGTGTGTGTGCGTGTGCTTGTGTGTGTGTGTGTGCAGAAAGCCTGCGTCGCGCGCCAGGCACAAATCTCTGCGAATGAAATGCAGTGAGGCTGGAGTCTGAATGCAGTAGACCTGTGGGTAGTGCTGGTGATGCTGATGCTGATGCTGCTGGTGGTTATGATGATGTGTGTCGAAATAAAATAAAAATACAGTACCTGTGCGCGCGTGTGCGTGTGTGTGTGAGTGCCAAACTGCTTTTGGGTGATCACGTGGGTCTCCGGGGTCTTTGCGTCCCGATAATAATAATAATAATAATAATAATAATAATAATAATAATAAAGAACCCGAGCGTCGTGCTGGGAGATCTGTCATAAATCATATATTGCATTGCAGTAAGGTGGCTATGGCTAACATTTCTTTCTTTTTTTCCTTTAATTTTTTTCTTTTATTTTCCCCCCACCTGCTCGTTGTACTCTCTGTCACACTTTTTATCAATCAGTCCAAACAGTTTCAATGGCCCGCGCGCTCGTTTCAGACACAGTACGCAAGGTACAAATGTGATGCCATATAGACAAGTAAGTGTGTGTGTGTGTGTGTGTGTGTGTGTGTGTGTGTGTGTGTGTGTGTACAGTAGGGGTGTGTGTGTGTATAAGCACGACATTGAATGCGCTGAAGTCGCGTCCTAAAACGGAATTGAGGCTGAGGTCCGGGCGGAGGCGCACCGACAGGGGGCGCGCGCGCATAATGCTCCAGTTAGGTCGAATTAACGAGACATATACACACCTCTAAACACACACTTATATACACACCTCTAAACACACACTTATATACACACCTCTAAACACACACTTAGATACACACCTCTAAACACACACTTATATACACACATTTACACACCTCCAAACACACACTTATATACACACCTCTAAACACACACTTAGATACACACACCTCTAAACACACACTTATATACACACCTCTAAACACACACTTAGATACACACACCTCTAAACACACACTTATATACACACCTCTAAACACACACTTAGATACACACCTCTAAACACACACTTATATACACACCTCTAAACACACATTTATATACACACCTCTAAACACACACTTATATACACACCTCTAAACACACACTTATATACACACCTCTAAACACACACTTATATACACACATATACACACCTCCAAACACACTTATATACACACCTCTAAACACACACTTATATACACACATATACACACCTCTAAACACACACTCATATACACACCTCTAAACACACACTTATATACACACCTCTAAACACACACTTATATACAAACATCTAAACACACACTTATATACACACCTCTAAACACACCTCTAAACACACACTTATATACACACACTTATATACACACCTCTAAACACACACTTATATACACACCTCTAAACACACCTCTAAACACACACTTATATACACACCTCTAAACACACACTTATATACACACCTCTAAACACACACTTATATACACACCTCCAAACACACACTTATATACACACCTGTAAACACACACTTATATACACACCTCTAAACACACACTTATATACACACCTCCAAACACACACTTATATACACACCTGTAAACACACACTTATATACACACCTCTAAACACACACTTATATACACACCTCTAAACACACACTTATATACACACCTCCAAACACACACTTATATACACACCTGTAAACACACACTTATATACACACCTCTAAACACACACTTATATACACACCTCTAAACACACACTTATATACACACCTCTAAACACACAATTGTATACACATATATACACACCTCTAAACACACACTTGTATACACATCTATACACACCTCTAAACACACACTTATATACACACACATATACACACCTCTAAACACACACTTATATACACAAATATACACACCTCTAAACACAAACTTATATATACATACATACACACCTACAAACACACACTTATCTATACACACCTCTAAACAAACATCTATGCACATCCATACACACCTACAAAAATCTATATACATCTGTACATATCTATACACATCTATATACATCTGTACAACTCTATACTGACCTCTGTACACATCTATACACACCTCAATACACATCTATACACACCAGTATACACACCTATACACATTTATAATCACCTCTGTACACATCTTTACTCATCTATACACCTTTGTACACACCTCAGTACACACCTCTGTACATATTTATAAACACCTACACACATCTATACATACCTAATTACATCTATATACATCTATACACACCTGTAAACACACCTATTCACATCTATACACACCTGTTTACATCTATATAAATCTATACACACCTCTATAAACACTTATATACACACCTGTATACACACCTACACACATCTATACACACCTATATACATCTATACACACCTCTATATATACCTGTATACACACCTACACACATCTATACACACCTATTTACATCTATATACATCTATACACACCTCTATATATACTTGTATACACACCTACACACATCTATACACACCTGTTTACATCTATATACATCTATACACACCTCTATAAACACTTATATACACAGCTGTATACACACCTACACACATTTATACACACCTATATACATCTATACACATCTCTATATATACCTGTATACACACCTACACACATCTATACACACCTATTTACATCTATATACATCTATACACACCTTTTATATTTACCTATATACACACACCTGTAAACACACCTGTATACACACCTACACACATCTATACACACCTTTTGTATATACCTATATACACACAGCTGTAAACACACCTGTAAACACACCTACACACATCTATACACACCTCTATATATACCTATATACACACACCTGTAAACACACCTGTAAACACACCTACACACATCTATACACACCTCTATATATACCTATATACACACCTGTAAACACACCTGTATACACACCTACACACATCTATACACACCTTTATATATACCTATATACACACCTGTAAACACACCTGTATACACACCTACACACCTCTATATATACCTATATACACACCTGTAAACACACCTGGATACACACCTACACACATCTATACACACCTCTATATATACCTATATACACACCTGTATACACACCTACACACATCTATACACACCTCTATATATACATATATACACACCTATACACATCCATACACACCTCTACACCTCCTATACACATCTATATAGATCTAAACACATCTATATACAACTATACACATCTATACACACCTATACACCTTTTATATATACATATATACACACCTGTAAACACACCTGTATACACATCTACAGACATCTATTTACATCTATATACATCTATACAAACCTGTATGCACACCTACACACATCTATACACACCTATTTACATCTATATACATCTATACACCTCTATACACATCTATACACACATATAATCACACCTATACACACCTTTATACCCATCTATTCACTCCTCTATAAACACCTTTATACACATCTGTACACACCTACACATGTCTACAGTATGCACATCTCCATACACATCTTCACACACACACACACACACACACATATATATATATATATACACATCGATACACCTCTATACACATCTATACACCTTTATACACATCTATACTCACATCTATACACCTCTATACACACCTACACACTTACACACATCTATACACACCTATATACCTTTATACACATCTATACACCTTTATAATTATATCTATACATATATATACACATCTATACTTACATCTATACACAACTACACACATCTATACACACCTAAACACATCTATACACACCTATACACCTCTATATACATCTATACACACCTATACACCTCTATATACATCTATACACACCTATACACATCTATACACACCAATACACATCCATACACACCTATACACCTCCTATACACCTCTATATACATCTATACACACCTATACACATCTATATACATATATACACACCCTATACACATCTATACACACCTACACACATCTATACACCTTCTATACACATCTATATACATATATACACCTCCTATACACATCTATACACACCTACACACATCTATATACATCTATACACCTCCTATATACATCTATATACATCTATACACCTCCTATATACATCTATACACATCTATACACACCTACACACATCTATACACACCTATACACATCTATACACATCTATACACATCTATACACATCTATACACACCTACACACATCTATACACACCTACACACATCTATACACACCTATTTACATCTATATACACCTATACACCTCCTACACATCTATACACACCTATTTACATCTATACACCTCCTATATACATTTATACACACCTACACACACCTATACACATCTATACACACCTACACACATCTATACACACCTATTTACATCTATATACACCTATACACCTCCTATACACACCTATTTACATCTTATACACATCTATACACATCTATACACATCTATACACACCTACACACATCTATACACACCTACACACATCTATACACACCTATTTACATCTATATACACCTATACACCTCCTATACACACCTATTTACATCTATACACCTCCTATATACATTTATACACACCTACACACATCTATACACACCTATACATCTCTATACACATCTACACACATCTATACACACCTACACACATCTATACACACCTATACACATCTATACACACCTATACACATCTATACACACTTAATACAAAGTTAAACACATCTATACATAAAAAATGTTTACACAACCCTATCTATATTAAGACATAAACAGTCATCATGGCCCTTTAATGAACAGTTTTAGTGTTTGTATTTATATCTAAACACATGTATAAACTTCTAAATCACTTTCAATGGTTTAATCTCGGTCTCTTGTCTGACTGTGTGAGCTATTCATGCTCTTTCATTGCGTTTTCTATTTACTGTAACAAACTCGGAGAAAAAAGCGTTCCTTCTTCTGCATACATAAATGGCCAGGATTGGCTAGTGTTACTGTGATTGACAGGGGAGAGAAAAGATGCCCCTCCCACTCAGAGAGAATGAACAATTTTGCTCTGTATGACTTCTTTAGGATTTTAATCTCAAGATGATTAGGCAGTTGTATTTATTGTATGTTTGATGTAAATGTTAAGGAGAACAGGAGATAAAAGGTGTCAAAATCTGTAATGTTCTCAACATGTCCTCCTAAAACTCCGCCTCGGATCAGATAGCGCACCTCTCTCTGAAGCATATGATCTACACTGTACCTCGCTTACACGTGTTGGCCACGTCCAGGATGTTCAGGAGGCTCGTTACACTAAGTGCGCTCATGGTGTGATGATGTCAGCACTCCGCTCTTCTGCTCTGCTTGCTGCTCAGCCTCGGTGTCAGACGACATCTTCATCACATGCTCATCGCCAGCCTCCTCGTTGCCCTGCTTTCCAAAACGAGACTCTCTAAACATGGGAATGTTTCGCTGCATTCTTTTTCTTGCTGCGCCACATTTTGTTTTGCTCGAACTTGAACTCTGAAGTGTTCGCATGCTGCATTACAGTAAATCAATCGGCAGGTGTGTGTGGAAAAAGAAATCACTAACAGCACGGGTGTGATGGACGTGATGTTCTCTTAAACAGATGCAGGACGCTAAAACATGCTCCAGTTATCGTTTGACTGGAAGTCGTACATTTCTCTCATGAGAAGAATATTAAGGAGCACATTCTGCACTAAATACATGTCATTTTTCTGATATCAAACATCAAAAAGTGTTGAATTTCCTCAAAAATGAACAGCACTAATGTATTGTAGCTAGCTTGTGTGAAAGAACAGCTATACATCTAACCTGGTGCTAATGTGAAACCATGGCAACCAGCAGTCGACTTAAAATAGGACACACCCGCATGAGACAAAATCATCTGGAAGAGCCATTAAAAAGATTGAGAATGAATTGCCACATTAAGAAATAATTTAAACAGAGATGCTCCAGATGAGCAGGTTCTTCAAGTGTTCCTCAAGGGTTCTTTGGATAATTAAGGGTTCTTATCTTCAAAAACGTTTGGAAATCTCAAGGATGTCGAGAACTTCTGTCTGAACCTTTAAAAACTGTTGTTTTTTTAAATCAAGAATGACTCGTAATTATCCATTTATCAAAATAGATGCCGAAAGAACCTGTGAAGAACCCTGTGCTTTTAGAAGTGTACCTTGTTCTGAGGGCTACACGTAAAACTCCTGACAGGTTTGAGATATTAGAAAGATAATATATAGAGCAATTATGTGAAGGAACCCAATACACAATACAGAACCCAGGACTAAGTAAGAAGAACCTGGGTTAATGTTGAAGTCATAGATGTTCTCAGATCTTCAGAGAACTAAGCAAGTGGAAATGGGCAATTTAGATCAGTCCACAACATTTCTGTAGAAAGATTGAAGCCTTCATATCATATTTCTAGTAATAAACGCAATAAATGTTTTCTTTTGTGCCAACAGGGAATAAAGTCAAAAACCATGTGGTTCTCCGGCTTGGCACTCCTGACGCTCCCGGCTCTCCTCACCCTGGTGGGCGTAGCGTACACCGCCGAGAAGGTTCCCATTCTAAACATTGCCGTGATCCTGGGCCGAACGCGTTACATCTCGGACCGGGACATCCGAGCCCTGTGGAGCAAGGACGACCCGATCGACGTCAACGTGGTCACGCTGCTGGTCAACGAAACGGACCCGAAGAGCATCATCACTCATGTGTGCGACCTCATGTCCGGGACAAAGATCCACGGCGTGGTGTTCGGCGACGGCACCGACCAGGAAGCCATCGCCCAGATTTTGGATTTTATTTCCTCGCAGACGTTGATACCCATCCTGGGGATTCACGGCGGATCGTCCATGATCATGGCGGATAAGGTGAGTGAGCGTTTCTTGGTTTTTACCCGTGGAGGGGTGTGTGCCGGTGTAAACAATGAAAAACTTTACTTAATGTAGCTAGCTTGTTGATTAGCTCGTTAGTTTGTCCTTATCACAGTGGGAGTGTCTGTTAATATCGTTGGGCTTCTGCTAACCGAATACTTCATTTGCATACATTTATCTTTGAGACTGCAGTAAATCACTGTAGACCAAAAATTCATCTATTTGCATTGACTCCGCCCACTAACTCTACACTTATATGGACCAATGCATAAATACATGTACTCAAAATTACTCAAACATGCAAATTATTTTTGCTCATGTACAACAAGTCCACAGCAGCACCTGTCAGAGTTACGTAGCTTCACCGTTATTTGCGCGTCAGTAAATGAATGAGGGCGAAACCGTACACGTTTGTGTACACAATCCGGCGCACTTGCTGCACGTTTCCCTCAAAACAAATGTGAATGGTCCCAGAATAAAGCTGTGTACTTTAAATTTGTTTCTCAGGTTACACCCTATACATTATTAAATACCTTTAAATGTTCCGCTAGTAAAAATAGGATCGTGTGGAACCTGAAGACTTTTCTTAGGTTTCAGATTCTGGTCTCTACATTATGTGGCACTACAGCGTGTTTACTGGTGGAAAGACGTCAGACGCGTCTAATGCATTCGAAGGCATTCGAACTTTGACCTCATTAGAATTCGAATGGCGCTGAATTCCATTTGCAGAGAATAGAAAAAAAAAAACGTTTTTTCATTACAGCATCAGATTCTGTGTGACATTCAGGTGCATTTATTTATTTATTTAAAAAAATCTGACTTTTCATTTACTTACTTTCTTTCTTTTTTTTATATTTAGCCTTATGTAGGATATTTCCTTCCCTCTTTATTTCCTTCCCTTCTTCCTTCCCTCCTTCCTTCCTTCCTTCCTTCCTTCCTTCCTTGTGTCTTCTTTCTTTTTTCATTTTGTTAAATTCTTTCTTTTTGTATTTTATTTTACTTGGGCAATTCTTTTCCTCTCTGCTATCTCTTGCCTTCTTCCTTTCCTTTCATTTCCTTTCCTTTCCTTTCCTTTCCTTTCCTTTCCTTTCCTTTCCTTTCCTTTCCTTCCTCCCTCCCTCTTCTTTCTTTCTTTCTTTCTTTCTTTCTTTCTTTCTTTCTTTCTTTTTTTATATTTAGCCTTATTTAGGATATTTCCTTCCCTCTTTATTTCCTTCCCTCCTTCCTTCTTTCCTTCCTTGTGTCTTCTTTCTTCTCTCATTTTGTTAAATTCTTTCTTTTTGTATTTTATTTTACTTGGGCAATTTATTTTCCTCTCTGCTATCTCCTGCCTTCTTCCTTTCCTTTCCTTTCCTTTCCTTTCCTTTCCTTTCCTTTCCTTTCCTTTCCTTACTCCCTCTCTCTTCTTTCTTTCTTTTCTTTCCTTCCTTCCTTCCTTCCTTCCCTCCGTGTATGAGTAAAACAGTCTGTGGTGTAAAATATTTCAATATATCGGAGTAAAAGAATAAAATAAAAGTCTAGTGTTTAGTGTTAAAAGAGATTAAAAGATGGACAGATCGCGGATCTGAGTGCTGATAAAAGACGAGAAACTTCTCGGTGTATATTTACATTTCCATTCAGGGCATTTAGCAGACGTCCGTGTCCAGAGCGACGTACGAAAGTGCTTTGAGTCTCTCAATGAATAAATCGACACTGTTACTCCGGATCACAGACTATTATTTATAAATATGCAGACGCTTGTGTTTTATCTGACTCGTATAATTCTGTGTTCAGTGCAGAGGAACGTTTGTTCGTTGTGTTGAACAGGAAGCCGAAGCTCGCAATCGATTTTAATTTCCTAATGTTCCGTTCAGAGATTCCTGCGTCAGGAGAACGATCGAACGAGAGCCGATCAAACGCATTCATCCACATGTTCCCCCAAAGCCTGGTGACGTTCATACCAGTCGAATATATCAACACGCTTACAGTTACACCTGACCCGCCCTGTGTGTGTGTGTGTGTGTGTGCGAGAGAGAGAGAGAGAGAAACACGACTGGGGTGTATTTATTTATTCACACTGCTGCACCTCTCTGTGAGTTTTATTGTAGTCAGTAATACAGAACGAAATCTCAGAGGAGCCATCATTCCTCTCCGTTTCCTCCTCCTGTGTGTGGGAACACTTTTATTTACACACTCCACACACTCCGCACACTCTCTTTATTGTTTCCCAGCAAAATACTACAATTAAATGAATCTAAATCTTATAAAAAGGCGTCCCGAAAGCTCGGCGAGATGAAAAGCACTTAATGAGAATAAAGAGGAGTTCAGCACAGCAAATCGTTTTACAAGCAAATGTGGTTCTTTCTATAAATACACGCTGTGGACAAAAAGTATTGGGACAACCGCCTTTTCTAGCCACACCTTCACAAAGTTGGAGAAACACAGTCTTTCTATTGCAGTAGCATAACATTTTCCCTTCACTTGACGTGAACTTGATTGCTGACCGCACCCCAGGCCTCCTCACCTCACCTACATCAGTCCCCGACTTTACTAACACCTATAATGTCTGAATGAATCTCTCACACTCTAAATGAGTTTTTGTTGCAGGTGTAAAAACCGATCGTTCTTGTTGAAGTGTAAAGTAGCTGCTGTAAAAAAGTAGTGTATATAAAAGAAGATCAATGTGTTGCTGTTGCAGGTTGCAGTAGTTCCTTTTCTTTAGTAAAAGTAGTTCATGCCACAGCATAAAGCAGTTTCTGTCGCAGGTGGAATTAAAAAGGAGTTCTTGTGGGATGTTTTAGTTAAAAGTAGTTTTAGTAAAAGTTTGTTGCACGTCGTCTTGTAACCTGCAGTCGCTTTTTTCACGTATCTGTACTTTACTCAAGTATTTGCCTTTGAGGAAACTTTAAGTGTAACTTCACTACAATTCAAAGTCAAATCTCTCACTTTTTACTCAACTTCATTTTGCAAAATTAGTCGGCTTTTTTTATTTACAAAGATAAAAAACGTAACCGGTGAAACACGCAGCGAGTCACTAATCAGGATCGAGCGCACGCTCTGTTTTGTTCTGATCGGCGCTTAGTGTATCTACTGATCACCAACATCCAGTTTAGCATCAGTTTAACATCAAGCAGAACATTTAGAGAGGAATAAATGATGAAGGAACTCCAGACTCGAACTCACCACCACACACGTGTGTTTATTTACATCATTTATTAAGTCGTTGAAAAGGTGGTTTGGGGCTCGTGATCATTTTAATGATAATCAGTGTTTTTATTCATTAATATCATTCTGTTAAAAGATCAGAGTGCTGGCAAATCCTTCAGAACTTAAGTGAAAGTTTAAGGGACACTTTTACTGGAATTTTACCGAGTGAATCTCTACTTTAACTACATGCTCTTCGTAATTCGTCCACCGCTTGTAGTTAAAAGTATTACTAAAAAGTAGTCCATGTTTAGTTCTTGTAACAATAAAAAGGTATTCCTGTTTTTACTAAAAGTTAATTCATGTTGTCTTCCTGCTGTAGGTTGAAGTAAAAAGTAGTTCTTGGTGCAGGAAAAAGTTCATGCCGCAGCTTAAAGTAGTTCCTGTTGCAGGTCGAAGTGAAAAGTGGCTCTTGTCTGAGCATTAAGTAGTTCCTGTTGCAAAATAAAATAGTTCCTGATGCCAGTTGGAGTAAAAAGTAGTTCCCTATGCGTTAGCGGTTCACACTGTAGCATTGTTCCAGTTGCAAACTTTTAGTTAAAAGTAGTTCCTGTTTTACTAAAGAAAAATTCCTGTTGCAGTATAAAATATTTCCTGTTGCAGTTTATAATTCGTATAGTTTCCTTTTGTAAAATAAAGTGGCTATCACAACTTTTTTTAGCTTCTCAATGGAGAACTCTCAGGCTAATAAGACGCTCACACTTAGCTCTCTGTACCTGGGATGAGTATCATCAGTGAAATAGTCCTTCTGAAGCCCATGTGAGGAACCTGGCTAGAATTTATTTAATTCACAAGTGTCTTCACAAAGCGAAAACTCCTACCAAGCACCAGTTTTGGTTTTACAAACGCATTAAAGCAGCAAAACGTGAAAACGCTGATGTTGTTAAAGATGAATGTGCGCTAATAGAAGGCAGTTAGCATCGTGCAGCTGCAGACCTGTGTGGAAATCATCTCCATCAGCTCGCATTTGTTGTGCTGAAAAGCTCTTTTGTGAGGATAAAGACTGAAATGGCTATTATTTCGGACTTGATCAGCACCAGAGGAGCAGATGTTTCCTCGGTAAGCCTGGTGGATTTAACAGATGGGGACTGAACCCTGGTTTCACACAGATCCACCAGATCAGCTCTTGCCACTGGGGGAACAGAATTTTGGAAATGAATAAAATTCATTCCCAATAATGAGAAAGAAGAAAACTCATTTACATGTCTGAGATCTCAAAGGAATATCTCTTCAAGGAGCAGATTGTGGGTTTCATCATCCACTTCCTGACAGTAACCCCGCCTCCTCCTGAGCATCTCCCTCTCTCCTCTGTCTCCTCTCTTTCTCTCTGCTGTAAAGTGAGAGTTTTTTAATCACCTCATTGTGAGTCGATTTCCCAGGTAATAACACTCTCCACCTCAGAAGGCAGAGATAAGAGAGAGCTGTTTGTCAGTCGCTGTCTCGCCGTCGTTACTCGGAGATCTGCGATATCAATTTTTTTCTGGTTAATTGCTCCTGGTGGAGTGGTTTGTAAACCCCAAGGCTGAAAGTAATCGCTAAAAAACAGAAAGGAAGCCTTTGTGTTTGGCTTCACGCTGATCGGAGTGATTGAGGAATGTTTTGGTGCATACTGAGACATTACTGAGAGGAGAGATGATGCACCACTGCGAAATTCCACTCTGCTGAACACGTTCTTCTGTACGCTGTTACTTTACTCCCAGGGTTTAAGTAGCAGTCTGGACTGGTAGAGTCGCCATCATGCCATCATATAACTGACTGATCAGACTGAATGAATGAATGAATGACCAACGAAATGGATAGCTGACTGTTTACATGTGTGAATAAATAAATGAATGAGTACCAGGATGGCTGCCTGTTTGCGGAAATGAATGAATGAATGAATAATTGAATGAATGAATGTATTGAAGACTGATGGCTATATGACAAAGTGACAGATGGACTGAATTAACCAATTAAAGACAGAATAAATGATTTACAGACCAACTAGATAACTAACTAAATAAATGAACGAGTTAATGAATGAATGTATAAATGACCAACTAACAGAATATCCGAGTGACTACCTGAATGAATCAATGAATGAATGAATAATAGGTTGAATGAATGAATGGCAATATGAATGAATGTATGACCAATTAACTGACTGTCTCAATGTGTAAATAAATACATGAATAAGTGAATAAGTAATTAAATGGCTGCCTGCCTGAATAAATGAATAAATTAATGACTAAATAAGAGAAGGACTGAATGAACTAACAAACAAATAAATTAATGACTGAATGAATGAATGGCAGACAGAATTAATTAACTACAGAGTCTCTAGATAACTGACTAACCAAATTAATGAGTTAATAAACAAAAAAATGACAAACTAACAGTATATCTGAGTGTTTGATTAAATAGCAATCAGAATAAATGAATGACCAACTGTCTCACTGACTGCTTCAATGTGTGAATAAATAAATAAATAAAACTGGATTCCTGAATGAATGAATGAATGAATGAATGAATGAATGAATGAATGATTGAGTGAACTGAAGATTAACTAGAATACTGAATGACAGAGTGGCAGATAGAAAAATGAATGAATGGCAGACGGAATGAAACTAGATAACTGACTGACTAAATGAATGAGTGAATGTATGAATAAATGAATAAATAACAGCATGAATGACTCACTAACAGAATGACTGAATGATTAACTGAATGAAGGACTGAATTACCAACTGAATGTCTAAATTTATGAATGAACTGATGAATCGATAAATAAACAAAAGTGTAAATGAATGAATGAATGAATGAATGAATGAATGAATGAATGACAGAGTAACTGGATGGACTCTCAGTACACTTTAGTTCATATGATTGTGAAGGGATGGAGTTATGAGCTGTAATAAAGCCGTTCACACTGAGCATGAGCGTGGGTTTAACTGGGTGTTTTTAGTGTTCCTATTCAAACTGCTAATCCTCTGCAGCAGTTTCTGCTAAAGGCTGTAAATTAGCTGGAGGAAACGCAGCACTGTTTGCTAATCGACGCTGCTGATGGAAGCTCAGTGTCAGTCAGTGGGCTTCAGTGTGGACTCCATTGTTATTTAAGTACTGAGAGTAAAGCAATGGATCCTGCTGTAAATCAGTGCCGTGTGTTTTACTGCAGCTCCTCCATCGGGGGGGCCGTTATCTACAGCAATGTTCTACAGAGCACTCGCTTACACACACACACACACACACACACACACACACACACACACACACACACACACACACACACACACACACAAAACTCACACACACAAC
>MU551605.1:1082119-1106552 GCA_024362625.1 Silurus asotus
TTTTAGTGTGTGTGTGTGTGTGTGTGTGTGTGTATGTGTGTATGTGTGTGTGTGTTCTAAGTAATACAAACAGAAAACATTTCAAGGTCACTCGTCACATTTCAAAGTAAAAGTCATCATAAAGTTATTTTATTCGGCCTCTGTTTTCTCTGTTCATTTCTGTGATAAACTGTGTGTGTGCACAAGTGTGTGTGTGTGTGTGTGTGTGTGTGTGTGTGTGTGTGTGTGTGTGTGTGTGCGCAGTCAGGGTCGAGTCTGAGACTCTCAACATCATCACTAACCCCAGGGTCATTCACTTTTATTTCTATTATTCCACACCGCTGCACAGTTCTCCAGTCTGATTGGTCTGATTGAGCGGCCAATCAAATGTCTTCCTTGTAACACGTTTCTATAGTAACTGCTTTTTTCTTACTGTCACCTTTCTTCAAATTCTTCATTCATTATGGTGTTAACTTCTTACTTCCTTTTTTCTTCTTACATTTCCTTCCTTTCTTTTTGTTCATTTTGTCTTATGGCCTTGTAGAAGATAAGAAGGTAAATCCTAATACACAGGAAATAAGGTGTACAGTAGCAAGTAGACATTCAAGAAACAAGAGGAACAGGAGGAGGTTCAGGAGCAGAACATGATTCAGGAGGAGAAAGAGAGGTTAAGGGAGGAGGAACAGGGGGAAGAGAGGTAGGGCAAAATGAGGATCAGGAGAAGTAAGAGAGATACGGGAGGAGAAGGAAGATCAGGAGACGGAAGTAAGGTAGGGGGAGGAGGAGGAGAATCAGGAGGAGGAAGAGAGGTGGGGAGAGGTGGAGGAGAAGGAAGAGAGGTAGGGGGAGGAGGAGGAGAATCAGGAGGAGAAAGAGAGGTGGGGAGAGGAGGAGGAGAAGGAAGAGAGGTAGGGAGAGGAGGAGGAGAATCAGGAGGAGGAAGAGAGGTGGGGAAAGGAGGAGGAGAAGGAAGAGAGGTAGGGAGAGGAGGAGGAGAAGGAAGAGAGGTAGGGAGAGGAGGAGGAGAATCAGGAGGAGAAAGAGAGGTGGGGAGAGGAGGAGGAGAAGGAAGAGCAGTAGGGAGAGGTAGGGAGTGGAGGAGGTCAGGAGGAGGAAAAGAGTAAGAGGGAGGAGGAGAATCAGGTTTAGAAAGAAGCTGTTCTGTTTGTCGTTGTTGAATAGAATGATGTTGAAAGGGAAATATTTATCAGAGAAAAGCTCAATGAGTGAAATGATTTCAGCATTGCTGAGGCTCTCAAGGTTACTTTAGTGACTCGTCCACCCAACATCATCTAAAAAACACAGAGAGAAAGAGAGAGAGAGAGAGAGAGAGAGAGAGAGAGAGAGAGAGCGCTGTCACGACTCCTGCCAGATGCACACACATTGTTCTGTTATTTTCTCAATTCATTCTTTCTCTCAGTCTACTCTGATTCTATCCTTCTGCCACTCCTGCTCCCTCTCCCACTCCTGCTCCCTCTCCCACACTCTCTTTTATTCCAACTCTTCTGTCTGCTCTCTCTCCTGTTCCTGGTTAAACTCCTTCTCCCAAGTCCTCTTATGTAACAACTTCCTGTTCCCACTCAGAAACGTTCCCCCACTTTGTCTCCTTTTCCTGCTTCCATTTCCACTCCCTCTCCTGTACAAACTTCCTCTCGTGCTCCTGTCCTCCTTCTGCTCCATTTCCTCCTCTGACTCCTTTTTCACTCAGACTACCTCTCCCTCTTCGATCCCTCTTCCATTTCCATTCAGATTCCCTCTCCCACTCCTTCTCTTATTCCTCCTAATACTCCCTCTCTGTCTAGAGCCCCTCTCCAGCTCCTCCTCAGACCCTCCTCTCTTTCTCCTGTTCCTTATCCCTCTCTCTCTTCAGCTTCTGGTCAGACATCCTCCCTCTCTCTAGAATCCTTCTCCCATTCTTCCACTCAGACTTCCTCTCCAATTTCCGATCTTTCTTTCCCTCTCCTGTTGTATCTTTGTATCTTTTCATAATGGAGCTGTTTTAAGGCCATTACCGTCACCGCTGTAACAATAATGCACCGAGCTCGAACCCCCTGAGATTGCTGACCTAACTACCTAACTGCACAACTTGCACAACTCTCCCCAGCGCCTCAAAACTCAGCTGCCTCGTTTGTCAAAGCCGACCCTAAAAACGCTGCTCCACGTTTTTTTTTTTTTTTCTCCCCTTTTTTTTTTTTTTTTTTTGTCAACCGTCTTCAGCATTAGCTGGAGCGCCTATTTTTAAAGTTGCAGCCACGAGATCGAGAAAGAAGACGGGAAGAAGTAGAACAAAATCTAGTTTATACTCCAGGCATGAGGCTATTTTTGAAGAAAAAAAAGTTTCTTTCAGCTGTAAAAAAAAATAGAAAAAAAAAAACTCCTGCGTGTGAAGGCCGAGCGAATAGTCACGTGACAATTATAAAGAAAAATACTGAACGAACCCAGAAATGAAAATCCTGAAACATCTTACTGACGGCTTCTTTTCAAAGATTTATTCTATTGGTTTCTGACCTTCTTTGTTTTCGCTGAGAATATAAGTGAACCAGGTAAAGGGAGTTAAAACAGGAACTACGTTGTGAATGGGAATAAACTGGGCATGGGGGGGTGGTGGGGAGGGCACAGGTTTACCCCATTCACATTGCGTGACCACTGTGGCCTGATTAGAGAGCAGGAGTCGCCGGCGTGATGCGACACGGCGTGCCGCAATCTGCAAAGCGACTCAAGCGATTCTCCATTAGGGGAAAGATAAAGGAAAAGAGGAAGCATAGATCAGCGGTGCTCAGCTGGACTTTACACACACGGGCTCAAACCCAATTACCTTCGCAGGAGGAAGCTGATTCAGAGAGCCGAGAAACAACACCGTTTTCCTGAAGAGTTAAAGAGCTCGCGGCCTCGCTGAGATTTTCTCACATGCAAATTAGCCATGAAGCGACAAATCCACCTGTTCCTCAGGCTGGTTTCTTCAATTCCCAGCTCACAATGTTCAATCCTACCTGCTTACAAGGACCTGATTTTTCCAACCATATGTGGTTCTTCTTCAAACTGTTAGCACAACGTTGGAGGCACACAATTGGACAATTGTAGCTCATTGGTTCAAGTATTGGACCTTGGATCAGAAGGTTCAAATCTCAGCACCACTAAGCTGCCAAATCTGGACCCTTGAGAAAGGCGCTTAACCCTCACCTAACGTCTCTTAAATGCCATAAATGTCAATGGCAAATGTTCCCTTTCTTAAACTAGGAGATCCAAACCTGTTCCAGCATGACATTCCCCCTGTCCACAAAGCCATCTCCAGATCTTCTTTCCATGGGTTGGAATTGTGTGGAAGATCTCCTGCTTTAGAGCTCCAACACTTTGGGATGAATGTGTTCACCGACTGCACCCCAGGCCTCCTCACCTTCTCAACTACATTACTACCTGATTTACTAACACCCATGTAGCTGAATAAATCTCCACAAAAATCTAGTGGAACATTTCCCCAGAAGAGTGGAGCTTATTATAAGGGCAACTGGCGAATAAATGTGGGATGTTAAAAAAAAAAAACAAGGTGTCCACCAACTGTATTTTGGGCATTGAGATGTTTTTAAAGGAGTGACGCATCTTCATTCCTCCACATCTTCTTCCACAAAGTCCAATTGCCTGGAGCTAAGAAAAGGGAAAAAAAGAAGAAGAAAATGAATGAAAAAAAGAATAACTGCGTATGAATCATTTGGTGTGAATCAACCATCCTGAATAATCAACAAGGACCGGAGAACCAAAACAAGGTTCTTCCTCCAGGTCTGACTCATATCATTTCTGTCTTCATTTTTACAGTAAACCACACACACACACACACACACACACACACACACACACACACACACACACACAGGCGCTGAGTAAAGCTGGAGACGAGTCGGAGGAGTCAGAAGGAAGCTCTGACTCACCAGGCGGGGGATTCCTTCCTTCAGAGCAGTTTGTTTTGTGGTTCTGATGAAGCCAAGACGATGATGAATCACCTCTCGGATCATCTGCACAGCGTCTTACAGCTCTGATATTTAACAAAGCTGTGATTAGTAACCACTTCTTCAGAAAGGTTGAACATGAGACAGCTCTCCAACACCAGAACTCAAACTTTCACTTAGATAAAAATAAATAAAATACAGCCGAACCCCATTCCTCTATCAGCACATGAATTCAGCTGAGAAGAAAAACCCAGCGAGATGATAAAGCAGTGCGCTGCACGAGATACAATTATAAAATTAAATAATGATTAAAAAAAAGCCCACCACTTTACTTAATGCACTCTCTCTGCAACAAAGAATCAAATGTTAAGAATTAATTCATTTCTTCTTCTTCTTCTTCTTCTTCTTCTTCTTCTTCTTCTTCACAGCAGATCATCTATCTCCATCTCATCCTGTGCTCTACATCTGCCTCTTTCAAACCAACCACCTGCATGTTTTCCCTCAGCATTCTTCTACCTATATACCCCCTGTCCCTCCTCATCCCTCTTGATGAAAATCTCAGCATCTTCAAGTCTGCCACCTCCTGCTCCACCTGCTGCCTTTTTGACAATCCCACTGCCTCTAAACCATACAACCTACAAGAATCAATTCATAAGTGAATTATGAATAATTAATTAATGATTTCATTGCATAATTGAATAAATTAATACATTAATTCATTATTTCATTGTATAATCGAATTAATTAATTAGCCAAAAGAGGTCACATGACAGTTAAACACAAGTACATTAATATATTTTTAGAAAATTAAATACATTATTGAAACAGATTTTCAAAAATGTTGTTACTTTTGGAATTTTAAATATTTGGAATATTGCAAACAAGATAAATAAAATGAATGCAGTAAAAAAGTTAAATTCACCCCAAAACAAAAAACTGCTTCGTTTTTTATTAACGCAATTTATTATTAATTTAGAATTAATTCAATACACTTTTATTATTGAGATTAAATTGTCTAATCAATTAAATTGCCACAAAAAATAACATTAAACAAATGGAAAAAATTGTGTGTGAGTTTTACATTTAATATTACATTTTCTGAAAAAAATAGATTTACTTAACGGGTTCTACTTATTTTAGCACACTTTCACAAATGTCTTCATTTCCTTCATCCTTCATTCATTCACTCCCTCAATATGTGGAATTAACACGATTTTTCTCTTTTAAGAGTATGAGTGTGAGTTTTAAGAGATTATTTTTTATATATTTTATATATGTATTATTATATGTTTTATATATTACATATACACATATACTGTGTATATACAGTATAATATGTCTGTGTGTGTGTATATATATATATACGTATATATATACACACATATAAAGAATTTAAAATGTTAATTTCAATTATTTAAACTTTTCTTATATTAAAGAAATTCAAAAGTGGATGTTAAATTCAAAAAGACCACATTCCAAAACCTATTTCTACTTTAATTTCTACTTTTTTCCAACTCAAATATATTTTTTAAACTGTTAACTTGGATCACTTGCTTGTTTTTCCACCATTTTGTTATAGACTGTGCAAACTTTTTTGCTCTGGAGCTGTGGACAGTAATTTAGAATTTTTGAAGAAAATTTTCTCCAATAAAAGGAAAATAAAAAACTAGGTGTAATATTTCTCATTTGACTTCTGTCCTGTTGATACATGACTCGCATGTTAATTAACTTTATTAACCTTCATCAAGGGTAAAGGGTCTGAAGTAACACATTTACATTAACATATGCTAATACTTTAATGCTTTAACTCACACACACACACACACACACACACACACACACACACACACACACACAGTGAAAAGAACAGGACGTGACAGACGCTTTGTGCTAATCTGCACTAGCAGTGCATTTGCTAGCATATGGTGCTCGAGGAGATCTCATCAAACTGCATTTGGCTCTCTGGGCGGTCAATCACAGCACCAGGACGCGTATCGATCTGTCCCGTTCCAGAGGCAGAGCTATAAAACACACGCACACACACACACACACACACACACATGGCCTGCTGTGAACGGAGGTTATTTTGATCAGCTAGTCATATAACAGAGCTAATCAATCTGTCCTCACACGCCTGCTTTATGGCTCCGGTGTTCCACTGGCACTGTGCCCAGTATGGTTCCGTGTGTGTGTGTGTGTGTGTGTGTGTGTGTGTGTGTGTTCTCCGCAGAGTGTGACGTGTCTGTGATTTACACACTCACACTCACAAACAGAGCGAGGAAGATATGAAGGAAAAGGGGATTAAAGAAAACTAAAAAATTATGGATAGAGAAAGAAGGAATGAAAGAAGCTATAAAAAAAATTAAGAAAAGAAAAGCAAAAAGGTGGGGGAATGAAATAATGAATTAAAAAGTGGAACTGGATGATGGAGAAACACAAGAACAAGATAACTGATGACAAATATAAAAAGAAAGAAAGCAAAAAAAAGGATGTGTTTTTGTGTGTGTGTGAACTGAGTCTGTATTAAGCGTGTGTGTGTGTGTGTGTGTGTGTGTGTGTGTGTGTGTGTGTGTGTGTGTGTGTATTCTGAATGTGAGTGCTTGTGTGTTTTATGTGTGTGAGAGAGAAAGAGTGAGAGATAACAAGTGTGGAGTCTAAGTGTGTGTGTGTGTGTGTGTGTGTGTGTGTGTGTGTGTGTGTGTGTGAAAGAGAGAGAAGATAATAACAAGCTGGATGTTGATGCTGGTGCAGTGTGTTTGTTACTCTGAATATATATTTATATGTGTGTACCATGAACGTGTGTGTGTGTGTGTGTGTGTGTGTGTGTGTGTGTGTGTGTGTGTGTGTGTCTCAGTCTGACAGTTTTCAGACATGCCAGCGCTCCTCTTCCTCTCCATCGTCCGCCCATTGACCCAATCAGTGTGTGTAATGTCGCTCGTTAAGGTGGAGTGGAGTGTGTGTTCATACACTTATCTTTACTGCCCCAGTGGATGATGGGAAAGAGGTGAGCAGTGGGGGTCAGATTGAACGTGTCATCTTTTACAATTATTTTATTCTCCTTTTTTTTGTGTCTGCTTCCTCGTCTCACACTCGGCCTGTGAAGCCATGCAGTGTGTGTGTGTGTGTGTGTGTGTGTGTGTGTGTGTGTGTGTGTGTGTGTGTAAATGTTGTTGTCTCTGTAGCAAGATGACATGAAGATGTTAATCGAATTTATTTTCAGAGATGAGACCTTGAGGCGTGTGCTGTGAACTTCAGCTAAACACCTGCAGGTCATGTGATTGCTTCTGGAGTAAAAATGAGGGATATGGCAACCAAGACAATAGCAAACAATCTGTCTTTTTGTTGTTTTAGCTTGACGAGTGAAGGACATTTGTTTGGATGAACCGAGTGCATTCGGTTCCTCAGGAGGGGTGTGATGTGTGGTATAATCGGGGAGCCTATGCAGTAAGAACATACTGTGTGTGTGTGTGTGGTCTATCCACCTGGTCTATTGAAATTATTCATTTATCCACAAAACAGCCAAAACTATCCTTTCTTGAGAAATGTCTATCCATTCATTTATCCGTTTTTCAAAGAAACTGTTCATTCATTTTATTCTAAAGAAATGTCAATCCATCCATCCATCCATCCATCCATGAATCTAATGCCTCCAATCATTTACCCATCCATCTAATCTTGAGAAATGTCCATCCATTCCTATTTTAATATACATCTCTCAAATAATCCCCCCATCTGTCCATCTATTTACCCATCCATCCATGCATCTGTATAAGTGTATAGATATCTATTCATTCTTCCAATTATCTGTCTAATTTCTTTATTCATCCACACATTCGTCCCAAACCACCCTTTCATGAGAGATAAACAGTATATCCACTTATTTCTCCATGTTTGGCCAAACATCCATTCATCCATCTATCCATCCATCCATCCATCCATCCATCCATCATGAGAAACTTCTATTTTTAAAAACTTTTCTGCATCTGTCCACCCATCAACTATCTAACTATCCAGTTATTCATTAATGTTTGAGAAGCATCCATCCATCTATCCAGCTAATTTAGGCTCACATTATTTTCATGCTAATGCTAACAGTGCTAACTGACCTGTATTCTCTTAGATTAGCATGACTAACAGCTGTCTGATGATCTGAAGGAACTCGTATGATCTCGGCCACAGTGGCACACGTTCTTGCGTGCAATTCTCCGAGCTTCAGGTGGCTCGCTTAGCCAGGCAATTTGCTCTTATCTGCTGGAGTCGTGTGCTGTGACAGAAGCTTTTAGCTCAGATGTCAGGCTGCAGGCATTTCAGCTCAGACCTTCTGCCCTCAGAATCACCTGAGGAAAGATAAAACACACACAGAGCCTTTTAAAGTCCTTATCATTCCTGACCACAGCATGGGTTTTCGGTCTGAATCCCATGAATCCCTGAAGTCACGATGTCATCTGTTTGGGAGTTTTGCTCTTTACTTGCTTTATTTTGATGACAATTCATATAGTCTCTGTTTTGTTCTGAATACTGAATGAATTGATGATATCAAAAAATGAAAATGACAGAAATCTGAGATAAGGGATTTATAGACTAACCCTAGATCCATCCATCCATCCATCCATCCATCCATCCATCTATTCATCCATCTAAAAATTCCTGAGAAATCTCCATCCACCTAAAAGTTCCAGAGAAATCTTAATCCATCCATCAATTCACCCATCCATCCATCCATCCAGTTAGCCAGCCAGCCAGCCAGCCAGCCAGCCATCCATCCATCAATCCATCCATCCATCCATCCAGCTATTCACCAACCCACCCTGCCTCCAATCTACCCATTTAAATTTTCAATCCTATCCTATCAAATTTTCCATCTATGCATCTATCCATCAATCCATCCATCTATCCACCCATCAATCCATCTAAAATTTCCTGAGAAGTCTTCATTTATCCATCCCTCCATCCCTACATCCATCCATGCATCCATCCATCAAAAAATTCCTGAGGAATCTCCATCTATCCATCCATTAAAAAAATCCTGAAAAATTTGCATCCATCCATCCATCCATCCATCCATCCATCCATCCATCCATCCATCCATCTATCCATCCATCTATTTATCCATCCATCCATCCATCCATCCATCCATCCATCCATCCATCCATCCATTTATCCATCCATCCATCCGGTCATCAATAAATTCCTGAGAAATCTCTATCCATCCATCCATCCATCCATCCATCCATCCATCCATCCATCCATCCATCAATCAGTCCATCCTTCAGTCCATCAATCTAAAAATTCCTGAAGGAATTTCCATCCATCCATCCATCCATCCATCCATCCATCCATCCATCCATCCATCCATCTACCTATCAGTAGTCCTTACCTAATCCTCATGCTTCCTGATTAGCAGCATCCATCTAAATTTTTTTCATCTTAATGCTAACAGTCCTAATGCACTGTAACAGGCTGTTGTGTAGATTGTCTACATTTTGTGTAAATAAAACCATAAATAACCTCCGTGCTTTTAAACTCCTGCGTCTGAGCTTCACGTTGCACCTTCTCTATTTATACACTCGTCTTTTGACCGCACATCGCTCGTTTTTTTTTAAGTCCTCATTTCTTTGCCACTGTCTCTCATCTGATAATGAACCGGGCCACGTCTCTATCCCTCTCCTTTTAAAGTAATTATAAGTCTTCCATTTTTTAAATTATGGCATCAATCAGGTTCTGTCCCGCGGCCCAGTAAAAGATAAATAGATAAAAAACAGAGAGGAAAAAGAAAGCGTATTTCCTGTCATCTGTAATCTGCCGATGTGGCAAGGCTCGGTTTTTCCGGCAGGCACGTGGGCAGATTTTTTTTGAATTAGGTTCAGGCCTCTACTGCTCACGCGGCGGTTTAGCTGACTCGCACTCTGCACTGAATGAGAAGGGAAAAGTGTGTAAAGTTGTGGTGGAAAGTCGCTGATGAAGCAATAAGATCTCAAAATCCCATTCTGCTGTGTGGAGACAGAAAAGTTTACTGCTGTCTCTGACTCATGCACTGCAACATGGAGTTTACTCAGCCGACATGGTTCCTGCCGCAGCCTAGCAGTTTATCACAAATCTCTTAATAAAAAATTCTATCTGCCTATATGTGGGTACCTCCATCTATTCATCCATCCATCCATCCATCCATCCATCCATCTACTGCCATATATATTCACCCCTTTTTTGGGATAAACATTCTTTATCTTTTATCTGCTAATTCATTTTTATCTTCACTTAGCTTACATGGTTAAATTAATGGATGGATGGATGGATGGATGGATGGATGGATGGATGGAATGAATCGATAGAAAAATTAATGGATGGATTATTGTATTGTGTATGATAAATAATGGGGAATGATTGAGGATGCATGGATAAAATGACTGAAAATGGTTAGATGGATGGGTGGATAAATGAATGGATAGATAAAGGGATGGATAGATGGATGGGTGGATGGGCGGATGGATGAATGGATGGATGGATGAATGATTGTAAATATTAGTAGATAAATGATTGAGTAACATGAATTAATAGCAGAATGTTTAATCTATCCATCCATTTCCTTTTATTAATTCATCCCTTCTTCAACTTTTTTCATCCCATAATCCTTCATCCTCCATCTGCCAATTCATCTTAATAAACATCTTGCATGGATAAATGAATTGATGGATGGATGGATGGATGGATGGATGGAGGGTAGATAAATGGATGGATGGATGGATAAAACATTGTACAGTGTAGCAGAGGAATGATGTACAGTGTAGCAAATAAATAGATGAATACAAAGATGAGGTGGGTGAATAAATAGAGAGATGGATTGACAGATGAAGAAATAAATGGGATGAATGAATGGATGATTGTAAATAGAAGTAGATGGGTGGATGAGTAAAATAATGATGGAGGATGCATGGATAAAACAAGTGGGAGAATGGATAAATGGATAAATGGATGGATGGATGGATGGAAGGCTGGGTGGATAAATAGGTGGTAAATGGATGGATCGTGGTGTAGCAGACATCAATAGCAAACAAATAGATGACTAGAGGTGGTGGTCGAAAGAATAGAGAGATGGATTGATGGATGGAGAAATAGACGGATGAGTGGATGAATTATTGTAAATTGTAATATATGAATGAATCAAAAAGATGAATTAATAGCAGAAAGATAGAGAAAGTATGGATAAAATAACTAGGAGAATGGGTAGATGAATGGGTGGATAAATGGATGAATGGATAGATGGATTGATGGATAAAAGCTAGAATGAGATAAAGAACAATGGTGGAGGATGTGTATATGAAATGATGGACGTTTGGGCAAAAGAATGGAGAAATAAGCTCAGATAATTGGATGAACTGTTTCATTAATGTATGAACAAAGAATGAAATTACCATTAAGGTGAACAGATGACAGAATGGATGGGTAAAAAAAGGAATGTATAGATGGATGATATTTTTTAAGAATGAATGGAGAGATTTTCTCAAGAAGACTTTATGGAGTTCTTCGAGAGTTCTTTTAGGGATTAATGGATGATTCAATGTTCTTAGGGTCCTAAAAGTGTTAAACTTAGAGTCCCATTGAATAGAAAACCCTTGGAGAGAACGAGGGATTAATGGATGGATGTCAGGATGAAAGATACCTCTAAGAATTATCGAGGAAAAATTGTCTTTAGTGCTGTAGAAGATTTCTCAGCAAAATGTTCCACCAGAAGGACCAAATCTGTAGTGTTGAAAATTTTAACATTTACACACACACACACACACACACACACACACACACACACACACACACACCACACACCACACACCACACACCCACGTGCACACTTTTATGTCCGAGGGCTAGTGACAGAGGAGAAGAGAGAGTAAATGACTTAATAAGCATGAGCTCAGAGCGACTCGGACATTTCTTTCTCTCTGAGCTCATTTTGAAAGTAGACAGTGAGAATAATTGCAGTCTGGGCTGCATTAAAGCTAATGGTAATATTTCACCTGGCACCTCTGCATGGGCCACGACGTGTGTGTGTGTGTGTGTGTGTGTGTGTGTGTGTGTGTGTGTGTGTGTGTGTGTGTGTGCGCCCGTGTGATTTAATGATTAAACAATGCTCGCATGATGTGCTGTGTGAAGTTTCACAACATTTAGATTACTATTTATTATTGTGTCTTATTTTCACTGACACTCTGTTTATTTATTTATTGATTATTTAATTATTTTGCCAGAAGTAAAAATCAGAGATCAAATTAAAGCAGTGATGCAGCTGATGTCAATTTATGCAAATAAAATAAATTAGATGGATGGATGAATGAATGAATGAATGAATGAATGAATTGTTGGATTAATGGATGGATGAGTGAGTGGATGTAAGTCAATGGATGGATGGATGGATGGATGGATGGATGGATAGATGAATGAATAGATGATGGATGGATGGATGGATGGATGGATGGATGAATGAATAGATGATGGATGGATGGATGGATAGATGAAAATGATTAGATGGACATAAGTAAGTGAATAGTTTAATAAATTGGTGAATAAATGGATGAGTAAGTGGGTGTAAGTAGATAGATAGATAGATAGATAGATAGATAGATAGATAGATAGATAGATAGATAGATAGATAGATAGATAGACGAGGGAGTGAATGTAAGTAACTGGATAGATGGATGGATTGAAATGATTAGATGGACAAATTTAAGTGACTGGATGAATGAATGGATAGATGGATGGGCGAATGGAAATGGATGGATGGATGGATGGATGGATGGATAGATGGAAATTATGAGATGGATGAATGTAAATGACTGGATTGATGGATGAATGGATGATTGAGTAGGTGTTCCCATGGCAACATTCAAAGTTAATTCTTTTTCTAATTAAGGCTAATGCTAATAACAAAGGCTAACTGTAAATAAAACTTTAGCAGGGACTTGTTAGCATCATGAAAAGAGATCATGCTAGCTATCTGTTACCCACAATGCTTCACATCCCGCGGTGTGTCGGTGAGAGTGTATACGCGTAAGTCTTCGATTAAGCGTTGTGTGTCTGCGTCATTAATATATATATAGGTTTTAGCATGGCGTCGTTTTTAATCCTTAATGTCTCGATGCTATGATTTATTACCGTATCTGCATAACATCTGTCACTAGACGCACCATCTGACGAACAGATTGAGATAAAATGCTGCTCTTTTTTCCTCAAACCCAGAAGCTTGTCTTCCTGATGGAACCTTCTCCCTCATGAAACGTTTTTGTTGTATTTAACATCGCTGCTGATACATGGATCATTGATCTTCTCCTGTTGTTTAGCTCTTGTGTGTCGCTGTTTACTGACGGAACGTGATGAAAGGCAGCCGTTTCTCCTCCTGCCGGTGGTGTGGTGTGGAGTGAGTCGTGAGCTGAGCAGCAGCAGACTGAGAATTACAGGATTAGCATGAAGCCAGCTGTGGCTGACAACAGCAACGGCGTCACGCGTCATGCGGTGATGATGACGCACTCAGGGAATTTATACTCTGTGTACAGTTGAAAACAAAAGGGCTTAGGGTTTAAATAAACAAAGTAGTTTAGAGGAACGTGCTGAAGATTAGAGGATAAAGAGGATATTGTTAGAAAGATGGGATTAGATGAGAGTGTAAGAGATTAAGGATTAGAGGATGATGTTAGAGATTTGGGATTAGAGAATAGTGTTAGGGTTGGAGATTAGAAGATGGTGTTAAGATTAGGCATTAGAGGCTAGTGCTAGAGAATTGGGATTGGAGGATTATATAAGAGATTAAGGATTAGAGGATAGTGTTAGAGATTAGAGGATTATATTAGAGATTAGGTATTAGAGGATAGTGTTAGAGATTAGAGGATAGTGTTAGAGATTAGAGGATAGTGTTAGAGATTAGAGGATTATATTAAAGATTAGGAATTAGAGGATAGTGTTACAGATTAGAGGATTATATTAGAGATTAGAATTTAGAGAATAGTGTTAGAGATTAGAGGATTATATTAGAAATTAGGGATTAGAGGATAGTGTTAGAGATTAGATGATAGAGTTAAAGATTAGGAATTAGAGGATAGTGTTACAGATTAGAGGATTATATTAGAGATTAGAATTTAGAGAATAGTGTTAGAGATTAGAGGATTATATTAGAGATTAGGTATTAGAGGATAGTGTTAGAGATTAGAGGATTATATTAAAGATTAGGAATTAGAGGATAGTGTTACAGATTAGAGGATTATATTAGAGATTAGAATTTAGAGAATAGTGTTAGAGATTAGAGGATTATATTAAAGATTAGGAATTAGAGGATAGTGTTACAGATTAGAGGATTATATTAGAGATTAGAATTTAGAGAATAGTGTTAGAGATTAGAGGATTATATTAAAGATTAGGAATTAGAGGATAGTGTTACAGATTAGAGGATTATATTAGAGATTAGAATTTAGAGAATAGTGTTAGAGATTAGAGGATTATATTAGAGATTAGGTATTAGAGGATAGTGTTAGAGATTAGAGGATTATATTAAAGATTAGGAATTAGAGGATAGTGTTACAGATTAGAGGATTATATTAGAGATTAGAATTTAGAGAATAGTGTTAGAGATTAGAGGATTATATTAAAGATTAGGAATTAGAGGATAGTGTTACAGATTAGAGGATTATATTAGAGATTAGAATTTAGAGAATAGTGTTAGAGATTAGAGGATTATATTAAAGATTAGGAATTAGAGGATAGTGTTACAGATTAGAGGATTATATTAGAGATTAGAATTTAGAGAATAGTGTTAGAGATTAGAGGATTATATTAGAAATTAGGGATTAGAGGATAGTGTTAGAGATTAGATGATAGCGAGTAGGGATTAGATGATAGTGTTAGAGATTAGATGATAGTTAAAGAGAGTAGGGATTAGAGGATAGTGTTAGAGATTAGATGATAGTTATAGATGATAGAGATTAGAGGACAGTGTTAGAGATTATATAGACCTATAGGTATAGAGAGTAAGTGTTGTGTTTTATCAGCCTGTTCCTGTGGAGTTCCTGGAAGCCTGGTCTTCCTGCTGGACATTTCAGTGCTACAAAACCCTCATAAGATCCTGACCTGACTGATAAGTTTCCTCACCGAGATGGAGAACGAACATGAAGTATGCAGTGCCCTACATTTCCCCATACTGTTCTATCCATGTCCTGTAATTCGACCTAATTGTGAACATACCATCATGTGTGTACACACACACACACACACACACACACACACACACACAAACCTCCCAGCTACAGATTGATCACAGTAAAATCAAACTCCTTCAAGATCTGGTAAATTCAGGGCTCACAGGAGACCAAAGGGGCGTCAGTAAGTGATCATTTATTCATCTACAACAAAACACCTTCAGGTACCAACAATATCTCAAAAATGCTCCTTCTCCAAAAAGACTTCAAAAAACGTAGATGAGAAAAAGCAAAGTAGATTCTATTGCAGTACCACAATCAACCTGAGAGCATGTCAGTTATTTCTTTTTCTTTCTTTCTTTCTTTCTTTCTTTCTTTCTTTCTTTCTTTCTTTCTTTCTTTCTTTCCCCTCTTCCTTTTTTCATTACATCATCACTGCCATAATCACTCACTCAGGGGTCCAGTGGCTGCTTTATCAGTTGTGTGTGTGTGTGTGTGTGTGTGTGTGTGTGTGTGTGTGTGTGAAGTCTAGTGGGAGAGCTGTTAAAGAGCAGACACTTCACAGTGTGTTGACAGCAGGGGTGTGAGTGACAGTGAGATAGAAACTCTGATAGAGAGAGAAAGAAAGACAGTGTTTCCTCCCTCTTTCTTTTTCTATTCATCCTTTTGTCTTTATTTGACAATTCTTTGTTTCTGTTTCTTTGTTTCTATTTTTATTTTTCTTTCTATCTTTCTTGTGTTATGTATACTCTCAGCGTGATGTAAAACATGTCTATGTTTGTGTCTGGGTGTGTGTTTTTATGTGTGTGTGTTTGTGCGCGACTGTGTGTGTGCGTGTGTGCGCACGAGTGTGTGTGTGTGTGTGTGCGCGTCTGTGTGTTTACAGTGTGGCTAGCGGCACAGCTGAGGTGTTTAATGGCCGCCTAATAAAGTGCTCAGCTGTGTGTGGATTTATCACCCATGATTTACAGCACACACACACACACACACACACACACACACACACACACACACACACACACACAAATCTCACACACACACACCTGAGCAGTCCATCGTTTCCCCTCCTTCTCGAACGGTGAGTAAGTTCAAAGGTCATGGTAATCATCAGTCATATCAACAGGTTCATAGCCAGAGATCGATATCACTGCACCACTTTATCTTTATCCTAATGCAGAATGATGGAGGTTAATTAGCGACGCTGTAGAAGTCTCTATACATTTGGCTATTCGTGTGTGTGTGTGTGTGTGTGTGTGTGTGTGTGTGTGTGTGTGGGCATGATGAGCAGTCCAGGCCGTGACAGCGAGCGTGATGGAGAGAAGATTGGAGTTTGCCGAGCGACTCTGCATTATTAGGGAGTCAGCACTTTCAAGAGACAAGCGATGTTCAGAATCCTATTAGTGTGTGTGTGTGTGTGTGTGTGTGTGTGTGTGTGTGTAGGGATTATCCTCATCAATGTTATCTTCATTATCCTCATTCTCCTCATCATCATCATCATCCTCCTAATTCTGATCATCCTCATTCTCCTCGTCCTCCTTATTCTCTTCAGCATACTCATTCTTCTTCCAATCCCACCATCTTCATCCACCTCCTTCTCCTCATTCTCTTTCTCATCCTCATCCACACTCTCTCCTATTCCTCACCATCTCCAACTCATCTTTATCCTTATTTTCTTTCTCATCTTCCTCCTCCTCCTCCTAATCATCATCATTCCCATTTTCTTCCAATCTTCACCATCTACATCCTTCTTTTCATCATCCTCATTCTGTTCCTCCTCTTCATCCTCATTCTGTTATCACTATCCACATCTCTCTCCTCATCTTTCTCATTTCCTGTCTTATCCTCTTCATCCTTATCCTCATTCCTTAGCCTCCTCATCTTCATCACCCTCATACTCTTCCTTATCATTCTTATCAACATTCGCATCTACCTCTTTATCCTATAATCACAATCAATATTCTCCTCCTCCTCCTCCTCATCATCATCATCATCATCATCATCAAAAGCGTCACTCCGCTGTGATGCTAAAATGCATGGCAGGTTTAGAAGATGTGCTTTCTGTTCCGTTCTCTTGCAGATCTTTATTTGAGTGTGTTTTCCTTCATGGTTCCTCCTCACTTCACCACGTCTAGATGTTCACGCTGGGTCTCGCTCACGTCGCGTCCTAACCTTTGCGCTCCGTGTTGTCGGAAGGTCGCTGCACATACGAGTGACTGATGAAAACTAAACCGTCTCCAGCTGTTGCTTTCTTCAGCCATTACTGTCACAGCTGGACGTCAACCGTCAACCCCTCCCCTTCTCCTGTTTTATCTTCTCCTCTCTCTGCTCCCTCCGATTACCCCTGTTTTTGCTGACTCCTGTTTCAGATAGCTTGTTATTTTCTTCACAGCGCCGGCGTTTCTGAACCTGACTCTGACTCTAACTCTGACTCTAACTCTGACTCCCACTCCGACTCTAACTCCAAACACTGACTCTAACTTCAACGCCAATTCTGACTTTGACTCTAACTCTGACTCCGACTCTAACTCTGACTCCCACTACGACTCCGACTCTAACTCCAAATCTGACTCTAACTCCGACTTTATCTCCGACTCCGACTCATCACCTCGACTTACCAGATCTCATTACAGCATCATGCTGTAAACAAAGTGCTCTGATTCTTCAGAAAGCTAAAGTGCCTCTTTACCTCGTTGTTGTAATTTGTTGTTGTCAGACATCACGATCAAACATCTCCCTGGAAAGAAGCTGTGTTGTTTTCTTTCTTTTCTAGTCTCGTCTCGTCTCGTCCCGTCTCGTCTTGGGCTTTGATGTCTCACACAGTTTCCTTTTTACCAAATCTGAATCTTGAACCCCAAAGCAGACGTCTCTCATAACCCCTCGCCTCATGCGTAAATCTTTCTCGCCGTGTTCCCGCCGTGTCTTAGCGACCTGTCTGGATTATGATGGCGTGCAAAAGTTTTGATCAACACCTTCCTAACCTTGAACATATAAACCGGCTTCTTTAATGAGAACCCTAATTGTATTATTGGAATATTACGATGTTGCGTAGAGACCTGTGCTGGGACCTTTTTTTTTCTCTACTTTATTTTAAATTTAGCCTTCAAGCTCCAAAAAGCTCACAAAACAAAATGTGTAGAAGCAACCCGAACGGTCCCAACATGCACACGAACATCAGAAACCGAGGAAAAGTGTGATATGTACGAGTCAATATATATATATTTTTATATAAAATGAAAGACATTGCAACAATAAAAATACTAATCCTTTAAAAATTATCAGAATAAAACAAACATTTTATATTAATGCTGTAAAGGTGAGAACAAGCGTTTTCTTTAATTTTATTTCTTTATTTTACTTTTTTTTAATTGATTTATTTACCTGGACAAACAAAAACAAACAAACATAGACAATAAAATAAACAAAATAACTACGAAGTTACAAACATAAAAATAGAAACAACGTCCAAAATTTGTTAAAAATCTGCATCAGAGCTGCACATAAACAAACAAACAATTAAACAAACACACAAAACATAAATTTTTACTCCACAGCATCATGTGATTTCTTTCCTGCATTTTTGCTGTAGTAATGATTTTTGGGCACTAGGGGGCTCTATGCCATTCTGTCTAGATAGATAGATAAATAGATAGATAGATAGATAGATAGATAGATAGATAGATAGATAGATAGATAGATAGATAGATAGATAGATAGATAGATAGATAGATAGATAGATAGAATTTACCTGGACAAACAAAAACAAACAAACATAGACAATAAAATAAACAAAATAACTACGAAGTTACAAAATAGAAACAACGTCCAAAATTTGTTAAAAATCTGCATCAGAGCTGCACATAAACAAACAAACAATTAAACAAACACACAAAACATAAATTTTTCCTTCACAGCATCATGTGATTTCTTTCCTGCATTTCTGCTGTAGTAATGATTTTTGGGCACTAGGGGGCTCTATGCCATTCTGTCTAGATAGATAGATAGATAGATAGATAGATAGATAGATAGATAGATAGATAGATAGATAGATAGATAGATAGAGGTAGGATGAAAAATAGATAGAGATTATAAAACAATTGGAGGAAAGAGAGAGAGAGAGAGAAGAAGCGAGAGAGAGAGTAAGAAAAAGAGAGAGAG
This sequence comes from Silurus asotus, assembly GCA_024362625.1. Classification (NCBI taxonomy): domain Eukaryota; kingdom Metazoa; phylum Chordata; class Actinopteri; order Siluriformes; family Siluridae; genus Silurus; species Silurus asotus. Next base: position 1,101,366 of record MU551605.1, read on the forward strand.
AGAGTGATAGAAAGAGAGAGAGAGAGAGAGAGAGAGAGAGAGTGATAAAGAGAGAGAGCGGAGGAGAGAAAGAGAGAGAAAGAGAATGCCATCTGAATGCTGATGTGTCACACTGCAGCATTGGCCCACTTAGCCAAGTAACCTCCTCGCACAAGTCTCCTCCCTCCTCTTTCATCAGTCTCTCTCTTTCTCTCTTTCTTTTTCTCTAACTCTTCTTTCTTCTTCTCATTTCACATTATTCTGTAAAGGGAGGGTGGTTCAGGCTGCAGCACTCGGAAAAGGACAGTGTACTGCTGACGCTCACACTTCTGCAGGAGCAGAAAACTGGGGTTATGCACGTGTGTGTGTGTGTGTGTGTGTGTGTGTGTGTGTGTGTTGTATGGTATCATAGGTGTATAATAGATTGTGTGTATAAATGTGTGTCAGTGTGGGGGTATGTGTGTATATGAAATTGTGTGTATATTGGGATTGTGTGTGTGTGTGTGTGTGTGTGTGTGTGTGTGTGTGTGTGTGTGTGTGTGAGTGTGAGTGTATTGGTGCAGTGAGAATTGATGTGAATGTTGGCTTGATGTTGGGCATGTGTGTGTGTGTGTGTGTGTGTGTATGTACTTAACTTCAAATGCATCAGTGCTTCCTAATGCATCCCATAATACCATAGCAGTGAAATCTCATAGCGTATCCCTTCAGTCCAGCAAGATCTAAAATGACAAACAAACAAATAAGAATCAAGCCACACATGCCGCATTTAATTTATTCAGTATACCAGCAGTGCATTATGCAAATTACATGCGGCCAGACCTCTGTTCAGGACTGCAGTGGCATTTCCTTTCCTTCGTTGCTATAGTAACAAGACATTCGCGGGACGCGCGCTAGCCGGCCAGTTAGCTAGAAAGCGTCATGGATGTTAATCCGGTTGTCACACTCACCAAGACAAAATCCTGCTCAGCAATTCTGAAAATTGTAATCGAACGTTCCAGATAACGCTTATAAACGTTATTACAACGTTGAGGGAATTTTTACATTTCTGTTAATGAGGTGCGATTTTTAATAATCGTTTTTTTACTTTTGTAATTTATTGGTGTTTGAAACGAGTCTTCAGTGTCGATGTGAAAGGGTTCAGGGATTTGTTGTCTTATCGGTTTCTAAAGAAAGAGAGAGAAATGTTGGTGATATGACGTACGTGAGAACAGGAGACGAGCGGTTTTGTGGACGGAGGTTCTGAAATGTTAAATGTAACTTTAAATGGATAAAAAATGTTGTAACCTAGTAGTTAACTTTGTACCCATTTTTGTACTATTCAGCATTTTTGTACAATTCCTGGGCATCATTATTTTTTTTTTTACAAACATGGCAACCCGTGTGGATATGGGAGCTAATGAGATCCTACAATCCGATTTTTATTGTGAAAAAAATTCAGACGTACTAAATAAGACATTTAAAACCAACGTAAACAAACACAAATACATTCATCGCAACGCAGGTAGGCTTTCGTCGAAAGGGAAAAAGAATAAAGAGAGAAATCTGCAATGCGCAGACACAGACGCAGATCATCTCCTGCAAGCGCTAAAGTGGAGAACCGGCTGTGTGTGAGAGGCTTATCAGGAGTCCAGATCTGTACAGTTGTGTGTGTGTGTGTGTGTGTGTGTGTGTGTGTGTGCTGCGGTTTTGGCTGCCTCTGTGTTAATGAACGTGCTCTCTGCAGTGCGCCTCCGTGCCTTTAGCACTGCCGAGGAAGATACGTTAGAGATCACGTAGGCAGCAGCAGCAGCAGCAGCAGCAGCGCGAGGTCGAGTGTGACGTGTTGAGATTGTTACACACTCGCGTCAGAGGAACCCTAGTGCTTGTGCACCGGCAAAACACGGAATCGAACGCTCGCATGCGAGTTTGTAGGCTTCAGTGCAAATGTTTGGGTGCCTTATGACTAAAACGAAGTGTGTTTAACGTGAAATGTGTAGATCTTTTCATCGTGTTCGGTTTGCCTTATAAGGGGGTGGGGGGCGTGCAAACTTTTGCACTAACTGATCCGGTGTGTCGGTTCTTGATCTTTACTAACTATCTTTTGTTAAAAAAAATGAGCAGAAGAACAAATCAGAGTGAAGATTTCAGATGTTGGAGCTCTATAGTGGGAGATCTTCCACTTCAACACATGTAAAGCATATCTTCATGGGAAACCTTCATGCTAGCTCATCTAAAGACGTCCTATACCATCGAGTATCTCCAGGTTTGTGCTGACATCCTGGTGAAGAACGGAATACGGTTGGAAACGAGATGGTTGTATAGTGAATTAGTGAAATGGTAATAAACATGGAGGAGATTTTTGGTTGGTTTGGTCAGTATTTCTCTCGTTACGACACAATAAACCTCAGATTTTTGATCTCGGAAACAGAAAGAAACGTTTGCGTGATATTGCCTTTAATCGGATTTGAGCCTGCGCTGCGATTTCGGATCTGGACGCCAGTCAAGCTGCGGCGTTTTGGGATGCGGCTCGGCGTTCGTGCAAAAATCGAGCAATGTTTCTGGGTTTTTGTTCGGAGGATAAAAATGGATTATTAATGATAGTGTTTTCCAGCCTCACAGCAGCTCGGCACATTATTGTTTTGGCTCGGGTCCTGGATTGTTCGCCCTTTTTTTGCCGTTGTCTTTGCCACACTGTTCTTTGGATCGTCTCTCTCTCTCTCTCTCTCTCTCTCTCTCTCTCTCTCTTTCTCTCTCTCTCTCTCTCTCTCTCTCTCTCTCTCTCTCTCTCCAGTCAGGTTTTTATTTAGTCCTATTCATGGTTTCACGTGAAAACGTCCTGCGCTGATTGTGTTTTCGTGGCAGTTTGATAATTACAGCTTTCGCTACTACGCCTGACGCTCGTTTTATCCTGAGCAGCTCCACGTTCGGTCGAAGCTCTGGTACCCTCACACACTCTCAAAGAACTTAACACAATTTCAATCGCTTCTACGGTAATGTTTATAGAATCTGGACTTTTTTTTTTTTTTTAAGAAATATTAACATTGTGTCAGGAACTTATCAGGAACTTTTGATATATTTACGCAAAATCCCACTGGAAGATCCTACTCAGGGTCGTTTAAGGAACTTTTCAGGATCTCCCATTGCACAGATTCACAGGATCATCAGACACTTTATCTGGAACTAAAGAACCTCTCCAGGAACCTGGACCATTTCCCAAACACAAACCTTCTCATGCAAGTTTTTTTTTACGTTTTTTTTTTTTTACAGTCCACATAAGGTACAATTCAACCAGTGGAACCTTTGTGACACATGGCCTTCAGGAACCTTTTCATGACCTTAAAGCTTTATTATAGATTTCACAGATATTTAGGAAGCATTAGTGATGTTTCAAAAACAGGAACCTTAGTAGAGTTCAAAACAATTGATCAGGAACTCAAAATGATCTTATCAGGAACCTTTCCAAGAACTTTTCGAAATGTAAACCATTTTTACAACATCAGGAACCTTTACAGGGATCCAGGCACCTTTTCGGGAACCCAAGACACGTGAACGTCAGACCAGTCTTCACTACACAGAGCTTTCCAAGAACTTTTTCATCTCCTTTTAATTGCATTGTGAAGCACTTTCCTTTGCTGCACACGTTTTTAAACCGTTTTTTTGCTGAATGAGGCGATTTTGGTTTAAATTTGTGAAGGACACGTGCGGACTGGTTCCTCAGAGCTTTTAGCGCTCTGCGAGGTCTCTCCACATCCTCCCTGTCCTTGTCCTGCTTTCTAGCAAACACAGCTGAAAATAGCTCAAATTGAGAACCACCTTTGCTCAGACCTGCTCTTGCCTGCCTGAAGAACCGCACTGAGCTTCTGCTTAAGCTTTAGAAACGAAGAATATGTGGAAGAAGATGTAGAATAAGGAGGAAGGAGACACATCTGATTAGCAGAAGAAAAATAAAAATAACCAATACACAGTTCAGGTCTTTCATACAGTATATGCATGCAGTCATGTGGAAAAGAAGGACCCCAGGGGCCTGATGGAGAGCTGGGTTGCTTAGATGTACAAATGGATTTGGGTTTTGGGATCGACAGTATTTATATCATCTTCGGGCAAAAGTTTTGGGACACCTGACCTTTCCAGTCATATAGTAGTACCTGACCAAACTCTCTTGCCTTTGAATGTGGTACCATAATATCGTTCCTTTGCTTGAAACTAGAAGATCCAAACCTGCTCCAGCACGACAATGCTCCTGTGCACAAAGCCATCTGCATTAAGATATGGGTTGGAGTGAAAGATCTCCTGCTATTGACCTCCTATTGAACATGAATGAATGTGACATCAGTACCTGACTCGAATAACACCCTTGTGGCGAAATTTCACACAAATCTCCACAGGATCTAGTGAAACATCTTCCCAGAAGAGTGGAACTTATTATAAGAGACTTGAGATGTTCCACAAATAGAAGCACACATATCTTACCACACATATATCCACACGAACAAGACAGTACCTCAGCAAATTGGTGAAATAGAGAGCAAGACGTGTCTCTGTGCTACGGTTTAGAATAAAAATATCTAACTTAAGCACGAGTTCTTGTCCTTGAAGCTTCGGCCGTTCCCGAAATACTCTCAGTCTGTCGGCCCACGGGGAGCTCCGAAGGAGGTATCTGTCGCTGTCACTTCTCTCCTTCAGAGGACACGATTTCCCAAAACTTGCACACTTTATCACTTTATCACTCGGGTTTCAGAGCGTCAGTCTGCCGTCTGTCACGGAGCATCATGTTCCTTCAGCACCAGAGCTGATCGAGGAAACCTGTGCAGAGTTCTGCCCCATTTATTTTAGATTTCATGATAAAAAAAAATGTACATTTCTACTTTTAGACCGATTTCTGTCCTGAACATTTGGATGAATTAAGATTTAGGATTAGATACTGCTCACATATACACACACACACACACACACACACACACACACACACACACACACACACACACACAAAATGTGTTCAACTTATTACGTGTATTTGAATATAAAAATGTGTTCCTTATTAGTTTGTCTAGTTTTTTGTAGATGGTCAAGTTGCAGAAATTAGTATAAAATAAAATAAAATAAAATAAATTAAAATAAAATAAATACAAATTAAAAAACAAATAAATGTTTGAATATTTTAAAGAACCATAAAAGTTTATTTTTTTATTTCTAGGATATATATATATATACATCCTGAAAAAAAATAGC
>MU551605.1:1111416-1161416 GCA_024362625.1 Silurus asotus
CACAGACAATGAGGCATCACACACACACACACACACACACACACACACACACACACACACACACACACACACCCTTGTGAGCTGTTTGAGTTTCTGCCCTCTATTAACATCACCTCACAGCAGGATTGCATTTTGAGGTGACTTCAGTTCCAAATATTTCAAAAGGCAGCGAATAGAAATATTCAAATTATATATAATACATATTTTATAATTTGAATATTATTTTTAATGTATTCCTTTTATTTTGTATCAATTATTATGCATATAATTTATTTACATTTTATTATTATTTTATTGTTTATTTATTTTTATTATTTATTATTATTAGATTTATTATAAATTCTGAATTCATTGTAATTTTTTATATTTCCTATATTAAATGTATGACTATTATTATTATTAATTTTTTATTTTTTAAATGAAACTTTAAATAATATTTAATCCCTATTCTGCTTAATTTAGAATTCTGAAATAATTCCCGTTTGACCTCATCAAAGAAGTTCATTTAAATGTATTTTGATTTGTATAGAGCTTTAAACACTGGACATCGACTCAAAGCAGCTTTACAAAGATAACATTTTAGGTTGTATAAAAGAATGTAAAAGTTTGGTTTCTATAAGTTTTTGGTGACTCTCTGAGTCTTAATGAGGATGAAACCTTGAGAGGAACCAGATATAAAAGGGAACCACCCTCATCCTCAACACCGATTACAGTTCCATTAGTGTTGAGGAGTTTGGTGATGGAGGCTTTAGCACAGAGCTGTCCATTCAACCTGTGGTCCTGAACCGTTGTAGCAGACTGCTGATATTATACGATATTAGTTCCAGTTTTTTACTTAATGAGGAAACTTATTGTGGTTTCTTTTTTATCATTACAAAATGCGGCGCCACATGAAATCATGCACACTTCATAAAGGAAATCTCCAGAGTGGATATTGAGCCCTAGCTGGAGGCGTAAATAGTGAGGAACTGCAGTAAAACACACACACACACACACACACACACACACACACACACACACACACACACACACACACGCAGACACGCGCTTCTGATTGAATGATTAATGAAATGTGGTTGAGCGAGAACAGATTATTAAGATGAAGTGTGAAGTGAACACGAGAGGTACTTCGGATCTCGATCCGGATCAGACTGGTCTTCCGAAATGAAACAAACTCTGAAAGTGGTAGACAAGTAGGTCACCAACTTCTGCTGCATGTCCTGGGTTCTTTTCCTGCAAGAGAGAGAAAGATGAAAAAGAGGCAGGAGAGGGAGAGAAAGACAGAGAAAAAGACAAGCAAAATTACAGAATGAGAAAATCAGAAAAAAAAGACAGGTAGTATGAGAGAAAAAGTTTGAAAGAGGAAGTGGGGGGGAGATAAAGAGAGAAAGAGAGAGAGAGAGAGAGAGAGAGAGAGAGAGAGAGAGAGAGTGTGTGTTAACAGAGTCATGATTTATACATAACATGCCGTCAACTTTCATTCATAAGCACTAAACTGAGTGTTTAACAGGGTTTATACCCAAATGCTCTGTGTGTGTGTGTGTGTGTGTGTGTGTGTGTGTGTGTGTGTGTGTGTGTGTGTGTGTGTGTGTGTGTGTGCTATATAAGGCTATTTAAAGCAGAAGCAGGACAAAGAGGTCTGACCTATTTCGTGTACCTACTCCTTTAGGTGGGATAAAGACGTAGTGTAGCTCTGACATTTACTAAGACAAAACAAATGGTGTATAGTGCGGTTTTATAGAGCAGTGTATAGAGTGGTGTATGGAGTGGTATATAGGGCAGGTTTTTTTTTAGAGTGGTATATAGAGCAGTTTTATAGAGTGGTGTACAGAGCGGTGCTATGGAGTGGTGTATAGAGCGGTGCTATGGAGTGGTGTATAGAGCGGTGCTATGGAGTGGTGTATAGAGCGGTGCTATGGAGTGGTGTACAGAGCGGTGCTATGGAGTGGTCTACAGAGCTGTGCTATGGAGTGGTGTACAGAGCGGTGCTATGGAGTGGTGTACAGAGCGGTGCTATGCAGTGGTTTACAGAGCTGTGCTATGGAGTGGTGTACAGAGCGGTGCTATGGAGTGGTGTACAGAGCTGTGCTATGGAGTGGTGTACAGAGCGGTGCTATGGAGTGGTGTATAGAGCGGTGCAATAGAGCATTATATAGTGCAGTGTATAGAGTGGGAGGGGTTTGATGGCGAAGTGTAGTGAGCAGTGTATATATATTTTTAGAGCAGAGTTAAAAAAAGATTAATTTTGTAAACAAGTCAAATTTATTTATATTTCGCTTTTCACAGTGAACATTGTCTCAAAGCAGCTTTACAAAATGTAAGAATTACGATAAGCGATGTGTTTTTATTCCTGATGAGCAGCCATCGCGACTGTGGCAAGGATAAAGTAAAAACTAAATAATATATATATTTTTATTAATTCTGATCATAATAGACATTGAATTTTATGGACACATTGAAATGTCACACCCGCTTCCAAATCTGCCAGCAGTTTCCTAATTTTTATATGTTATGTAATGTAATAAACTATTAAAACTATGTTCCTAAAATATAAAAATAATATATAACAGAATATGATCAATATTATATATATATATATATTGATTTGTTTTTGTTAATTCTTGTTTTTGTTGTTGTTTTTTGTCTTTTGTATATTAGTTTTTTTCCCCCTCTATTACAACTATTATTTTTCTGTAATAATATGATATAATAATTGTTTTAAAATATATATTAAAATATTTGAAACACTGTACATTACATCATTTATTGTTATATTACACATGTGTGTGCGTTTGTGTGTGTGTGTGTGTGTGTGTGTGTTGACCCACTTGTATCTCTCAGCAGATCGCAACTCCAATAACCATTATCGCTCTGTTTCCTCTTAATGAACACTGCGCTATGATGGAGAGAGACGCTTGGTGTGTGTGTGTGTGTGTGTGTGTGTGTGTGTGTTTGTGTAGAAAATAGTAATAAAGCATAAATGATGTGTGACACATTGATTTTTCATCCTGCAGCTGCTGCAGTATTAATTATGTGGTTTCTCAGAGAAGTGGAAGTGATTTGATTAAATTTCATGGCGTGGAGCTGCAGGGTAACACACACACACACACACACACACACACACACACACACACACACACACACACACACACACACACACACACTCCTTACACTCCTTCTTTTCCACCTGGATTGCAGTTAAATGCAACGTGAAAGAAATGAAATCAGTAAATTGGAGTGTGTGGGGTGTGTTTTTTCATATATTTTTGGCCGGATGAAGGATGGAGAAAACAAGGAAATGGAAGGTGAGAGCAAGGGATAGATAAAGAAGGAAAGCTAAACCTTTAGAGTTGAGAGAAGAAGAGATGAGAGGATGGTAGATGAAGGAATGGTAAAAGAGAAAGTGACAGCAAAGAAAGGGTAAAGTAAAAGAGGGAGGGAGGGGGAAGAGGAGGAGATGGCTGGAGAGAAGATGAGCTGAGGAAATAGGGCAGGGGTCAGAAAGGGGTGAGGGTGAGAAAAAGGAAGGAATGAAGAGGAAAAGGGGGGGAGGGAATGGAGAGATAAAGAAAGGGATTCAGAGGAAATGGAGCTTTATGATTTGTTTGTATTTAGTTTTTTGTTCTCCGTCTGCTCATCTGTCGTCTGTCGTCTCATCGTCTGGCAATTGGTGAGTGAAGATGGAACGGACAGCAGAGGCAGAGAGGGAGAGAAAGAGGGAGAGATAGATAGGGGACGATTCACTGTGGAATGACAGCAGCACTAATAAGATTAGCAATCTGATGATGTAAACACAACGAAGCAGAGGTTAAGCGCATCCTCAGGCAGAGCTGGAACTTTAAAGAACATGCGTGCGTAGGAGATGAAAGGATGAAGAGATAGAGAGAGAGAGAGAGAGAGAGAGGGGAGGAACAACAGATGGCAAGTAAGGTAAGGAGGGCGAGACAGGAAGAGGCTGGAGAAAGAGATGAAAGAAATAGAGATGAAGGAAAGAGGGTTGGGTTAAAGAGTGTGTAAAGGGAAAGAAGATTGGAGGGGAGAGATGTAAAGTATCAAGGAGAGATAGAGGGCAAAAAAAAGGTAAAACAATAAGGGAGAGAGTAAGAAAAGGCTGGTTAGGGAGAAGAACCGTGCTGAAGAACCAGAGATGGTGGGAAGAGAAAGGGATGGAGAGATCAGGAAGTGGAACAGTGTCCCAAGAAGAGGCGGAGCAAATTTCAGGGTGAGGAAGAAAGAGAGATGGAAGGATGGAAACTGAAGAAAGGGATGTAAGAGAGGGAAAATTTAAATTACAAAAATCATAGAAGGAGGGATAGACAGAAGGAAAAATAGATAAAGAAAGGGAGAAGAAGTGATGCAGTGCTTGATAGGCCACACCCACAAGTTACAACAACATCGACATTGCTGTGCAGGCCACGCCTACAATTTACATGTTGGAGAGGCCACACTGACAAGTGATAAAAAAAAAGTACTGGACAGGCCACGCCCACAAGTGACAACAAAAACAATATTGGACAGGCCACCCCTAAAAGTAACATCAACAGTGCTGGACAGGCCACACCCACAAGTGACAACAAAACCAACAGTGCTAAGCAGGCCATGCCCACAAGTGACAGAAACAGTGCTGGACAGGCCACGCCCACAAGTGACAACAAAGTAAGCAATGCTGTACAGGCCACGCCTATATGTGACAACAAAGTAAGCAATGCTGGACAGGCCACGCCCACAAGTGACATTAAAATGAACAGTGCTGCACAGGCCACACCCACACATTAGTTTCGCACAGGAATTTTACTTCTAAAAACTAAAGAAAAGTCTCGCTTTCAGTCGACGTTTCAGCTCTCTGCTGAAAGAGAGAGAGAGAGAGGGAGAGAGAGAGGGGGGGGGGGGGGGGGGGGGGGGGGGAGTCAGGTTACTTCATTATGTCCTGTTTCTGTCTCCGTCAGCTCATTAAATATTGACAGAAATCTGTCCTACGGGGATCATAAATGTCTCGCACATCCGTGTTGTGACTCGCTGACTGACAGAGCTATTTGTCGCGGGTTTATCCGCCATGATCTCCGTGCTTGCTAAAGTTTCATGCCAGATCAGATTCTAATGTCTGTGGTGGACACACACACACACACACACACACACACACACGGTAGGTCAGGTCTGGAGAACGTCGCTGCAGTAATGATTAAGTACACACTTTAAGTGTTCTATGCTAAGGTTAATTGATCGACATGTAGCTTTAGGGCACTAGCGGCTTTAACACGTATTTGATGAATAGAACTAGCGAAGCCTGCAGTAAAATAAACATCGTTTGGGGAGCGTAATTATTTTACCCTAATCCTACACCTGCTGCCAAAAACGTTAGCAAAAGTGCCCACGTTTCTGTGTCTGCTACACCACTACAGGGAAGTCTTTCTTTCTCATGCCATGTAGAAGAACCTCACTTGGAACACATTGACATAGAGAATGATGCAAGAAGGTTGTAATGGAAATAGAATTAAAAAAAAAATAGATTGGGAATACAAAGAATTAGAGGTATGAAGAATCATGACTTTTCAGGAAAACTTGAGAAGACTTTTTGAATTATTATTATAAACCATGAATTTTTTAAACTTCTGTATGTTGTATTTTCATGACCATATTGTGGTCTTCCAACATCTGCCCAGAGTTAAATTCCATTAATATCACCCACGTTTTCAAATCAATTCAATTGAAAAGATAATTTAACACTTTTCCCCCTACTTTATTTATTTATTTATTTTTTACCTACTTTACCTACTTTTCCATCAATGTCCCCAATCTCCTTATGGTCCCTTACCACTCACTAAGCAAATCTTAAAGAAGATCTCTCCATTGTGGCTGAGAAAAATCTTCTAAGCTTAAGAAAGATTGGAGTTCAAAGAGTTTCGAAGATTCTTCTGACAATCCTCATCCAGACAGGATTATTATTAGACCAGGAACCCATCAACCTTAGGGATCTAGAGATTTGACAAATCTCAAATGAGTGACAGAATTAGACAAAAGGAAGCTTTCGGTATAGAGCCACTTTCCAATTCTGCTCCCTGAACTTTAATTAAGAACGTCATTAACTTTGATCAAATATCTCTGCGGTCTATTTTGGGACGTTCTCAGGAATTTTTATATTTCATATTCAAGGCTGTTTTATTCTGTTTGGTGCTTCTGATGATCCATCTGCAGGATGTTTCATGTATCACAGGCTCAACAAGGTTTTTTATTTTTTATTTTTTTAGGACGTGAAGTCGACGTTCTTCCAGTTTGGGGCGTCCATTCAGCAAGAGGCACTGCTGATGCTGAACATCATGGAGGAATACGACTGGCACGTGTTCTCCATTGTGACGAGCAAGTTCCCGGGATATCAGGACTTCATCATGATCCTCAAGACCACTGTGGACAACAGCTTCGTAGGATGGGACCTGCAGCACACCATCACACTAGACGTGGTGGACGGCGTGGATGGAGGACGGAGTCAGCTCCAGCTCAAGAGGGTCCAGTCGCCCGTCATCCTGCTCTACTGCTCCAAAGACGAAGCCGCGTACATCCTGGAGGAGGCACGCTCGCTTGGGCTCATAGGTTTCGGATACATCTGGATTGTTCCCAGTTTGACCACAGGCAACCCGGACATAACGCCCGAAGAGTTCCCGTCCGGTATGATCTCCGTCTCGTACGATGACTGGGACTATCCTCTGGAAGCGCGGGTCCGAGATGGGCTCGGGATCATCACCACGGCGGCTGCGGCCATGTTGAAGGAGTTTGGAGACATTCCTGAAGCCAAGACCAGCTGCTATGGGCAGATGGAGAAGGCCAAGCTGCCGCCAAGTGCACTTCACAAGTAAGTGAGCCGGGGTCTGTGCTGAGATTGAGGTTGCTTTCCTCGCATTCATGTGTTCTTCTCATAAGATTGGTGAAATGTCCAGTTTTATTTGCACTATACAAACAGAAACAAAGCATTTTATCACTTTAAACTATACAGTCAAACATTTCAATCTGTAGATATATGATTTAAAAGTTCGTTTTTTCGTAATAATGACAGCTATTTTACGATAACGTCATAAACTGCTGTTTTTTTGGAAAGCTAGCAAATAATCAGTGATAACTTCATTGTGTAGTTTGTATTTTGTTACCAATTTGCAAAGTTATTGATGTAGTGCCTTGAAGTAGGCGCTTTTCTGAGCGAATTTGTTGTGTATTTACTCAATGTGTACATTTACTGCTCTGAATTTCAGCTAGCATGCTAACACCATCCGCCTTGTGTTTTTAAATGAATTTAGGAGACAGTACATCTCTAAAAATTTAGGGACACTGTGTCAAATGTAAATAAAAACAGAATGCAATGATTTGCAAATGTCATAAACCCCCATTTTATTCAGAATAGAACACAGAAATGTTTAACTCGGAATATATACAATTTAAGGAATCATAAATGGTCACTTTGGATTTGATGGCTGCAACACGTCTTAAAAAAAGTTGATGGAGAGAAATGTTTTTTGAAAACACTCTGTAGCATGGAATCTTCTGTCCTGGGAACTGAAGAGACAAGGATTCTAGATGCTTAACACTTCTGGGTGTCCTTTATTGTGTTTTTTGTTTTCATAATGCGCCAATTGTTTTTAAATGGTAAAAGACGGCACGCTGACAGTTAAAGAGACTGTGCTTTTCTAAAATACACTATTTATACCTAATCATTTTACCTTACTATTAATAATTAACAGTTTCAATATGTTTTTTCAACTGTTTAATCTGAGTAACTTTTTTTTTAGATGTGTTGCAGCCACCAAATTCAAAATAACTATTTTCTTCAGATAAGTTTAAACATCAGATGTGTTTTCTGATTTAAAATCTTTTATTTTAAATAAAATATGGGTTAATGAGATTTGCAAATAATTGCATTCAGATTTTATTTACATTTGACTGTTGTTGTTGTTGTTTTTTTTTTGTTGGGGGGGGTTGTAATACATGCATGCTGTAGCGAGACTCCATTCAACACATGAACACTACAGCTTTCAAACATGGCTGCCACAAAATCCTACAACACCTACACATTCACCAAGGTACCGATTAGACACACTGCTACCAATTAGACACCCCTTCCTTGATTTTGCTTTATTACTATTATGGTAATGTCCTGACCCACGCCCGCATCTGTACAATATATTTTCTGTGACACTGTGCGGAAATATTGAGCCTCAGCAGGCGGTGATGTCAACAGATTAGTTGTGGACAGTAATGAAGCCATTGGAATTCGTTGCTGTAGTTAAGTAGCTTTTTCACGTGTCTGAACTTGACGGAAGTATTTCCATTTGGGGGACTTTTACTTTAGCGTCGTTACATTTCAAAGTCAAATATTTTACTTTTTACTACATTTTGCGAAAACCAGTTATTTATCAGGATAAAAACGTAACTGGTCAAACATGCAGCAAGAAACCAATCAGGATCGAGCGCTCGCTCTGTTTTAAACTCGTTCTGATCGGCGCTCGGTGAATCTACTGATCTACTGATCACATACAGTTCAGCATCAGTTCAACATCAAGCAGAACATTTAGAGAGGAATAAATGATGAAGAAACTCCAGACTCGAACTCACCACCACACACGTGACCTCATTTAGACTACTTTTTTTTTGTAGTAGTAAAAAAAAGAAGGTTTTGGGTTCATGATGATTGTATTAGAAATCAATCAGTGTTTGAGTCATTAATATCATTCTATTAATAGATCAGTGTGCTGAGAGTCACATTCGAGTCTTTACACAGAAACTGAGGTGATTAAGTGAAGAGTCTTGTGATCATAGGAACATTAGAGTTATAATAAATCTGTATTTTGGATACATTTGAGGGTGAAAACATTTACTTTTACTCAAGTGAACGTTTAAAGGGACACTTCACTCTAATCATATTTTACCGAGTGGATCTCTACTTTAACTCAACTACATGCTTAGTGTACTTCGTGAGCTCGGAATTCTCGATAAGCACCTATTGACGCTCGGATAACGAGTGGATTATCAGACTGGGTCATAAATGCAAGTATGTATTGAATTCTCGTTTGCTACGTCCAGCTGTTTAGTAATGCCTGTGCAAACCGCACATCTGTCCCAGGTGGGAGCTTAACGACCAGGTCGGATCGTTACTCATCCAGATATCAATATCCAGACCCTCGTGACATGTTAACGGTGTAAATGAGCTACAGCGTCTCAGATGCGGTGTCCCTTTCAGCAACTGTGCGTGTGTGTGTGTGTGTGTGTGAGACGTATCCGTGCAGCGTATTTGCCACTGGACATGATGAGTAACACATGATGAGGCGTTTGAGTGGAAAAGTGATGTCGGGGCTGTGCAGGGGAAAGAGTCTAAAAACGAGACTACAAAACCCTCCCAGGAGTGAAGAAAAAAAAAAGATACAGAGAAAAAGAGAGAGAGAGGGGGTGATGTTGGAATTGTTGAATAATGAATAAACGATCGTATGCAGGCAGTACGACTCTTTGCGTCATGTTACATGACACACACATTGGCAGCCAGATCTTAGAGAGAAAGAGAGAAGGAGAGAAAGAGTATGAATGAGCAGCAGGAGGTCTTGGCGAATACACGAAAGCACTCTCCAAATGTAAAGAGCTCTCAAGGAGTCTTGCTGTGATGTTCTGCTCATCCCCTCTACTCGGTTCTGCTCTCAGGTGGAACTGTTTTACCCGCGCCACGCCAGCCTTCGCACCATATGTCCTGTCCGATACGGGTGCCAGGACGGCAGTGGTAAATGAGACAAGGAAGGGGGGATGGGAGGACGTAGCGAAATGCCCCATTTACAGTGGAGCGAAGCTGCGCGACGCGCCCGTTAGCGCAGGTGCTAAATCTCTAAATCGTCCAAACGAGATTGGGACAGATGGCTTGAGAAAGGTTTGAGTCCAGCCAAAGCTGACAAGGGATCCGTACTTTCTGAAGGCAGATGATCGCGTCTGAAAACGGAAAAAACGTCTTCTATTAGAAAATCAGATCATCCAGGAGTTTCTGAAACATATCTACTTTTCATTAGCGATATTTGTTTTTATATCCGGGGGCTTCTTCTGCGAATGATCCCTCAGTTTTTAAGGTTACCCCAAAAAATTATCTTTTTAAATAATAATCTATTAACGTTCAGGGATGAGTTTCTGGTTCCTCAAAAGGAATATAATTCCTGATGGTAAGCTTCTCCTCTTTTCCCGAGTCACTCTAAAGCCTCAGTGTGGCAGAATGGAACATGTAGGCTAAATATAGAGGTGTATTTCTGTTGCCGCTTCTCATTACTCATTTTTTCGCTGGTTGTGATACCTGCTAGCAAAAAAACGACAAGCGTGTTAGTTTCTAGAGAAACGAGTGTGAGCTAGATACCCAATCCATGCCTTTTTTGGTCCATCGTGATGTCCTGGTGACCTAATAAACGTCGATTCAATGACCTGTACATGACTGCAGGATAGTTAGAAGTGACCTGTACATGCTCTTGTTCTTGCTAGTTATCCAACTAGACATTTGGCTAACTCATTGTGTAACTAGCAAAAGCAAAAAACACAGCGGAGTTAGCTGCTCAGGTCACTGCAATATTCCCAGTATTAGCATTGCTAGCGTTACTAGCAAACGGAAGCAAATTGGATAATGACACGCAGCCCCTGGATAAAGGATGAGTTACAGAGTTCCTCATTGCTCTTCTTGTGTTTTTTTTTTACCGAAAATAAATGGCCTGTCTGTTGTGCTATCGCAGCTTGTCAGATATAAATTGATTTCAAACAAAGTGCTATCACAGAGAGAGGGCTTCCAAAAAAAATCATATATAAAAGCGATCGGCCTCTTGGGTTGGATTTAGCACGACTCCACTGAGAGTGTCCACGGAGACGAGGGAATTGCATTAAGGAGCGATTGTTTCGTGTTTTATGGATGGTACGTCCTCCGCAGTTTCCCAGCTCGCGGTGACAGTAATGCAGATTCACTGTGAAACCGAGCAGATGTTTCCGTCTTGGAGATTCCTAACGTTTTAATTTTTCGGTATGTGTTAAAACAGATAAATAAAAATGCACTAGAGAATGAAAATCGCATGCTGCGTTTCATCTTCTTGTTAGAAGTCGAAGTGAAATGCACGCTCCCTCTCGGTTGGGTTTTTTTTTTATGACAGATTTATGGCTTTCATCTCCGCTTGGTGTGAAAATCGGAAAATTCGGTCTTCATATATCGGAGCTGGAAATGACCCGTTAACGTCTGGGAGGCCGTAGGTCTCGTCTCGCTCGGCCTTGGCTCGCGTGGAACGGCTGTCGCTCCTGTTTTCCCATCTCATAGATCTCTCTTATACGCTTATATGGGTCAGCGTTATAAACGTATCGAAAACGTGCCGGTGTCACTGGAGAGTCTGCGGCATCTGTGAGCGTTTCGCTCTGACCTTTCCTCAGAAACAGTGGCCGAGATCACTCGAGCGTACGAGCTGTCACGCCGACTGAGCTTTACACGCAGGGTAATTTTATTGTGTGTAGGTCAGGAATGACATCATCACCAACGATATGCAAGACCTGGACCTTGGTTTCCGCCTCAGCAATGTGCACACATGGGTACACGCCCCGGTAATAAAGGATTGCAACATGAACTCTGACATTCTGAAGCAAAACATGATGCTTCCCCTTCAAAAACTGTCAGTTTTCCAACAAAATTGTGAACCCGAACACAACACCGAGATGACAACTGTCTTGCTGAGGAAGCTAAGGGTGAAGGTGATGGAATGGCCAAGTATGTCTCCAGACCTCAACCTTACTGAGCACCTGTGGGGCAAGATAGAGAAGCTCCATGTGTCTAACAACCAGCAGCTCCGTGATGTCATAATGGAGGAGTGGAAGAGGATCCCAGCAACAACATGTGCAGCTCTGGTGAATTTGATTCCCAGGAGGATTAAGGGATTGCTGGATAAATATGATGTTCATACAAAATATCCACACGTTGGACACAGTTGGGACATGTTCCCTGAGGGTGTACTCACTTTAGTTGGCACTTATTTAGACAATAATGGCTGTACGTTGAGTTATTTTCAGAGTACAGCAAATCTTTAGGTTTTATTTTTATAGTATATCTATAGTATTGTCCCTTAAAACGATACTAATATGGTTTCTGAAATGTGATGGGGTGCACTTACTTTTGTGTGATACAGTGTCTGTATAAAGGGGCAGGGCTTAGTTTTGAAAGGGGTGGAGTTTAGATTGAATAAATAAGCCATTCGTAAGCACATACTGCAAGATTTATTCATTAATATTTAAATATATTTACATATATGTATATATTCTGCTTTTCTGCATGAATATCACTAAACATAATTATATTTAATGATGTTTTCAAATTAAGAGATACTCTACAGCATCATGTTAGAGTCACACACTTACCCCATTGTCCATGTCTGCCATTTCTACGCTACACAAAGAGGAGTAAAGGCAAGAGGAGGAATGGAGGAAGGGAGTGGGGCGTACGAGAGAAATCCAGAAACATCAGATTAAAAAATAGAAACAGCGAACTGGTTTTGTTTCAAGAACATATAACACGGAGACATTTAACTGACCTGGATCTGTCCTGCACTGAGAAGAGAGCACAGCGAACAGCCTGCTGTGACACACACACACACACACACACACACATACACACACACACACACACACACACACATGCACTAGCTTTCATGCATATTATTTACACACACACACACACACACACACACACACACACATGCACTAGCTTTCATGCATATTATTTGCCCAGGGTTGTGGGTGTAGTTTGTTCTGGCCCACTTTGGATCAGAAGCACTTATTCTTTTTAGTTTTTTTGTCTTTGGCAGATGAAAAACACACACACACACACACACACACACACACACACACACACACACACACACACACAGACATATATAAATATATATGTATATATACAGTATATATATATATATATATATATATATACAGATACAGGGAACAGGTAAGCCTTGCAAGCTTATGAGCAAACACATCTATCATAGGCAGCTCCATAGCCATCATCCACACACACACACACACACACACACACACACACACACACACACACACACACCAAGAAAAAGGTCAAATTCAGAAAATACAGAAGCAGGAATAGAGTTAATGAACGAGTGAACGCGCCTCATCGACTCTCACACGCAAACACACAGCGCAAATAAAGACGTGCCCTTCTGCTCCAATGTTCTCGATAATAACATCAGAGCATATTATTGTTACACACACACACACACACACACACACACACACACACACACACACACAAAGAGCAGGAACGTGTCTGGGATGTCAATCAGTTTGACTTTTACACAATTTTTTTTATCACAAAATGAAAAACCACAGGAACGAGAAACACCAGTGCAGGTCTGGGGTTTAGTGTGAAAGAAAGAAGTTGAATGTCTTAAAGGCGTTTAGATTGTCTGCTTTAGAGCAATAAAAATAAACCCCACCCCTAATTTGAAACAGTATTCTAAGCCCCACCCCTTTTATCCCTTAGATAATAGAGAGGTTTGTCCTTTTATTTTATAATTTATCCCTTAGATAGAGCTGATATTAGGAGTAACTTCCTAAGGCGTCAGGAGAGATTTGGGTCTGTGAGGGTCAGGATTCTTGCTGGTTGGTGGAGCAAATACTTATTTCACATGAACAAAAACGAATTAATTTATTACCTTCTATACTGTTTATTTATTTTTCCCCTCAATACTCTTTTTGGCTTGTTTGATATCAGTAATAAATTTAATCAGGATTTTATTTGAAATAATCTAAATAATCTAATCTAAATAAAATGTACTTCAAAGAAAAAAAATAACTACAATGTGTTTTATTTGTTTAATATTCTAATCAAAGCATTCAAAAAACAATATAAATATAACAATAAATATTTTTTTGTGAAACAGTTCTAGATTAAGTTACATCGTTTACTCAAATAAACGAAACAACTTAAATATTGTCATTTTTTTCTTGATTTAAAGTGTTGTGTTTTTATATGTATTGTTTAACATTATTTCCTTGAACATCACAATTTCATTTTTTAAATATTAAAAAAAGAATCTTAAAGGCACTTATATATTGCCGTCATTGGGATCAACAGCGACCGGGAAAAACTATAAACATTTTTATTCACTTGTTTTATTTGTACAAACATTAAATGCTTAATTATACATTTAAATTGTAATATTTTACGTATTATTACTATTATTATTATTATTATTATTATTATTATTATTATTATCATCATTTAATTTAAATAATAAAATAAAATAAAAAAAATATTAATTTAAATATTTAAAAAATGAATGATTGTTCTGTGTAATCTTAAATCATTTACTCGAATAGATAAAGCATAATGTGCAGATACAGCCACAATGACTCGGAAATAATAATTAAGTATTTAATTAGTATTATTAGTAATTAATTGTATTTACAGAAACTATAATGAGTAAGTATAAAGCTACGGTTGGTCGTTTAGTGGAATGAGCCCTGACGGAAAATCCAGAATTACAGTCTGGAGCAGGAATTAAAGAGAGACTGGTGAAGGATGATGATTTTATTTGGCTGTAATGTTGGAATGTTATTTATGATGTTTTTTTTTTTTTTCCAATGCTTCACTAACGAAAAGAGAAGCAGACCGGAATAATGAAACACCATAATGAATATTCCGTATACAGGTTTATAGCCACATCATATTTCTCAGAGATTTTGAAGCTTTTCAGTTTTCATGATATTCATGGATCTCGTCACTGTTTGTTTACCGAACAGCGACGTCGCTTCCCAAAGTGCGAATTTCATCTCTGTGCCTCAGTGTGTCATGTGATGTGATGTGATGTGAGATTCATGGTATTGAAATGGATGTATTTATTTGTTCTCTTGATGTACAGTGAAGTTTATACAGACTGGAAATCAGCTGTAGTGCTGGATTTAGTGGAGAAACATTCAAGATCCAGGTAGAGATGGAAAATAAGCTGCAGCTAAATAGCTAGAGTACTGAAGAGTCACAACTCATAGTCATGTCATATGATGATAATATCTGAGCTTTGGTTTTGTGTGAATACATGTTTACTTGTCTAATACTGACATTTCAGTTTAGTTAAGAAACATCAAAGGAGTTGACTAGTTCTAGTTTTCGAATTGGGACGTACTACTGTACACAGTAGATACTTAGATTTCCTGCTCGAAACATCTGGAAGACGTCCCTACGTCTGCTCACTTAGTCTACAATAATCACTATGATTATTTATTTTGTTGCTAAATTATTTAATTAGTAGCTCGAAGACCCTAAGTTCATAAAAATGATTGCATTTGGGATGAACAGTAATTTTGGTGCAACTGCATCTTTTTCCTGGATATGAGGACCACAAGGATCATGAGGAACAGGAGAACCAAGAGGACAATGGAAATCAGAAGAACCACAAGGACAATTGAGGACCACAAGGACAAAGGGGGCCACTGGAACCATTTAGAAACATGAGGACCATGAGAACCACAAGAAGCAATAGTACCATGGGAACCATAAGGACCAGGAGAACCTTTTGAACCATTAAGGACAATGAAAACCTCAAGAACTATGAGGATCAGGAGAAACACAAGAACAAGTGAACACTACAAAAACAAGGAGGACCACTGGAACCATGAGAACCATCAGAACTATGAAGACCATCAGAACCACATATACATTTTTGGCATTTTGCAGATGTCCTTATCCACTTCTACAACTCCATCTACTACAACTGGGAGAGAAAATAGTTTCTCTTAAAACAAAGTTTTCTTTGAACCATGAGAACTGTGAATTAGAAGAACACAAGGACAATAAGAAGTATGGGATGAAAGAAGACAAGAAGAACCATGTAGACCACGGGAACCACAAGAACCATAAGTACTAAATATTTATTTTCTGCTTCCTCTTGTTGTGTTCAAACATCTCCAGGTGATCAAATGTTTGCATGAAGCCTCTGCTGCTGTCCGGAAGCTCAAATAAAGACATCATGTGGAAAGTTTCCTCCGTGGGTGTAGTAATTGGCAGGAAACGGGTGATCCGTCGCTGCGGTGCAAGCACATGTCGAGACACGGCCGAGTGTAAAAGCGGGTCTAAGTGAAGCATCAGAAGACCTCCTGAGACTGGAAACACGTCCTGTAAAGGAAGAGAACGAGGATCATCGATTGTGCTTCCTCTCCTGTGGTTTGATGTAATTGGATTCAGAGATATATATCCAGCGTGATTGGAGCTTTGCGGCAGACTCGTGCTCTCGTCCGTACCGAGCGTCCAATCAATTCAGCAGAGCAAAGCGGCTTCGGGAGACACGAGGCTGTAAATCGCCGAGAAACGCGTTGCCATCAGAACGAGCGGCTCCGCCCCCTTTACTCATTCAAATACAAGGCTCATAATAACAGAAAATCACTTTGTGGAGAGGAGGAGTGTCCTTCCATCTGCTGGTCTCTGCTGGAGAACGTTTCACACATCCACACTGTCCGAACTTTCACATAATACAGACTGTTTAACCTAAAAATAGAATTTATTTATAAAAATATGTAATTCATCTATTAGATAAAATAATACTTTCAATAAAATAATACATTTATAGTATTTAGACAGACAAATAAATGAACAGACAGACAGACAGACAGACAGACAGACAGATAGATAGATAGATAGATAGATAGATAGATAGATCGATTCCTTCACACTGACATTTATAGAAACTCAACAAAACGTTACACTCCAGCCTTATTTATGTTGTGAATGATCCTTTGGTTTTTAGAAGAATATGGTGATGGTGCACGTCTGAGTGTTCCCAAGTTGCCCTTTTATTTATAGAAACCCGGCTTAATTTAACTCCATGTTGCTTTTCAAGCAAAGAGTCAAATAGCATTTATTATTTATTCCCTCCTACCCTCATACAGCAACAATCCTAGAACCACCTCTGAGTAGAGGCACTGTGTTCCTTAAAAACAACAAAGTGTATACAGACAAATCAAGAAAATATTTTTGGTTATATTTGGTTATTAACAATTTACATAAAGAGTCTGATTGTGTTACACAAACCTCATCTTTCTACAATAGATTTAACTCCACCCTATATAACATATATTAATCACTATGCACCTACATATGAAATAAATAACCTCTCTCTCTCTCTTTCTCTCTCTCTCTCTCTCTCTCTCTCTCTCTATCTATTTATCTATCTATCTATCTATCTATCTATCTATATATATATATTGTGTTGATTCATTGGTGGTCCAGGAGAGATCTTCTGTCATGTGCATCTCCAGAAATGTGTGCTTTGGTGCAATCAGTGAGAAGAGGAGCGCTAAATGTCATAGCTGCTATGGTTATCTATCTATCTATCTATCTATCTATCTATCTATCTATCTATCTATCTATCTATCTATCTATCTGTCTATCTGTCTGTCTGTCTGTCTGTCTGTCTGTCTGTCTGTCTGTACTGTGGCTTTATTTTTTGTTTTTGTTTCGTATTTGGATTTCAAAAACCACAAATGTATTTCATTTGAGTTTTGTGGAATATTTGGAAGCCTCCAAAGAAATCAGTAAAATCTCAGTGGAATCGATTTATTTATTGTATTTTCTGAGCTCAGATTTATCGTTTTTACTTTTTGAGAATGTTCTGAAATATTCGTTTGCTGCTCGGGTTTGTGAAGTCCGAGTGTGATGTGATGGACGTGATACAAAACGTCTCGCACCTTCATTTAACTCCTCTCTCACAAAAACCTACACATCTCTTCTTCTTCTATTCAATATCTGTCAATTTCTCTCTCTATCTCTCTTCATCTCTCCATTTCTCTCTCTCGATCTTTCTCTCCCTCTCTCTATGTTGGCATTTGACTCTATCTCTTTTTCCATCTCTTCATTTCCCTCTCTCCATCTCTCTCACTTTACATTTCCCTCTCTTTATCTTCTGTCTTAATTTCTCTATCTACCTCTCTCTCTCTCTCTCTCTCTATTTATACATTTTTCTCTCTATCTCCCAAGTTCAGTTTCTCTTCCTGAATTTTTTTGTCTCTCTCTCTCTGTCTCTCATCACAGTCAAGGAGAAAAGACAAAGGAGTGTCAGTGACGGATGCTGATCTCATACGATGCTAATAATATCATCTCAGTCCGATTTTTCATCTTTTGCGTGATGTGAGATGTGAGGTCTGATCTCGGTCAGCTGTTAGGTGTCCGATGGTTCATTAATTCCTCAGCAAATGACCTTCATCCATTATTTCCATTGTTAATAGAATCAGCAGGACTGAAAGAACAGACTCTTTACATCGCTAACCTCATGACCGTGTGTGTGTGTGTGTGTGTGTGTGTGTGTGTGTGTGTGTGTTACAGGTACATGATGAACGTGACCTGGGACGGCCGGGACTTGTCCTTCACCGAGGACGGCTATCAGGAGAATCCCAAACTGGTGGTTATCGTCTTGAACAAGGACCGTGAATGGGAGAAGGTACAGTAATGTTCTGCTAAATTCATTCATTCTTTCAAAGATAATGTGTGTGTGTTACAGGTACATGATGAACGTAACCTGGGACGGCCGGGACTTGTCCTTCACCGAGGACGGCTATCAGGAGAATCCCAAACTGGTGGTTATCGTCTTGAACAAGGACCGTGAATGGGAGAAGGTACAGTAATGTTCTGCTAAATTCATTCATTCTTTCAAAGATAATGTTTTTTTCACATGTTCTTCCACCACATGCTCTTCAAGGCTGCACTGGTTCTTAGCATTCTATAAAGTTCTGCTGACATGGAAACATCTAAAAGGAATCTAAGGATTTCCCTAGAAACAACCGAAGAACTTTGTAAGGAACCTGGACCATGTGATAGCTCTTCTTTGTCCTATTTTTAGCTCAAGTCAGGCAAGAAGAATAATTGGAACGTTGAGCAACAATGGGAGCGATTGATTTCTTCACGCTGTCCAGGCTGCAGTCGGGTCGATATCAGCAGGAGGCTTAATTGGAATGATCGGACCTGTAGCCAGAAACCCGTGTGCTTATGGTGAGCGCGATTCCATGCGTAGGTGATCTGAGAGGTGTGCGGAGCAATCGTGCTGGAACCTCGGATGATCCATCATCGGGTGATTTGCTCTACAGAGGCATCGAGTGCGAGAGCTTCGGGTCTTATTTAAATGTTTGCTTGGTCCATGTTGGTGTTATATAACGCTTCAGGAATCCCAGAGGAAAGTGCTGCTGCATTCAGGAGGTATCGATTAGCCGGATAATTCGAGGCAGATCACCAGCATGGAGAAACCAGAGCAGGAGTTTAATCTTCGTCATGTTTCAAAGCATTGAAACGGTAAACTAAAGTATTGAGCAGATCAAAGCGTCATATAGAACTCTCCAAGAACATGTTGAGTAGGACATGTTCATAATCTTCCACTCTCCATAGTTTACCTTTTCACTTTGGATTAGCAACAGACGTTCTAACAGACTCTCTCTCTCTCTCTCTCTCTCTCTCTCTCTCTCTCTCTCTCCAACTGTTTCTATACCTCTTTCTTTCCTTTCTCTTTGCCTCTCACTTCCATCTTTTTAAATCTGTGTCTCTCTCCCTTCACACTTTGTCTTTCTCGTCTCTCTGTTGCTCTGTCTCCCAAGTATCTCCATCTCATTCTCCTATCTGTTGTTCTCTTTTTCTCTCTTTCTCCACTTTACGTCTCTCTATTTTGTTTTTCGACGCTCTGTGAACGAAAGTAAGACTTGTGGAGCTGCATTGCATTGTGAGACGTTGAGTCTAGTGGTAGCTTTTTGGTCTCACAGTGAAAGCTGAACGTTGCTGGAGGTCCTCAGTCCTGTACGAGCCGTGGTGCCTGAGGAGCCTGAGCTGTGTGACGGATGCAGTGATTCTGTGAATGTAATCGGAGCGTAATGCGGCTTGGCACTGCCTTGCCTTCATATTCTTCTGACAAAACCGATTCATCAGTGATGGAGCAGTGAAAGAATCCCTCCATTCTCCAAGAAGAGCAGTCACACCATCTACACACATCTACACAGATATACTCACATCTACACACATTTACACACATCTACTCACATCTACACACATCTACACACATTTACACACATCTACACAGATATACTCACATCTACACACATCTACACACATCTACACACATCTACACAGATATACTCACATCTACACACATCTACTTACAGTACATCTACACACATCTACTCATATCTACTCACATTTACACACATCTACTTACATCTACACAGATCTACTCACATCTACACACATCTACACACATCTACACATATATACTCACATCTACACACATCTACTCACATCTACACACATCTACACATATATACTCACATCTACACACATCTACTCACATCTACTCACATCTACACACATCTACACAGATATACTCACATCTACACACATCTACTCACATCTACACACATCTACACACTACTCACATCTACTCACATTTACTCACATCTACACACATCTACACACATCTACACACATCTACACACATCTACTCACATCTACACACATCTACACACATCTACACACATCTACACACATCTACTCACATCTACACACATCTACACATATATACTCACATCTACACACATCTACACACATCTACTCACATCTACACACATCTACACACATCTACACATATATACTCACATCTACACACATCTACTCACATCTACACACATCTACACATATATACTCACATCTACACACATCTACTCACATCTACACACATCTACACATATATACTCACATCTACACACATCTACACACATCTACTCACATCTACACACATCTACACACATCTACACACATCTACACAGATATACTCACATCTACACACATCTACTTACAGTACATCTACACACATCTACTCATATCTACTCACATTTACACACATCTACTTACATCTACACAGATCTACTCACATCTACACACATCTACACACATCTACACACATCTACACAGATATACTCACATCTACACTCATCTACTTACAGTACATCTACACACATCTACTCACATCTACACACATCTACACCACACATCTACTCACATCTACACACATCTACCCACTACTCACATCTACACACATCTACACACATCTACACAGATATACTCACATCTACACACATCTACTTACAGTACATCTACACACATCTACTCATATCTACTCACATTTACACACATCTACTTACATCTACACACATCTACTCACATCTACACACATCTACACACATCTACACACATCTACACAGATATACTCACATCTACACACATCTACTTACAGTACATCTACACACATCTACTCACATCTACACACATCTACACACATCTACACACATCTACACAGATATACTCACATCTACACACATCTACTTACAGTACATCTACACACATCTACTCACATCTACACACATCTACACACTACTCACATCTACACACATCTACTCACATTTACACACATCTACTTACATCTTCACACATCTACTCACATCTACACACATCTACTCACATTTACACACATCTACTGACATTTACACACATCTACTCACATCTACACACATCTACACACTACTCACATCTACACACATCTACTCACATTTACACACATCTACACACATCTACTCACATCTACACACATCTACACACTACTCACATCTACACACATCTACTCACATTTACTCACATCTACACACATCTACTTACATCTACACACATCTACTCACATCTACACACATCTACACACTACTCACATTTACTCACATCTACTTACATCTACACACATCTACACACATCTACTTACAGTACATCTACACACATCTACTCATATCTACACACATCTACACACATCTACTTACATCTACACACATCTACTCACATCTACACACATCTACTCACATCTACACACATCTACTCACATCTACACACATCTACTTACATCTACACACATCTACTCATATCTACACACATCTACACACATCTACTTACATCTACACACATCTACTCACATCTACACACATCTACTCACATCTACACACATCTACTCACATCTACACACATCTACTCACATCTACACACATCTACTTACATCTACACACATCTACTCACATCTACACACATCTACTCACATCTACACACATCTACTCACATCTACACACATCTACTTACAGTACATCTACACACATCTACTGATATCTACACACATCTACACACATCTACACACATCTACTTACAGTACATCTACACACATCTACTTACATCTACACACATCTACTTACATCTAGACACATCTACTCACTACTCATATCTACTCACATCTACACACATCTACTCATATCTACTTATATCTACACACATCTACACACATATACTCATATCTACAAACATCTTCTCACATCTACACACATATTCACCTGTTACCATTCATTGTTTTATACATATACTATAAGTTGTGTGATAAAATCTTTTATTTGCTTTCCTACAAACAACAGGAAGTGAATCAGACATGGTGTGTGTTTCAGGTTTATGTGTTATTTATTTATTTATTTACTTATTTATGATGAACAAAAAAACCCATGACGTCATGGTTCTGACAGTTCAGGAGCTGTGTTTTCACCAGCTGTTCTGAAAGACGTCGAGTTTCCAAGCATTTGAATTTGTAGTGTTGCGCTTTCTTCTGGAGCGGTGAGCGCTAACAGAGTATGGAACGTTCCTGTCTGTTCCTAAAAACATCTCGGCCTCTGTTTTTTTTCCCTTTGTGTGTGAATAATGACAGCTTGCCGAAAAGCACATTTGTGTAACTGTTAGTCATTATTATAAAAACGGGCATCCGATGATCCCCGCCGAACACAAGCTCTGTGTTTCATAAACATCTGTTGTGCTGCGTTCGTTAAAAAAACGACAGTAGTTCTAATGCGAATGCCGAGTGCACAATAAAGAAGCGATTAGCATCGTCCTGCTGCTGGATTTCGGCTCTGCGTTTTTATAAACGTTGCAGCGGAGCGAAAATGCAGCGGCGGGCTGATTGATTTATTTTTGTTTCCAGACGCGGCTGCGATGGAACGTGTGTGTGCACTTTGTGTGTTATAGATAAATTAAAAAAGGCTGATTAGGCGGAGTTGCTTAAAACCTAAAATGTTTCCTTCGATTAAACTACAAGACTCAAACCAAGCAAGATGATGGTTGTTGCCGGCAAGAAACTCGCGTGTGTGCAGAGCTCAGTGACATAATGCGCATGTGGTCAAAATAGCAGCAGTCGCACAGCTTACGATGTACACAGGACTATGCCTTTTGGTACATAGACTTATGATGGTTGGTGCTCCCTGTGACTTTGCATGCAGCCTTGTGCTGCCATTTTTTGGCATGTTACAAAACTAGTCTCCAAACAAATTCTGTGACTATGAATGCTGAATAAAAGAGCAAAAATCTTCAAAAATATAGTGGAACATCTTTCCAGAAGATTTGAGAGCGAATGGGGACTTCATGTAAATGTTCAAATAGAAGCCAATCTTGTGGTCACGTGTCCATCAGCTTGCCAAATGACTGAGAAACGTTGATTATAAGCAAGTAGTTATGTGTGAGGTTTGAATACAGGTTTGTATGACATTACAGTACAAATCTCCAGGACGGAAATTTTCCACTCTAACACACATAAATGCTATAAACCCAAACAGGCCACCCCTCCGTTATTCGTTTTACGACCTCCCACTTGGCAGCCCCTTAATTACACATCACCCACACGTCATATACACAATCCATAATGCCTGAAAGCAATCCCCAGGTCGCTCCTGCACTCTCGACTTCACTTGAAGGCGTCTTTTAACCTGCACCCCCTCAAAGCCCTCGATCTGAAAATAGCCGTTAATCACAGCGCTCGAGACGGCTGGCGTGATTGCAGGCTCCCGAACGCCGGCTAGATCCTGGACTTAATCAAAAATGGAGTTTGCTTTCGGAATTTTATTATTGACAATACCGCTGCGTGGAGACGCGCTGACCTGGACCCCCGCGAGCAGAAATAAATATTTATCTGTGCGTCCTCGGGCTGATCGAGGACTCGGCTCGGGATGACGAGGAGCTCCAGTGTCAAGAGGTGTGACAGCTGAGCAAATAGACACAGACGTGTTTATTTATTTATTTATTTTTCATCTGTCCCTCTTATTTTTCTTACTGAGACACGTATAAACTTCGACAGATACACTGACACACACACACACCCACACACACACACAGACAATCTGCACTAAAGATGGTGGAATGCCCCGAGGACTGGCTTGGAGTGGCCTATCAGTTGTTGTCGTTGTGAAATGGATCGGTCTGGCATCTCACTGGGTTGATGGCAGCCACTAGGAACCATGTGTCTCTGCCACCTGGACAAGTGCTGCATCTATGACATCCAACTGCTTTCCTACAGGCGAAACAGAGAGAGACAGACACACAGAGGCTCAATAATGTTTTTAAAGTGCCCTCATCATCCTGCCCTACTTATATCCAGTGCCATTGAAAATCGAACCTCGTGAACGCGGTTTAATCCACGGCGCTGCCGAATACTGCGTTCGGATTGGTCCAGGAGGTGATTAGATTTTTCCATCATAGCAACAAATTAAAAGCATTTCTATCCAAACAACTCAATTAGAAAAGCTTATAATTGCTTCGAATAAAGAGGTTTAAAATTTATTTATTAAGGATCAAGAAAAGCACATAAAACCAGTGAATAGAAAAGCAAATAAAACCAAGAAGTAGAAAAACAAAAACCAGCAAAAAAAAAACAGGAAGTTGGAAAGCAAATAAAACAAGGATCAAAAAAGCAAATAAAACCAGAAAGTAGAAAATCTAATAAAACCAGGAAGTAAGAGAGCAAATAAAACCAGAAATAGAAAATCAAATAAAACAAGAATCACGAACAGCAAATAAAACCAGGAAGCAGGAAAGCAAACAAAACAGGAAGTTAAAAAGCAAAAAAAAAAAGAAAGCAGTTATATAGTCAGTGCCCTTGCAAATCAAATCTTGTAACAGTCCTGGTGTTCAGTCCATGGCGCTGCCAAATGCTGCATTCTGATTGGTCCAGAGGTTCATTTTCTATCGTTAGCAATATTTGAATAGAAAATCTTGTGATTTGAAGGAAAGGTGTTAAAAAAAGAATTAAAGGGAACCAGTAAAGTATGGAAGGAGTCTCCAGTGCATTCGAAAGATTTCTTAGTAACAATATACAGTTTTTTTTTCTTTTCATCCCAGAAAGAGTGAACGGCAACGAAGGAATCATCGTCAAACACAATCCACAATGTACTTTACCTAAAAATAGATACACCATACAAAGATACAAAAATTGAAATCGTACACCAGGTGGAACACATCTCCGGGCTTGCTGTTTTAGGGAAATAACCACCTCAGAACATTTTTTTTTTTTTGCGCCAAAATCTCTAAAGACGAACGAGTGCAGAGATAAAATGCTGAGAATTGGAAGTAATGACTACATTCGTCTGCGTGCAATAGAATATAAATACCCTGGCGAAAGGCCAGCTGTTGAACATACGAAGGAGAGGAGCCAAGTCCCGTATCACAGGACTGGAGGAGGCGGCGAGAAGAACGACAGAGCAATACAGAGTGAGAGAGAGAGACGGAGGGATATGATCGTACTGTATTTATTCTATTTTCATGTAAGGCTCTGTGGAAGAGCAAAACCCTGCAGGAGCACAAAAGCGAGATGTAAATAAATGGACGCGCTTGTTATGGATTAGCCGAGTTTAGCGGGTCGTGAGAGTTTCCACTCAAACTTTGGCTCAAACTTTGGTTTCGCTGTAAAAATAATTCTTTACACGCGTTTTTCTTAGAATGTAGAAAACGACAATTTATACCATGTTATGCACCTTAAGCATTCAAATAAATACGTCTACCTCTGAAACACTGGCAGGTTAGGGAAAGGAGAACCCCGGACCAGCATCGATTAGCATTAGCATTAAAGCTAATGAATATTTATTAACATTTAATGCACATTTTATCAAAATAATTCCTGTCAGATTAGCTCATATTAACAAACTTATTAGCATTAGGAATGAGAAGGGGGTTAAGATCATCTTTCAGGTCAACACAGATCTCCTGTCAGGTTAGCTCATTGGAGCTAGCTGGTTAGCCTTAAAAGTAAAGATTGTACACATTTTAAAAAATACAGCTTTTAATTGTGCTTATAAATCCTGTCAGGCTATCTCACTGTAGCTAGCTGACTAGCATTAACAAGAAAGAGTGTAAACAATTTATAACCAATTAAGTTTTTTTATTTTGTAACTCATTAACTTGCTGGTTAGAATTATTGAATATTATTATGAATGTGGGCTTTAGATTTGGCTCAGAATTCCTGTCAGGTTGGTTTATAGGTAGCTGGTTAGCATTAGCAGTAAAATTCACAAACAGTTTGAAAGTATGGCTTAAAATTTTTCCCATAAATATGGTTAGGGTTCGCTCATTACAGCTAGCTGGCTAGTATTAGCTATAAAGT
The DNA here is from genome assembly GCA_024362625.1 of Silurus asotus. Taxonomy (NCBI): domain Eukaryota; kingdom Metazoa; phylum Chordata; class Actinopteri; order Siluriformes; family Siluridae; genus Silurus; species Silurus asotus. Next base: position 1,137,912 of record MU551605.1, read on the forward strand.
TTTAAAAATGTGTATTTAAAATGTTGTAAGGGAAGCCATTTTTAGCTTTTTGGTGAGCATTTTCATTGTAAAAAATAATTATTGTATACCTTGTCAGGTTAGCTCATGATAGCTAGCTGTCTTAGTGTAGCATTTATAGAACCTTACAGTTTCATTAATGCTGTCAGGTCAGGTCCAATTAACTGATTGAACTGATTATTTAGTGTTAGCATGGACACCCTGGACATATTAGTGCTAAAATTACTGTCAATTCAGCTTATTTTTAAAGTTGTTTTGGCATAAAAGTTTTCTCAGTAATTCTAAATATTAGCATATGTTAGCTAGTCTAGGTGAAGAGTTTCGTTCAAATTACATTTCTTACACAGGTTTTTCAAAACAAAACCCAAATAGACTTTATTTGGGTTTGTATTAGCCGCAAACACTGACCCTCACTGATGCTACGATTGTTCTGTCACTAAATCACTTTTCTAAAAGATAAAATGTCAAATCTATATTCCATTAAACCCTGGTATCTCTAACAGACGTAATGGATTGACAGCTGATCTCAGACTGTGTACTAAATTATTTGATTTAAAGCCGCCGTTGCGTGAAGATTATTCTCTCAGGATGGTTAAGACGCAGCGCCAGAGTGACGCTCCCTGTGGTGTAATTATCGCATGTCAGCATGAGGTGTCCACCTCAGCAAATAAGCCGAGGACAGGGCTAAGCTGCCTACTGCAGGCGTGACGCAAAAAAAAACAAAAATTACATAAAACATATAAAAAAAAATTCTCAGCATGGGTGAGTGAGCGAATAGGAGGATTAGTCACTAAAACAAGACATTTCCATGTGAGGAGGAGTGTTGGGAAGCAGCTGGGCCTGACAGAGCCAGCTCAATATACAATCTACAAATCTACAAATAATTCCCAAACAAATACATTATGGATATCTAATGGGTTACTTACGATTAGCATCGTTTGGCATAGTAAGTATTGGTAAATGAATGCATTCACTAGAGCTAAAAAAAAATATTTAGTAATATGTACATACATCACTCTTCTGGTAAGATGTTCCAGCAGATTTTGTGTAAAGATTTGTGTTCATTTAGCTTCAAGGATGTTGATGTGGGTCAGGTGAGAAGGCCTGGGGTTTAGTCAGTGCCTACAATTCATCCCAAATATGTTCTGTTTTATAGAAGATCTTTTACCCCATTCAATGTACAGCATATCTGAGTCCCCTAGTTTCAGCAAAAGGGTAAATTACCCCCATTTAAAAGGTAAAGAGATGTATGTGCAATGTAATATATTTGTGGAAGTCCTCCCCCTGCCCCCATTCAATTCTATTAACCTCTTTATACGTGATCTGTATCCCTGGACCTAGGCTGCATTGCAAATCGCTTGTTGTCCAAATCGGTTCCCCTCAAGGAATCCCCCGATAGGGTCAACCGTGTTCGTCTCTCCTCGACTCCGAAGGGGCCATTTGATATTCCACTGTAAATCTGAGTATTGCTGATAGATTTTGATACAATTGTCAAACGCTGTAATGGAATGTCGTGGCTCTCCAACTAATCCTTCTATCTCGCTGACCTTGGCAAGACCCGTTCCAAATTGGTCCGACTGCTACTTTGTCGACTACGCTAGCACAAAATAAGCAGCTTTGTCACTTGCATTATTCTCCCTTTTTACCGACAAGCGAAGGAATAGCGAAGGCAGAGTGAACCGCTGTCACCTCGGAACACGGCAATCAGTTTTCACTCCCGGTATTCCTCTTCAATTTGGCCTTGGTGCAAAAAAGTGACCCAAGTTTTCTGGCACTCTTTTGTTTCACTGCTCCCTTTGGTAATCGTTTAAAATGCCGAGTCGCTTGGTAGAACCCTGTCGAATTCTTTCAGGCTCTAAAATTTGGCCCGGTCCAAAATTGGCAGGGAGCTTCTTTCTTTTGTTGCGCTCTTCATATCTTTCAGTCAGAGCTCATTATACAGTTAGAGCATCACTCGAGCTGCTCTCTAAAGGCTCGTCGATGCAGTGCTGTGCCACTTCCATTTATCTAGAAAGGGCGTGGCTTTGGGTTTCTGCTGTCTCCCTATTTCATTTGGCTCAGCCTGAAAAATTGGCCCGAGTGCTTTCAATTTGCTGCGGTCTTCATTTTGCTCAGTCAGGGTTCGTGTCGTGGCATCACTCAAGCTTTGTATGGCACCCTGTCACTCGCACTGTGGGGGTATAAATCAGGAAGTACACGTTGTTTGGGTTGATTGTACTCCAATGTATGACTTCGCTTTACCCTGAAATTTGGCCTGGAATTCATTCGAGTCTCAAGTCGATAATCTTTCAAATGTTTAGTAAACTCTCCAGATGATCTGATAAGTAGGCCCTAGTTGGTTCAGTGATGAAAGTTGGTGTCATATAGCAGGCTTCTTGATCATTAAATCTGCTTCTTAGCAACTTGTCATTGTTTTTGTGGCTATGTAAATCAGTCCAAGTGCATTTTTAAGAGACCAATTCACCTTGTTTGGGCTGATTATTGTTTTTCTGTTCATTTGGCCCAAAATATTTTTTTTGCCGAGCTTTTGGTAGGCTTCGTTTAGATGATCAAGAATCTGTGGCATCACTCTGGGGCACCTTGCTGCTTGTATCGTGGGTATTCATATCCATTATCAATTAGATGGTGCATCTTGTTTAGTCAGATTATATTACTAGGAAGTAGAATCAGTAGAACAAGTCCCTTTACCTTCTGTATTCCTTTTTTAATGAGTCAGCCCCAGAATTTATTTCATTCCCCCCTTATAACTCTCAATCAGGGCTCATTAAAATGTTGCAGCATCCCTGGAGCTGCACCGTGGCATCTCGTGGGCGTTCGAATCCATTAGTAAACTCGTCTTGTTTGGGTCCAATTGACGCCGATCTGCACTTCTTTCTTTCCTTTTGCTTCTTCTTTCAAGATGTTTTGGTGCCGGTCGTGCTGTTCCATGGCACCTTGTCGATCGCATGGTGGGCGTTAAAAATGGACAGAAAGCTTGTCTGGATTGGGCCAATTACGCCTCAAGATGCAATAGAGGTATCACTTTAATTACGCACTTCTGAATTCGTGGTCGCCTTCGACCCAGACGTAAATATCTTTTCCCGTTTCCGTCTCATCTTTCAGCCCGAGGTCTTTAAAATGTCGTGTGACTGTTAAAACCTTGTAGATGGCACGCAGTTATGGTGTTTGAACTGATAACACCGATTTGTAGAAAAACTGATGCAGTGTTTTTCCAGTCCGGTGTTTCTCTTTAACTGGAAAAGCAGTCAGAGTTGTCCTCTTCCTTTCATATTTCTCAGTCAGGGGTCATTAGAATTTCATGTCATCACTCGAGCTGCTTGGTGACATCTCGTCGATAGCATGGTGCGCGTTATAAACCTGAGAAGAAGCTTGTCTTTTTTGGCTTGATTTGATTCGAGACCGCTGCCGAACCAATGTTGTGATTTCCCGCTGGTGTATTCTGCTTCAATCTGTCCTACTTCAAAAACGATCCAATTTACACTGTAGTTTTTATTTTCAGTACTCTTTGTTTTTTTTAAGGTCGTGCCGTCGCTTGAGGTTCTCGGTGCCACTTTGTTGAAGGCATAGTGGACGTTTAAGCAGACCGAGAGAGTGAGCTTGTCAGGCTTGTACTGATTATACTCTAGGAAGCTGCAGGACTGAGACCTTGATTTTTTTCCACTTAACCCGAAAGTCAATCTGAGCTCTCCTGTGGTTTTTTCCTTCACCTCTTAAAGTCAAGCCTCACTGGAATTCTATAGCCTCATTTGATGCTGCTCCGTAACGCCTCATTGATGGCATGCTTCTTGCGAAAGCTTGTCTTGTTTGTCTTGATTATCCTCGAGGAAGCAAAACGCATCAATGATTTTGCTCCTCCAGCCCAAAAATGACCCGGAATACCCTGTAATTGTTTCCTTCTGTAATCCCTTCAGGACTGTTAAAATGTTTGTCAACTCTCTGCCACCTACGACTTTGCTCCCTGAGACAGCATGTAGAGTTGTTTTGCTTTTATTCCCTGACAGTTTGACTTCCTTTCTGCCATACTCTTAACACCTTTCTGGACTGAAGTCAGCAGGACATTTGGCAGTTTAAAAGCTGGTTTTAAGATCAGGACTGGATCAAAGACCTCATCCCTAGTTCCAAAACGCTGGTCGTGGTTCTGCATAGTGTGTGGAAACTATCTAAGTAATATCACGTTACGTTTTGTTTAAAGTTTTGTAATGATGGGGAAAAAAAGCTGCCTAATATATCTATATATATATAAATATATCTATATCTATTAATTCAGATGTTTCCACAGACTGGGGTGATGTAATTACCTTCCCACTGTGCTGCGAGTCATTGCACTGAGAGCATCATGAAAAATTCATGTTTATGTTTATACAGGTTTCCTTGAATGATGTCATCCCTTACATCCAAAAAATCGTTGCCTAGTTTGCCACTTTGCAAAAATGATAGATGAAATGCACTGAGATTGAGCCACAGCTCTTGAGTAAGAAAGGAAACATGTGACTATAAACGCCAGCTTCTGATAAAAGTTGCAGAAACACTCAGGTTGCTTCGGGACTTCCTAATTGTAACACAGATGCCTTCATTACTTCATAAGCCCAAAATTGTTGTATCCATACCTCCGCTTTCTCGACCTTCTTTATATTCATTTGGTCATTTTCTTCACATGTTAAATCAACAGGAAGCCCCTTTTGTATGGTAAGGACGTTGCTGCGATGGACATAGGACTCAGTTGACTGCAGATGGTATCAAAAAGTTTTGAGACTAGCTCTGTATACAAGAAAATACTTCATTTATCTACGTTTTCACACCATCACCTTCAAAATAGTGTCCCAGCATTCCTGCCACTTCTGGAATGTGTCCTGGAAATCTTCTTTTCACGCTCAAGCGCCACTACAGTATCAAAACGGCGAGCTTAGAGCTGAATCTTCATCTTCGGTCCATAGGAGTCAAATGTGGTGAATAGGGTGTGTGGGGAAATTAGATCATGTGGATTGGTGTCCGACGATCATCACGCACAAGTAGCCGAATGGCCCCGGGATTGGATTTTCTGGTTCATTCTCTTACGGAATTGCGAGATCGTTAAACCATCAAACATAATTCCTTATGTAAATGCTCTTTGCAATGCTAAAGAGGTGTAAATTCCAACACAGAACTCGGAAGCTCGACCCGTGGATTGAGACGCCGCGGCCAAAATGAAACGAAAGCTAATACTGTTACTAAACCGGGCTCCATGAGCACAGCAATAAAGAATACTAATTTGGTGGCATACACAGGATGCAGAAACACACAATACAAGTCCAGAAGCACTAATAGAGGCAGTCGATATTAGAATAATAGCTTCTCCCACAGTGCGCTGTGAGGCGGCTCGGTATCGACTCCTATGGCTCTCGTTTTAATAAGGAAAAAGCCATATAATAGATGCAGTCTTCTGGGACCGGATCGATATGGACTCTATGAATTTATGAGCCCTCGCTCTCCACATGCTGTCCAGGGGCGTGCTTGTAGACTACAGCAGAAAAAAAAGAAATATTCCTGTTACACGGACTGTTGCATATCATCAAAACAAGACAACAGGCAGTAATACATGTAGTTAGGTGACATGTACACGGACATCTCATACCCTTGGAAAAAAATTCATCTTGTCTTGAAATCTTTTTTGTTTTGGTTAATAAACTCTGTTTTTTTCACCTTTAGTAGATTTCGTTTTTTTCTTTCAACATTGTACTTTAATAGTAATGCCATCCGGACTATTGAATTTTGTGGTTATAATTTTTATACTTTGCATCCAAGAAAAACATGTCTGCCAATCGTTTTGCTAATGAAAATGTTAATGAAATAATCCATCACCCATCACACAAACTTTGACTGTAAAAATTTCCGCGTCTCTGCTCTGAACCTGTTCATTAAGTTGCTGTTTCTGAGTGTTTGCTTTATGATCCAAGCTCACAGTAAGTATAATGTTATTGTCAGACGATCCCTGAAAAGTGTCTAAAGGATAAATGATCTGCTACATCTATTAGCCTCGTCTAAGCGGAGTCATTACTCTGGAGCATGCTGCTGTTTGTGTAGAATGTACACCCGAACTCTCGGCAATCCTGCAGACTCGACGAATTCGCAAGCTCGGAGCACACGCTTCGACTTCTCGCTCTTACACAGTCATTAATTATCTGTCTTGAACAAACCTGGAAGCGAAGCATTTATCTTATCCGCGAACAGACCTCTTAGATTAGCTTTCTGCTGTTCGTATTAAGCAAAGATGCAGATTTCTAATCTGTTCCTCTTTATCTGTAGTGGCACCGAGTTGCTGAAGATAAAACCCCCCTGCTGTCTCCTGGGGCCCGGAGGTGGAGACGATAATGACCCCTGGGCCTGTCAGTCATCTGCAATTCATCCGGTTCGGTGCAGGAAATTTGTATTAGCGTGGGATCTCATTGTGCCGCTCGGGTTAACAATGAACAAAAAGTTAACAATTCAAATGCTAAATATGTGTCTCAGCGCTGGATGTGCAAATAACTCAGGCAGTCAAGGAACTCGTGTTCTCTTATTTCTGACTGTACAGATCCACTGTCATGGACAGCATTGTAGCCTGTGTGAAGGAATAAATTAGTTTGTCCATATCTACATCACTCCACATTCAGACCTCGTTATAATCTCCAAAAACTACTAGTAAGATGTTCCACTAGATGTTTGTGGAGATTTGTGTTCATTGAGTGTGTTTGTAAAGTCAGGCAGTGATGTAGGTGAGGTGAGGAGGCCTGGGGTGCAGTCAGCATTCACATTTATCCACAGATGATTAATAGAGCCCTATAGAAGGAGATTTCCCACTCCAACACATGTTAATCATATCTTCATGGAGCTATCTACCTACCCATTCATCCATCTATCCATCCTACAGTACCTAGCTACCTACCTGTATCCATCTATCCATCCATCCATTCATTTTTTAACATCCCATTCCACATTTAGTTCCTGTTTCCTGTTATAAAGACCTCCACTCTTCTTGGTGGAACACTCCTAATCTTTGGTGGAGATTCATCGAGATTCATTAAGCCACAAGGGTGTTAGTGAAGTCGTGGATGAGGTGAGGAGGCCTGGAGAGCAGTCAGCATTCACAATTATCTCAAAAGTGTTCAATAAGGCTGGAGCTCAATAGCAGGAGATCTTCCACTATAACCTGTGTAAAGCAGATCTTCACGAACCTGGTTTAACGTCTAGAAACTGACGGAATATAATTCCCAGACTTCTTCCTGGACCGTTATGAGAAAGTGACATGTTTTGGATATGCGGTGAAGTTCACGTGCGAGTCCTTTGGAATGGAAGACGTATAACCTTCTATTATAAAATTTTAATAAGACGGAGATTTTGCTCAATGTCCTGAAAACCAGTACACAGAAGCTCCAGCATTTCAACCTGCATTTAGAAGGATGTTCTTTAACTACTAGTTTCACTGTAAAACACCTGGGACTTACTTTAGACACCACAAATAACCTACATTACAAAAACAGCCTTCTGCCACATTAGAAATATTGCTAAGCTAAGAAACATCTTGTGTATATCTGATGCAGAGAAGCTCGTCCATGCGTTCATGGCCTCCAGACTGGACTACTGTAATGCATTACTAGGTGGATGTATTGGGTCCTGCATCATTAATAAACAAGCTTCAGTTTGTCCAGAATGCAGCAGCCAGAGTTCCCACAAGGTGGAGAAAATATCACCATATAACCCCAATCTTCTCGTCCCTACACTGGCTTCCTGTTAAGATTCAAATCCACTACAAACTACTGCTTCTTACCTACAAAACACTAAATGGTTTATCTCCATGTATCTCTCTGGTCGTTTCACACGCTACAATCCATTGTGCTCCTTTACATCTCAAAAGCTTCTCTCTCTCTCCCCATCTCGAGGCATCCTGAGGTTGCTCCAGCTCCAGTCACATCCCACCTCATGAAGATTGTGGACCTTTAAAGAAATAGATGCTCACAAACATCCCAAACCATCTAGAGACGTCCCAGTGCCATTTGGATCCCACTTCATGTGGAGTTCGGACACTGGACCTCTTTAAGTGTTTAAAGGCTCTGGCATGGAAAAGCTGGTGTTGGATCTGTGATGATCACAAATGTTGAGCTATTTTATGAGTTCCTTAGTAGGTCCTCATTCCATAACATCAAAAGACTGTAGAAAGATCATCAGTCATAATCACACACTCCAGTGCTCATGTTGGTTCTCACTCTCCAGTGTTCTGTAGTGTTTAAAGACTATAATTACACTCTTGATGTCACCCAGATGAGGATGAGGTTCTGCTTTTGAGTCTGGTTCCTCTTATGGTTTCTTCCTCATAACAAAGGGAGTTTATCCTTCACCACAGTCCCCAGGCTTCATCATCAGGGATAAACACACATCATTGACTTTAATTCTTACGTTCTGTAAAAGCGCTTTGAGACAATGTCTGCTGTGAGAAGCGCAATAGTAATAATCTTGACTTCACTGCTGCGTATTCAAACCTTCAGCTTAACTCGATTCTCCTAATGAGCTCGTGCCATTCCGACCAGCACATTATTACTCGGAGTTCAGATGGCGGCATTTGATCTTTATCGCTCTGATCTTTTTTTTTCTGTCTTCATGCCACCGTTAATCTCCCGGCGTAGCGTAGCGTAGCGTAGCGTAGCGGCCTCCTGACTCCTGCTTTTCAGTGAAGTGGAAAAGTTTAGAGCCAGCTGTTTACCTGACGCACACGCCTATAAACGTCGGCATGAGATTTCTGTTGGTGTGTGTGTGTGTGTGTGTGTGTGTGTGTTTGTGTGTGTGTGTGTGTGTGTGTGTGTGTGTGTGTGTTTGTTTCTTTATTGTATCTTTTATGTATATGGAGAGAGCATTTTATGACGTGGAACACAACAAAAGAGCCTCAGAGGAGGAATAGATCCAGAAAAAACGAATACTTTTCTGGAATGAAGTGTAATTCAGGAGGAAATGTGCTATTAGGATGAAAAGAGGGAGAGACGGAGAGAAACAGAGAGAGAGAGAGACAGAGAGAGAGAGACCGGCACTGATCTCTGAAACACGTTCATGTTAGTGCTGTGTGAAGAGAAAAATAAAAAGCTTTTCAGTGCACGGTCGCTCGGGCTTGTGCTCTCTTAATAGCTCGAGACATTAAAGGTAATGTGTGTGTGTGTGTGTGTGTGTGTGTGTGTGTGTGTGTGTGTTCTATGCAGTCCCCGTGAAGTTTTCAAGGGCAGCCGAGCCTCACAGAGACACTTTTTACTCAAATCTAAAGTCAGCACGATCGCATGAGTGCACTCGAGTAAAAAAAAAAAGAAAAAAGAAACAAGAGAAAAAAGAGAAAAAGAAAGTGTGAGAAGCAGAAGGAAAAGAGAGAAAGAGATAGACAGAACATGAACATGGGTGTGCACTTTGAGGCTAGTTAGATTAAGATTTAATGTTTGTGTACTCTGAATAAAAATACTCAGCTCAGCTTCAACGTGCTCCTGATGTTCTGGAATGTTCTGCATGAACGTCAGGATCAAAAACATTAGATGAAAAACATTTGACACCAATTTTGTTTTTACGTGCATGTGTGGAATAAAACACTTCACACGTTTTTGATTTCCTCTTGTGCTGCTGCGAACTGCTGAGGATCACTGCGTTTTCACGATTTTTATCCATTTCTAGTTACATTTTTGGTCATGGAATGTTACAGCACCTCCAAACTGCCCTTCTCTCTCTCTCTCTCTCTCTCTCTCTCTCTCTCTCTGTCTCTTTCTCACAATCATTCTTTATATCTCTCTCTCCTTCTTTCAACTCTTTTTGTAAAACTTTTAAATCCCCTTTTGCTATTATCAAAATAATAAAATACATCTCTCTCTCTTTCTCTTTGTCTATTGTTCTGTCTGTCTCTGTTTGTCTCTCTCTGTCTCTCTCTGTCTCTCTCTGTCTCTCTATGTCCATCTATGTCTGCTTGTCTGTTAGTTTCTCTATAACTGTCTGTCCATCTGTTTATCTCTCTTTGCTTGTCTTTCTCTGCCCATATGTCTGTCTGTCTGTCTGTCTGTCTGTCTGTCTGTCTGTCTGTCTGTTCAAATGTTGTTTGATATTTTATGTGTATGTCTTATTTGGGGTATTGATTGAGATATTGTTTGTACGCTACAGATGGGTAAATGGGAGAACCGCAGTCTGACTCTGAAGTTCCCGGTGTGGCCGCGTTTCAACTCGTTCGGCGACGCGGAGACGGACGATAATCACCTGAGCATCGTGACCTTAGAGGAGAAGCCCTTCGTGATCGTGGAGAATGTGGAGCGCCTGACGGGAACCTGCATGCGGAACTCGGTTCCCTGCCGCAAGCACATCAAAGAGTGAGTCTCGTCTGTCTGGCTTCTATTGATTTATTTATTAATGTATGTATTTATGTGCTTGTTTATTTATTCTGGCTTTTAGCTAAGTGTTTCCCCGTGTCGTATCGTTATGCACATTGGAAATGGTTTTACGATCTGGAAAAAAAAAAGAAGCTCTGGGTCGTTTTTCATCCCTTCAGGACGGCTTGTTAGAAGGGTTTTATAGGCGTGTCACGCCGGCTTCGCTGCCTCTCCGGTGCAACTCTGCTGCCCTCAGCAACTTCCTTGCTGACTTTGTCTGGAAACCGCACTTCAGCTTTATGAGCAAATTACAGGTCAGACGATCAAAGCACGGCGTTCTGACATCCTGCTGGCAAAGTGTAATTACTGACCCAACAGCCCACATCTACACAGCCATGAACACACCTCACTTCGACTGGTGGTGGTGGTGATGATCTAAAGGCGTATAAAAGCTCACGGCTTTTCTCCTGACACTGGAGACTCTTTCCTTTTTACCACGGAAATCATAACGAACCCACACAATTTTTCCAAAACCGCTATGGTAGGAAATGCATACGCAGGATCAGAACGCGAAACGGCGATCATGTGACGCGAATCCGTATCAGACAGGATTGCTCGTGAGCTAACCAACACGATGTTGGATTTCAGCCCGTAAACTCTGTGCTGCTTTCCTCCTACGACAGCGTCGACGAAGAAGAAAAAGAGAGGAGGAGGATGAAGAAGAGGAGGAGGAAGAAAAGCTCAGTAATGCGTGCTGCCACAAGAACTCGCTCTCTCCCTCCTATCTGCTCTCCGGCACTATCTAATAGCTCTTCTCTCTCCTGCCTTATCACAGAAATGACTTCACTGTCGAGTTGTGTAGGAGAAACCCAGCCAGATACGCAGCACCACAGTTCACATCGTGCTCTGCTCCCATTCATCTTGGACCACTGCAGCATGGTTTTGGGAAATCCAGGACCAGGAACATGAATTATGGAGGCATTTAAATGAACTCATAAACACTTTATTACTGTTACTGCCAAATATTTCTGTTGCTGAAATGGGAACGTTTTCGACACGAATCTTCGTGAACTCCAGGATAACGTACACCACAGATCATTGTATCCCCAAGGTCAGTGTGAATACTGAGTTGTGATTGGATGGAAGTTCAGAGTGTTGAACACGCCGGTTGTTTGCGTTCGTCAGTTGAATCTAAACGAATGCACTGCTTATAAACACCTGTCACTATAGTAACATCAGTGCATGTTCCAGTTCATTTACACATTTACACAATAATAGCTATTCGTTTTTTGGTCCACAACGAGACGAAAACCGTTCTCCCAAGTGTATTATTTTGAAAACCTGGTTTTCACGTCACAGCGAATGTTTTTTCGAAAACACATTTATAGTCATTGGCGCGACGTGTGAAAGAGCCGGAAAGTAAATAAACGGCAGGGGGAAATGACCACAGTTGTTTATCCGCAGTAAAGGTTCAGACGTTTAAGTGTGGATGGGAATTTTTGGTAAACCATTAAAAACGAAAGTGTGGCTTTTTGAAAACGCTCTCCAAGTTTTTAGAGGTTTTAGAAAACGATGATGCGTTTTAGTCACGTGACACAGTCAACCTTCAACCCAGATGGTGGAAGAATTCCAAAGCTAAGAAACATGAATTGTTATTTTGTTCCACTAAGTCAGTTTTTCATTGCAAACATAGACGGCAGTTCGAACTCGTCAAAATGCTTGGAGGTGCCCATGGTATAAGGTGATAATCCACGGCTAGGTGTAAAGCCTTACGCCATTTTAACGTTCTTCACTTCACCTTAGGCTTCACATAGGAAATATTTAGAATTTTCAAGAGGTAAACATGCTCCTGAAAGTCCAAATGACCACGGTTCTTTTCTCTGGATCTGCCTGATTCATCCTGATGGAGTTCTTTTTATTTGGAGACCACTCTATGCAGCTAGAGATGGTTCCACCTGAACAACCTAAAGATCCATTAGCAAATCAAAAACTTTAAGGATGGATTTGGACTGGAATTAATATTCAACATTCTGCTGCAGTGGTTCAGGACCACAGTTTGCATGGACAGCACCCATCACTAAACACCACCACAGTGATGATATTGTAATGAACGGATATTGGGTGATGAGGATGAGTTCTCTCTTAAGTCTGGTTCCTCTCAATGTTTCTCAAGTCTCAGAGGGTTTTTCTTTGCCACAGTCACCACATCATACCATGATGGTGATTAGATTCCTGAAGCATCTTATTCTGAGCTCGGGTTTTATTCCTGCTGGTTGTGTGAGAACTTTTAATGGCACTATGGAGAACTTTTAGCTGTGAGATGAGATTTAAGCGAGCCAATCTCATATTGGAAAACTCTCGCACACATACAAATGACCTGTGACTCAGCGGTGTGAAGTGTCTCTGCCCAGTGATGTGTGCTTTCATAAGTTTTTAATTGGTTTGCTGCCAGGGGACACACACAAACACACACACACACACCACAGGAGGAAGAAGTGTACACTCTCACGTTCTTCTGCTTTTTGTTTTTTTCTAAATAAAAATAATGAAACCTTAGGTGAGGGAGGGAAAAAGAGCAGGGGGAAATCGCCTATTGCGTTACAGCACGCAGCCTGGGGAAGAGATCGATGTTAAACTGGATTTCAATGACGGTGCATGTGTGTGTGTGTGTGTGTGTGTGTGTGTGTGTGTGTGTAAGGTTGAAGTGAGCGAAGATGAAGGCGTACAGCTGGATGTTTTCGGCACAATAACCCTCTCGCTCTCGCTGAATCGAGTGAAAAGATTTCATCATCAGATGTTTAAAGTTCATCCCTCTTTCTCTCTCTCTCCGTCACGACGAATAGCAGAAGATCGTGTCGAGTTGCTGATTCACAGTTACAGGCTTCCCGGTTTGATTTCCATCTTGAGCTTGAGTTGCAGTCGGTGGAGTTTCTGATGTTCTCCACATATCTGATTTCCCCTGATGTCTCTGGTTCCCTTAGGAACCTCCCAGAAACATCTCAACAGGGGTACTAATCAGTCTAATGCAACTCGGCGAGCGTTTGGATGAATGTGTGAATAAATAGGTGAATGTGTGTGGATAAGGGAATGTGTGTATGGGTGAGTGGGTGAGTGAGTGTGTGGATGAGGGAATGTGTGTATGGGTGAGTGGATAAGTGAGTGTGTGGATGAGGGAATGTGTGTATGGGTGATTGGATAAGTGAGTGTGTGGATGAGGGAATGTGTGTATGGTTGAGTGAGTGTGTGGATGAGGGAATGTGTGTATGGTTGAGTGGGTAAGTGCGTGTGTGGATGAGTGAATGTGTGTATGGTTGAGTAAGTGTGTGGATGAGGGAATGTGTGTATGGGTGAGTGGGTGAGTGAGTGTGTGGATGAGGGAATGTGTGTATGGGTGAGTGGATAAGTGAGTGTGTGGATGAGGGAATGTGTGTATGGGTGAGTGGGTGAGTGAGTGTGTGGATGAGGGAATGTGTGTATGGGTGAGTGGGTGAGTGAGTGTGTGGATGAGGGAATGTGTGTATGGGTGAGTGGGTAAGTGAGTGTGTGGATGAGGGAATGTGTGTATGGGTGAGTGGGTAAGTGAGTGTGTGGATGAGGGAATGTGTGTATGGGTGAGTGGGTAAGTGAGTGTGTGGATGAGGGAATGTGTGTATGGGTGAGTGGGTAAGTGAGTGTGTGGATGAGGGAATGTGTGTATGGGTGAGTGGGTAAGTGAGTGTGTGGATGAGGGAATGTGTGTATGGGTGAGTGGGTAAGTGAGTGTGTGGATGAGGGAATGTGTGTATGGGTGAGTGGGTAAGTGAGTGTGTGGATGAGGGAATGTGTGTATGGGTGAGTGGGTAAGTGAGTGTGTGGATGAGGGAATGTGTGTATGGGTGAGTGGGTAAGTGAGTGTGTGGATGAGGGAATGTGTGTATGGGTGAGTGGGTGAGTGAGTGTGTGGATGAGGGAATGTGTGTATGGGTGAGTGGGTGAGTGAGTGTGTGGATGAGGGAATGTGTGTATGGGTGAGTGGGTGAGTGAGTGTGTGGATGAGGGAATGTGTGTATGGGTGAGTGGGTGAGTGAGTGTGTGGATGAGGGAATGTGTGTATGGGTGAGTGGGTGAGTGAGTGTGTGGATGAGGGAATGTGTGTATGGGTGAGTGGGTGAGTGAGTGTGTGGATGAGGGAATGTGTGTATGGGTGAGTGGGTGAGTGAGTGTGTGGATGAGGGAATGTGTGTATGGGTGAGTGGGTGAGTGAGTGTGTGGATGAGGGAATGTGTGTATGGGTGAGTGGGTGAGTGAGTGTGTGGATGAGGGAATGTGTGTATGGGTGAGTGGGTGAGTGAGTGTGTGGATGAGGGAATGTGTGTATGGGTGAGTGGGTGAGTGAGTGTGTGGATGAGGGAATGTGTGTATGGGTGAGTGGGTGAGTGAGTGTGTGGATGAGGGAATGTGTGTATGGGTGAGTGGGTGAGTGAGTGTGTGGATGAGGGAATGTGTGTATGGGTGAGTGGGTGAGTGAGTGTGTGGATGAGGGAATGTGTGTATGGGTGAGTGGGTGAGTGAGTGTGTGGATGAGGGAATGTGTGTATGGGTGAGTGGGTGAGTGAGTGTGTGGATGAGGGAATGTGTGTATGGGTGAGTGGGTGAGTGAGTGTGTGGATGAGGGAATGTGTGTATGGGTGAGTGGGTGAGTGAGTGTGTGGATGAGGGAATGTGTGTATGGGTGAGTGGGTGAGTGAGTGTGTGGATGAGGGAATGTGTGTATGGGTGAGTGGGTGAGTGAGTGTGTGGATGAGGGAATGTGTGTATGGGTGAGTGGGTGAGTGAGTGTGTGGATGAGGGAATGTGTGTATGGGTGAGTGGGTGAGTGAGTGTGTGGATGAGGGAATGTGTGTATGGGTGAGTGGGTGAGTGAGTGTGTGGATGAGGGAATGTGTGTATGGGTGAGTGGGTGAGTGAGTGTGTGGATGAGGGAATGTGTGTATGGGTGAGTGGGTGAGTGAGTGTGTGGATGAGGGAATGTGTGTATGGGTGAGTGGGTGAGTGAGTGTGTGGATGAGGGAATGTGTGTATGGGTGAGTGGGTGAGTGAGTGTGTGGATGAGGGAATGTGTGTATGGGTGAGTGGGTGAGTGAGTGTGTGGATGAGGGAATGTGTGTATGGGTGAGTGGGTGAGTGAGTGTGTGGATGAGGGAATGTGTGTATGGGTGAGTGGGTGAGTGAGTGTGTGGATGAGGGAATGTGTGTATGGGTGAGTGGGTGAGTGAGTGTGTGGATGAGGGAATGTGTGTATGGGTGAGTGGGTGAGTGAGTGTGTGGATGAGGGAATGTGTGTATGGGTGAGTGGGTGAGTGAGTGTGTGGATGAGGGAATGTGTGTATGGGTGAGTGGGTGAGTGAGTGTGTGGATGAGGGAATGTGTGTATGGGTGAGTGGGTGAGTGAGTGTGTGGATGAGGGAATGTGTGTATGGGTGAGTGGGTGAGTGAGTGTGTGGATGAGGGAATGTGTGTATGGGTGAGTGGGTGAGTGAGTGTGTGGATGAGGGAATGTGTGTATGGGTGAGTGGGTGAGTGAGTGTGTGGATGAGGGAATGTGTGTATGGGTGAGTGGGTGAGTGAGTGTGTGGATGAGGGAATGTGTGTATGGGTGAGTGGGTGAGTGAGTGTGTGGATGAGGGAATGTGTGTATGGGTGAGTGGGTGAGTGAGTGTGTGGATGAGGGAATGTGTGTATGGGTGAGTGGGTGAGTGAGTGTGTGGATGAGGGAATGTGTGTATGGGTGAGTGGGTGAGTGAGTGTGTGGATGAGGGAATGTGTGTATGGGTGAGTGGGTGAGTGAGTGTGTGGATGAGGGAATGTGTGTATGGGTGAGTGGGTGAGTGAGTGTGTGGATGAGGGAATGTGTGTATGGGTGAGTGGGTGAGTGAGTGTGTGGATGAGGGAATGTGTGTATGGGTGAGTGGGTGAGTGAGTGTGTGGATGAGGGAATGTGTGTATGGGTGAGTGGGTGAGTGAGTGTGTGGATGAGGGAATGTGTGTATGGGTGAGTGGGTGAGTGAGTGTGTGGATGAGGGAATGTGTGTATGGGTGAGTGGGTGAGTGAGTGTGTGGATGAGGGAATGTGTGTATGGGTGAGTGGGTGAGTGAGTGTGTGGATGAGGGAATGTGTGTATGGGTGAGTGGGTGAGTGAGTGTGTGGATGAGGGAATGTGTGTATGGGTGAGTGGGTGAGTGAGTGTGTGGATGAGGGAATGTGTGTATGGGTGAGTGGGTGAGTGAGTGTGTGGATGAGGGAATGTGTGTATGGGTGAGTGGGTGAGTGAGTGTGTGGATGAGGGAATGTGTGTATGGGTGAGTGGGTGAGTGAGTGTGTGGATGAGGGAATGTGTGTATGGGTGAGTGGGTGAGTGAGTGTGTGGATGTTTTTTTAGGACTTATTGTATATACTAAATTATTCAGTTTCTATTTTAATTACATAAAAAATTTTTTATGCATTTTATATCAGAGCTAAGGTATGAGTGAGATGAAAATTTTTTTGCTGAGGAAAAAAGTACAATTATATATTCATATTAATATTGATATTTTTGGAGTAATATGTATGACTTAAATAATAAGCTTTGTTTATATTTTAAATACAGGAACATAATTTATAATCAATCCTGTTAAAAAAAAGGAAATAAATGAAATAATTAATAAATAATTACCTTCATTTTGTTTGTACTGAATTATATTTAGTTTCATGTAAAAAAAAAAGATTTTCAGACAGAAAAAAAAAAGTTTTTATTATTTTCAGTCGTTTTAAATCTTTCAAAAATTCAAATTCAAATTTTTTTCTGTTGCTTTAATAACAAAATAATTTGAATTGATTTATTAAATTTGATGTGTTTTAACCTCACATTTATATTTGATTTAATTGAAGTTAAAAAAAGTCAAACCTTTGCCACATATCGTTGATGTTGTAAAATTGAACCCTCGTTTCCTCTCAAATTAAAAAAATTTAATAACTGCACAAAAAAATCGTATATTTCTTACAATATTTTATTGTAAAAAATAAGTGAGCAGAAACATTGAAAAGAAAATGATATGATCTACGCTTGCGATGGAAAAGTGCTAACTCGTATAGCAGCTAGCATAAGACTAACACTAACGATCATATTCTAACTAGCACAAAGCACTGCAGCGTGTGTAGGTGGGTGTGTTAAAAGTGTATTAAATTTTATATATATATAAAACCACAAAAGGAGCAAAAATCTGATTAAGTGTTTGAATGAAGGGCGGTGAGTCGACTCAGGCGAGCTTAGGAGTGGCGGTGTGATGTAATGTTTTATTCTGAAAGCAAAGTGATCAGATCCCTGACTGCAGCCAGGCGCAAAATGAAGCTAAATGAAGTGTAAGAGTGGTTTGGTGTAAGTGTGTAAGTGTGTGTGTGTGTGTGTGTTGGTCAGTGTGTAAAATGCGGAGGTTACAGTGGTTATTGTTGTGCTCTGCAGGTGGTGAATAAGAAAGCCGTCATGGCCGTGGGCTCACTGACGATCAATGAGGAACGCTCGGAGGTCATCGATTTCTCTGTTCCCTTTGTGGAGACGGGGATTAGTGTGATGGTGTCCCGCAGCAACGGCACCGTCTCTCCCTCCGCTTTCCTGGGTCATTTTCAACACCGACACTTTCACTCCCCTCAACTTTATACAGCGTTCTATATACATATCATTTTATATCTATATATATATTAATATATATTCATGTATACGCATATGTGCGGCTTTTATGCTGTTATTTTTGCACAGCTTTAAGGTGGTATTCTTTCTAATAAGAAGAATAAGAATAAGAAATCAATGCATAAAGGATGTTAAACAATTTCGATACGCAAATCTTACGTTTCTCCTTCGTCTCTCCCTCAGAGCCCTTCAGTGCTTCTGTGTGGGTGATGATGTTTGTCATGCTGCTCCTGGTCACTGCCATGGCCGTGTTCATGTTCGAGTACATCAGTCCTCTGGGCTTTAACAGGAACCTGGCCCAGGGCAAAGGTACGCTAACTTCCTGTTCCTGGGACTGCTCTTTCCTCTGGAGTCCTTAAGGTCACAGAAACCTGCTCACTTATAAACTACTGCATGTTCCTCAAGGAAAGAAGGAAAGCTTTTGGTCAAAAGCCTGACATTACAATGTTTAATAAATAAGAGGTAACATTAATGCTATTTATAAAGAATTTTTTTACACGTCAGCCAATCAGAAATGAGTATTCTAATGGATTTCCCATTAAGGTATAGCATTTTC
The DNA here is from genome assembly GCA_024362625.1 of Silurus asotus. Classification (NCBI taxonomy): domain Eukaryota; kingdom Metazoa; phylum Chordata; class Actinopteri; order Siluriformes; family Siluridae; genus Silurus; species Silurus asotus. The sequence continues at coordinate 1,156,526 of MU551605.1, forward strand.
CATACAATAATGAGAATTTTAAAGGCTGCTTTCTGGTGGTCTTCACTCTGTCTCTCCGCTGTATTTATGTATGTACACTGTATGGCCAAAACTTTGTGGACACCAGATTATAATCCTGGTATTTGCTTCTTCCTGAACATCATTCCTCATTCAGTTTCCATTTACTCTTATAATAACCTCCACTCTTCTGGGAAGATCTTCTCCTAGACCTTGAAGATTAATGTGAGATCCATTTATCCACAAGGGTGTCAGTAAGGTCAGGTACTGATGTAGGTGAGGTGAGAAGGTTCGAGATGCAAAGAGCATTTACATACATCCCAAAAAGTGTTCAATACGAATTTATGTGTTCAATAGGAATTCAAGTGAAGGAACAGTTTTGAGTTAAGAAACACTGGAATAACTGGGAAATCTCAATACTTTTGGCCATATAGTGAACACATTTCTGGCAGAAAGCTTCAGAATCTCTACCAGCCTCAGAAACCAGTAAATTCGTAGAATAAAAGGTTTCCTGTAAGGATTATAGAGAGACAGAACTCACTCCTGAGAGACATGTTCACCCCTGGGCAGGGGTTTAGACAGATAAAAATGCCCTCAATTTTTTTATATCATAGAGGAGCCATTTTTATAAAAAATAAAACATGTTGTGGTGTTGCTGCTACAATAAACTAGTCATTTTCTACATCTTAAATGGTGCTAACCAATTCGTCCAAAACCCAAAAAGCTGGTTCTGGCTTGACGTCACATTTAATTCCTTTTTTTTTTACAGATTAGCACTTGTTTGCTCTTTTGTAGGAAAGTCTGAACAAACAACTCCACAACACGCAGGGTTTCCTTTCCAGAAGGTCGAGCTCTTTTATACAGATTAAAATCCATACCTAGCCAAAAAAGCAGCTGAGCTCAGGTCCTGCAGTGTAATGTAAAGTTGTATATCACAGGTCGTGTGCTTGATGTGTTCTTGTGCCAGGCCGAGATATTGATCCACTTCGATTCTACTACGGATAATGTATTTCAGTTGAATTCCTCCTCCGGGTTTCCGCCCACACTTACATTGAGGATGATGGGCCAAGAACGAAATAACTCAAACCCCACTTCAACCACATTCTCCCTCCCTTCCTCGCTCCCTTCCTCCATCCCTCCCTCCATTAATCTTCTAACACTTCAACACTTTTTATCAAAAAAATTAAACTAATATCTCAAGTTGCAACACGTCCCACTGCATTCGACAGCAAATTTGCTTCGACTTTCACCTAAACATATAAATGAATCGTTTCTACCAGGGCGCTGTCCAGTCCTGAAATCTGATTTGCCAGATTACTGTTAAGAGTGGCTCTGATAGAAAAGTTCATGACTTGTTTTAATACCTTCTCGTTAACAAAAATCCATTCAGATAATGTGTCCAGTCAGTAGTGTAAGGAGTCTCCAGTGACAATTAAATAAAGTAAAATAAGCGAGAGCAGGAGCTTTACAGAGAAAAAATATAACTATATACAATTGTGTGGTGTAAAGACCGTGGAGCTCTTTTTAATTACCCATTTTTATCGCCGCAGTAACTGCAACTCGTCCCTGCTTAATTAAATCAACACCATCTGAATTGCTTATTTTCCTCTAACAGCATGATCTGAGAGAGTGTATTATCGCTAACACCTTTCTAACAACACTCAGCAGCATTTTTATTATTAATTCCTAGTTTCAGTAAATAACCCTGAACATTAGTGGCAATTAAAATTATCCCTGAGGATAAATTTAATCCATATATTCCACCCCGCATTTCATCCACCTGATAACTTCTGCAAATGCTGAATAGGCATCTTTACCCCCCCAGGGGAGCGTTATTACAGAGCAACTTCCTGTGACCCAGATAAAAAAACAGTTTTATGTAAAAGAAAATGTACATTAGAGGATTGTTTTAACATAACTGAGTTGGAGTTCAATTTGGGCGTGTGGTGTTTCAGATCCTCACGGACCTTCATTCACCATGGGTAAGGCCGTGTGGCTGCTCTGGGGTCTGGTCTTCAACAACTCCGTCCCGGTGCAGAACCCCAAAGGCACCACCAGCAAGTTCATCGTGTCCGTGTGGGCCTTCTTTGCTGTCATCTTTCTGGCCAGCTACACTGCCAACCTGGCCGCCTTCATGATCCAGGAGGAGTTTGTGGACCAGGTGACTGGTCTCAGTGACAATAAGGTGAGAATTTACTTTACCTGGAGCAGGGGGTTTCAGATCTTCATACCCGAGCTGACTAATTAACTTAAGTAAGAGTCAACACAATGATTGTGTTTTCAATCAATGATTGTTTGCTCTTTATACAAGCCATATATGACGTATACAGTTATGGCATTTAGCAGATGCATTTATCCAGAGTGACCAGTAGGGAGCACTAGTGAGTATTAAAAACACTTTTTATGGATATGATCAACAAAATAGTGTTATAATTTAATAAAATTGGCATGTCCTTTACACAAAGTGAAGCTAAGTTCATGCTAATATGAAGAAAGTGGTCACATATATGATGATAGATATGTGTAAAGATTACTAAATCAGACATGAGTGTTTATTGGATTAAGCTATGAACACAGCAACACACAATTGTATGGCAGTCACATGTTTTATCAGGATTACATCATCTAGTGTAGTGTGATGTAGTGATCTCGAAGTTCACCTGCACCTCTGTCCTCAGGTAGGATGTTGAGCAGTGTGATGATGTGACATCACGAATTCCTGCTATCATTATTTCCATGTAAAAAATGGTTTCTTTAGGAGGATTTAAAACTGAGATTCAGGTCGAGGATGGGATTGGCTGCGTCTGCTGTCTCAGGCATCGCTGCAGAAATATTGGTGCCTCCTGTGTACACTTTCGGCAGCCGTTATTTAGGTCGGCTCTCCAAATGGGAAACTTGTCTTTTTTTGCAATTGACTTTCTCTGATTATCTGAATTAGATGCATTTTATTATAGTTTTTCTTAATAAAATTGATTAAAAAGTAGTCTAACTGTATATTTAAATAGGATTTAATGCACTCAAAGGACTGTGAGTACATGTACTTTACACTTTAAGCATTGACTACCAAGTACAGCACAAACAGAGCTATGTGAATGATGAGGCAGCAGCTACAGCATCTCTCCAGGCGTTCTCCAGACTTCAATATGCTATATGTGTATAAATGTATATGCTATATATCCTGCTGTAATTTTCACCCAGAGCTCACAATACATGCAAATGAAACACCACAAAGGATTTATTTCATCTTCTAAAATAAATATCTGTTTTCTTCTCTGCTGGGTGTGTAAGTAGAGCATTAATAAATGATTTAAAGGAAAGATATTTAAATACAAAATCCTCCACTCACCTTACTAATTGTTTTAAACCTTAAAGGATTTATAGCAATCCATCCATCCGTCCATCCTCTCCATCCATCTATTGAACCATACTCAAATCCATCAAATTATCTATTCCTTCATCCTTTCATTCCTTCATCCATCCATCCATCCATCCAACTATCCATCTATCCATCCAACTATCTATCCATCCATCCATCCATCCATCCATTGATAAATTTACCAATTCCATTCATTCTACCTAGATACTTTTCTGCCTAACACCCATATATCCATCCATCCATCCATCCATCCATCCATCCATCCATCCATCCATATATCAATATATCCATCTATTCAACCATTCATCCATTTATCCAACCAATCATCCATCTACTGATTCCATTCATTTTACCTAGATACTTTCCTGCCTAACCAACCATCCATCCATTCATCCATCCATCCATCCATCCATCCATCCATCCATCCATCCATATATCCATCCATTTAACCATCCATCCATCCATCCATCCATCCATCCATCCATCCATCTCTTAACCCATTAGTCCATTATAGGGTTGCAATGTAAATTGTATTGGATTTAATGGAAACTATAATGGTTTCTGCAGGTGGTGCAACTGGTTATTTATTTATTTTTATTTTTTTTTTCATTTAAATGTTCTGTTTTATATCAATAAGGATCATTAGAGTTGGGAAATTTTAGATCACAAGATTTTTCTAGGAGACACCTCCAGTTTCCAGTAACTTTTTATACTTGTTCTAGGCAGTAATGGGATTTTTATATTGAAACCATTAGAAGAGCGATGCTGTAATTCAGCTTCATGCCCCAGCATGGTTGGATTCTGGATTCTGATTGGTCAGAAGGTGTTGATTTCATGAAACAGATTATCTACTATATAATAATGTGCTTGTCTAAATACGTTACTGTTTCATTTAAATAGACTCAAATGGGACTCAAAATTCTTCTGTATGGTGATATTTTCTGTAATCTTTATCTCCAGTCTCCAGTGTCAGTGGACTGTGAAGTTTCTTGACATCTCCTGGCTTCTTCTCAGCCCTGTATTTGATTTTCTAATTGAACATGACCACAGTTAAGGCTCTTCTGACTCGTATCCAAGTTTTCCGCAGGGTTAAATAAGATTTTATTAAGATTCACAATGAATTGAAGAAAATGAGGACAATATGAAACGATTGTAATAATAAGAAGTCTGTCTTTAGTTCATTAAACAAGTCTGGGACTTAAAGCATAGAGTTAAAAGTAATAGTAATTGTGATGATAAGTATAGTCTCAGATTAGACTTAAATGGTGTCTGTCGAAGCAGGAAGTGATGATAATCGTACGCTATTATCCACATGAGTGGGAATTACAGAACCTAAAAATCTGAATGGGTCAAAATCAATGTAAACTTTTGGGAAGAATGTGAACGCTGACTGCACCCTATGGCTTCCTCACCTCACTTACATCACTACCTGACTTTACTAACATCCTTGTAGACTCCAAAATCTAGTGGAACATCTTCACAGAAGAGTGGATGGAATTATAATAGCCAATGGGGACT
>MU551605.1:1163916-1201416 GCA_024362625.1 Silurus asotus
TTGTCCCTACATTGTATAAGAAGCAGCATCATAATAGACTTATTGAAGCAAACACCGGATGGACCTCGAAGTTGCACTTGACATTCCCGAAATGTCAGAATGTCGATCTAATGAAGGGTTTTAAGACAAAGCCAAGCAAGAGAGAACAATTCGGCTCCAAATGTCACTCATTAGGAAGACTTGGCTCTTTTCTGTGTGCGTGTGTGTGTGTGTGTGTGTGTGTGTGTGTGTGTGTGTGTTTACAGTTCTGTCTCACATCGAGGTCAGAGGCGTTCAGCTCGTTGGCTTTTGACAGCAGGATTAGTTTCATTCCTTTGGACCCAGGCTGGTTTGCTCTGAGGCTTTTAGAAAAGCCCTCAACCTTCTTCTACCTTATCAAGAAGTCCTTCTTGTCCTTCAAGAAAATATATAAACACACAAACACTCAGCTTTCCTTCAGTACTTTTTTCTGCCCTGACTTGTGCTCCATTTGCCTCTCTTCATGGGTTTAATCCTGTGAGAAACTTCCAAATGCACAGTGTGTTCTACCAGAACCAGAACTCCATCATGGAGCATCTCCACCATGTTGTGTGTTGGGTTCAAATAGCACTAGATGATGTTCTTCGTGCTTGAGTGATTGTTTGGAAGGTTTGTTGGTAAACCTTTGTTTATCTCCATCATCTTTTCAACCAAGTTTTACAGAGGTGTTTTGTTAGTCCTTCAAGTTCCTCAGAGTGTCTGAGTCTTGTGTTTCTCTCAAATGCTCTCAAATGCTCTCCCCTGTGGATAGACGTAGAGTCTCAGGTTACCTGCAGCCGCATCTTCATGTCCTCGTCTGTTCTTTAAAAATTACAGACAGACGGCAGATCAAGACCTGATGGAAATGACACAAGCATCTACACATGTGCAGTGTCATTCCATCTAGTGTGGTTCAGAGAGTGAGACCTATTAGATTAACGTAGATGCAGCAGCTCAATAAATAAACCTTATTTGTTATTTATTCAACGCATTTGATTTTAGCAGCATGTTTTTTCCACAAAGGCTGATGTTTCTAACACACATAATTCACATAATCTTCACCAAATCAACTGGAGCATCTTCTCAGGAGAGTGGAGGTTATTATACCAGGAAATGTGGAAATGATTTTCTTTTTATTTAATGTATATGAAATAATGAATGAGAAAGTTTTTACTTCTACAATAATGTTATTGTGTGTTGAAAAATAGTAGAAAGTTAGAAATGTAGCCAGTGGTGAGTTCAGAAATCGATCATCGTTGCTTTGGTTAAAATGACGCCACTGATTGGTTCCTCTCAGCAAACTGGACGCGTTTATTTACGATGCGGCCGTACTGAACTACATGGCTGGCAGGGATGAAGGCTGCAAGCTGGTGACCATCGGAAGCGGCTACATCTTTGCTACGACGGGTTACGGCATTGCTTTACAGAAGGGCTCCCCCTGGAAACGCCAAGTGGACCTGGCCATCCTGGCCATCATCGGGGACGGTGAGTATCTTTATCCTTTATACATGTCAAAAATATGTGTTATGGAGACAAGACATTGTCCTTACTAAGGATAAAAACCTAATAAGCAATAAAAAATGACCAGAGACCCTGATGTGAGGTTCTGGGTGACGTTATGAGTGAGGATCCGTTTTAGGTTCTGATAATATCCTGAGTAAATTCCTAAATTAAGTCCTGAGTGATCTATGTTCTAGATGATGCCCTGGCATAAGGTCCTGATGTGAGGTCTCGAGTGAGGTCCTTAGTGAGGTCCTATGTATGGTCCCGAGTAAGGTTCTAAGTAAGATCTTTAGTGAGGTTCTGAGTGAGGTTCTGAGTGAGGTCCTGAGTTAGGTCTTGATGTGAGGTCCTGATATGAGGTCCTGAGAGAAGTCCTGACATGTGGTCCTGATTTGAGGTACTGATATAAGGATGTGAGTGAGGTCCTGATGTGAGGCCTTGTGGGGTTCTGAATGAAGGATTACAAATACAAAATAAATAATCCATTAAATAAATGAGTAAACAAATGAATGAAGAAAAATAACAAACAAATAAATATATAAATGAAGTCACAACTTAATCACTACATGAATGAATAAAAAATGGATAAATTATTGAATAGTTGAATAAATAAATTACTGAACGTACAAATGAATTAGGTAATAAATAAATAAATAAAATTGCCTCTCTATGGGCTTTCTCCTCGAGCTCAGCATATCTAGCTCATAAATATCCTTTTGATGTAATTCTGTTTTTGTTTATTGATTATTTTTTTTCACTGCATGCAAGTCAACAGAATGGCTGTTTTGGACGTTATATATTCTAATGTATTCCCCTTTTTCTTATCTGCGTCCACAAGCATCTGCGTCGGCTCACTAGCTTCAGCTTATATTATTAAAGTCATTCCTTTGAACTATTTTTATTTCGAAAGCCGTAGCGCTCACACGTCATTCTTATGTAAGTCCTAAAAAACTGTAAAAAGATTCTTAGCATTTTTTTAATAAAAATTGGTGCTGTAATGCAGCTTCTTGTGCACAGATGTTTCTGGAAAATTCGCATGGTATCCGACCTAGTCAGCGTTTTTGAGCATATTAAAATAAAACGCATTCAATCGGGAAACGGTAATCGACTTTGCCGCATCTCTGGACAGTTCCTGAGTAACAGAAACCCTGATAAAGATGGAATAATCCATTTGGAAGACTTGCATAGGAGACTGCGGATGCTGGAGTGTGTCCTTTACTCATTCTCTGCACTGCAAAGTTTCTCGACAGGACAATATTCCTTCAGTGTAGCGATAGCAAGTGTGTAGGAGATAGGAGTGGCAGGATGACTGATTGCCTTCTGTGTGTGTGTCTGTGCAGGTGAAATGGAGGAGCTGGAGGCCCAGTGGCTGACCGGAATCTGCCACAATGAAAAGAACGAGGTCATGAGCAGTCAGCTGGATATAGACAACATGGCCGGGGTATTTTACATGCTGGCTACGGCGATGGGTCTTAGCCTAATCACCTTTGTTTGGGAGCACCTGTTCTACTGGAGGCTTCGCTACTGCTTCACCGGCGTGTGTTCAGGAACGCCTGGCCTGCTCTTCACCATCAGCAGGGTAAATTCTAAAGCCCCTGTTCTTTGTGCTACATAGTGATGTATATCACGCATAGCTTATTCAGGAATAGTCCATAAAAGTGTTTATTTTTTTTATTTCCATCACAGTGCACAAATTGCTTGAGGACGGTTTCTGGAAAGCGTCCTGCTGCTTGTCTTGGTTTTCCTGTGTCTATATAAATTGCCACTGTCACTGTGAAGAACTCTTTGGGTGGTGAAAGAATCAATTTTCCAAAAGTCTGAATTAGTTTTTTCCACTTCACTGTTTGTAGCTAAAATGGGACAATCAATATGGCTGTGTATGACAGTAGGTAAACAAGCTAAAGCTTAAGGATGTGCATTGCATCATTCTTCAGACCCAACTCGGATACACTGCTTGCTTCGCTGATGTGGTTTCAGTCTGAGTGAAAAATTAACCCGGGACAAATGTTCAGTTGAAAGTACAAAGTTATTCATCACTCCCAGCTAGAAATTGAAGATTATAGCCCATTCAGGGTGTGCAGTGAGATCTCTGTTTTGGAAGAACCTCCTTGACTAGATTTGTCTTGAAATGCAAATGTTTGGCGCAGTTGCACATTTGTGAAAGTTCTAAAATGTCATTTACAAAGTTGCTTTATTTTTGTAAAATTCATTATTTGCATATACCAGCGATGTTAGGAGCTGGAGTCAGAGCACAAATGTAGCCAAGATACACCACCCCTGGAGCACTAAGGGGTTAAAAGCCTTTCTCAGGGGTCCCAAGACTGGCAGCTTGACGATAAAGGGGCTTGAACTCCCCTCGATTTTCCGAACAGTATTTATATGGTGACTGTAAAGTTAACATCATCAGGATTTTCTCTTCTTTCTTTTCTCTTATTCTTGTTTATATGTTTGAGAGGCATTTGTAGCTTAAATGTAGGTTGATTGTTTTTCCTAAACTCCAGACAGCCGTAATTGTTCATTTGTTTGCACGCTCTGTTCTCTCCTACTTTTCTCAGGGTATCTGGAGTTGCATTCACGGCGTCCACATTGACATGAAGAAGAAGTCGCCTGACTTAGATTTCAGCCCTCAGGCCAACATGCTGAAGCTTATCAAGTCAGCCAAGCAGATGACAAACATGACCAACCTGAGCGGTTCGAGGGTTAATTCGCCCAAACGCAGTGGCGAGTTCATGCATTCGGCTGGCCCTATGATCATGGATCTGATGTCGGAGAAAGGAAACTTTGTCTACACCGATAACCGAAGCTATGCTCAAAAAGATATCTATACCGACTCCAGTGAAATCCAGAGTTACCTGGCTAACCGGCACAAAGACCACCTGAACAACTACATCTTCCAGGGCCAACACCCACTTACGCTGAACGAGTCCAACCCCAACACCGTAGAGGTGGCTATGAGTGCAGATGCAGCTCAAACTGCTGCCAAACCCAGGGCTCTTTGGAAAAAGTCTGTGGATACGTTACGGCAAAGCCAGACACCTGACATGCTTGTTCCAGATCCCCGGCTGTCAATGAAAAGTCAGCGCTACCTGCCAGAGGAGGCAGCCCACTCTGATATCTCTGAGTGCTCAAGCAGAGCCGCCTCTTACAAGGATCCTGAGAACAACAAGCACCTGAAGCCCAAGGACAGCTTAAAAAAAAGATCGATGACGTCAAAATACCCTAGGGATTGCAGCGAAGTAGAGCTGTCCTACTTAAAAAATAAGCAGGGCGGAACAGGACGAGAAAAAATCTACACCATAGACTCTGACCGGGAGCTGAGTCTGCACTCGGAACCCATGCATTACCGAGAAAACAGAGGCCTTGCGGCCGACGATTTGGATTTCCCCGAAATGTATTCCGACCATAATGACAACTATCGAAAGTGTGAACAGCCCATCATCCATTTGAACAGCAGCCCCCTTCATCATACTGATGTGGACCTCCTGCCAGACAATGTCTTCAACAAGCATTACAGCTTAAAGGACAAGAACCTCAGTCCACAAGAGAGCAACGATCGCTACAAACAGACACACTGTCGGAGTTGCCTGTCAAAAGTACCAAACTACGCGACAGGACCGTACGGGCCCATGCGCTCACCTTACAACCGCTGCGAGGCTTGCGTACACATGTGCAACTTGTATGACATTAGCGAGGATCAAATGTTGCAGGAGGCCATGATGAATCCCAGCATTCAGCAAGCAGACGACTTGTTCAGCAATTACTGGCCCCAGACGGACGGGCCTCACGTGCAGAAGAGGAACAAGCTACGGCTCAGTCGTCAGCACTCCGTCGACAACATCATGCTGGAGAAACCCAAAGAGGTTGACCTAAACAGGCCGGCTCGTAGCGTCAGCCTCAAAGAGAAGGACCGCCTCCTAGAGGACGGCTCGTTTGCGAACCTGTTCAGCAAGTCCGACAAACTGTTTGGCAGCAGGTCCATGCTCTTTAACCACAACCTGGAGGAGAGCAAGCGCAGCAAGTCGCTTTACCCCGATCATACGACGGACAACCCCTTCATGCAGGCAATACGTGATGACACGCGCCTGGTCCATGGCAGGAGCTCGTCTGACATTTACAAACAATTTGCTCCTATCAAAGCCAGGAATGAAAACAATCTGAGGTCCTCTGTCAAGTCCACCGCTTCATACTGTTCCAGAGATGGTCGAATACCCAATGACTTGTATATTTCAGAGCATGCGATGCCTTATGTAGCCAACAAGACGAGTGCATACTCAGCTCCTCGGGTCCTCAGTTCTTCTCAGTTTAGCAATAGACGAGTGTATAAGAAAATACCTAGCCTTGAGTCAGATGTTTAATGCTCTGTTGTTGTATAATTTAAAAAATAATGATTCACTTAGGGCGCCATAGTGGGCCACATGTTTAAAAGGAAAAAAAAACCGCTCAGTACTCAAGTACTCAGCTATTACTTTTTTCATATATCAGTAGTCATCCTTCTGAATAGCGCTTGCCAAAGGTTTTCAGCATTTGTTATTTACCCTGTAGGAAAGCAAACATTTCCTGGGCAAGCTATGAAAGCCCAGTTTGTCAGGTTCCATGCTGGGGAAACTGGGTCCAGGGCTGGCTGTCCTACAGTCAACTTAGAGGCGTGTGTATTATTATAAAAAAAAAAAAAAGGCATTTACCAAGACAGATGGACCACTTTTGAAGCAGGCAAGATTGTAGCCTAGCCATGGCGCTTTAGAAATTGTTTACTGAATAAAACTTTAGGCAAGCAAGGAGTGTCTGAACAACAGGAAGCGTAACATTGTGTTGCTTTTATTATCTATTACTATAGAGTTGGGATTCTCGGCATTCTAATCCCTATTTAGTCCTTTAGAATTTTAGCTTACGTGGTAGCACAATAATCATTAGTTACCCTGATGTCCCTGCTTTTTAAACTTCTCAATTACTGGCAGGAAGATTCTTTTGCACGTATTAACTTCTTGATTTATGTATTGATTTCATTTTATTAGTAAATACAACTCATTGCCGTTGACACGAAATAATGTTGATGACAGATTTAAGCTGGTTGTGCCGGCGCAATAAAAGCTTGACCTGTACCAAGTAAGTCCGTTTGACCGTTTGACCCATTCCCCCACCCCCCCCTTTCCCTCCCCTTCCCCCTCCCCCCCTTCAATAACAGGGTATTGACGTTTTTTTTTTTTTTTTTTGGTTTTTTTTTAGACTAAAATTTTAAATTGAAATCAGAGCATTACTGAATGACTGTTGTTTACTTTTTGCTGTGTGGCTGCAATGTGTCTTACCATCAGGTTAGTTCAAAATAGCTCTGAAACTTTAGATACATTCAAAGCTGAATGCTGGCTACCACCAAGTTACCTGTTTGTTAGGTATTAAATTAAAAATATTGAATACTCAGGCAATGTTAGGAGTTCTGTGAATGGAAAAGTTTCCATGTTATAGTCCATCATGCATAAGAATTCAAAACATCAATCAGGATTTCTAGAAAAGTTCCCTTTAGAGTTTTGAAAAAAAAAAGGTATTTATGGCTTGGGCCATTGTATTCAAGGCTTGGGCCATCAAGCTGAAGCACCTTTCTGGCTGGTGTTAGGACATTTTGATTGTCTCAAAATGATGTCTTCAGAAATGAACCTCTTTATCCAGAGGTCTAGATTGAGCTATTCTGATTGAATTACTAATAAACTGGCAACTTGGTGCACACTTGAAGATGGCCGAACAAATGGTCAAAACATTTTAAGAAATAAAAAATGCATTCTATGTGATCTTTTTGATAGGTTTGTCATCCTAGCTGTTTAAAGGAGTTCACTGGGAAAAGACTGTATGGTAGGATTCGACCCAGAACCTGTAGACGTGTTAGATCGACACACTGCTTCAGAAGGACCGACCCCCTTTTTTTTTTTTTAAAGAACCTTTCAGGATTCTATAGCTAACCTTTTTCACTCAGAGCCTACATGATTTCCGAATTCAACTTTATATCCAAATAAATCTCGTAGCTCAGGATGATTTTGTGTTGTGGAAGTTTGCTGGTTTCTCTGCTGTAACTGGCGTACAAAAGCCTCAGTGATGCTTCCTTCCTGACATGGATTCGGAAAACCAGAACCGCTCTAGGCTTCCCGAAATGTTCATTTCAGGGAAATTTTTGGGAAGCGCAAAACTAGGAAATGTGTATGGCGCAAGTTACTGCTCTGATGCCTTCAGAAGTCATCAGAAGTGTTTAATTCATTTTAAATACCCAGAGCAAGTTGCCAATGATTGCAATTTCTATCTGTTTCTGCGCATGAGCAAAACGTAAGGCGCTTCGAACTTTTTTATGGCCTAAATATTTCTCTTTTAGCCCTAAGACTACTTACGTTGAATTTTGAATAAGCACCTTCTACCTGCCAATTTTATGTTACTAGTCAAAAAAACAGCGCCCAATCAGAATTGAGAATTCAGCCTCACTATGGTGCAAAAGAAGCATTAATGAGACCTTATGCTGGAAAAACCAGCGAATGGATTATAAAGCGATGCCCGCTGGCTTCCTCGCTCCAGAGCCCATAAGCACACGTACGCGTTGTGTTGCGTTTAGCGAATCGTTCTTTATCCTGCGCCCGTCCAAGGTCTCTCAGCACCGTCCCTACAATGCGAACGACGATTTGACACGAGCGAGCCGAGAGACGCTTCTGCTCCTCCAGCCATGTCGAGAATGCTGCTCACGACTCTTATATCCCAATAATCAAAGACGCAAGCTGTTTATTTGTCCGCTTTTGTTTGTGTTCAGAGGACGATGTTCCATTATGAGTCTAGCATTTAAGGAGTTTTATGCTGCAATGGGCTAGTTTTCATATCAATCACAGTCTCCCGAAACAATCCCTCCCTTTTTTCTCTCTTTGTCTCTCTCTCTCTCTCTCTCTCTGTCTCACCGGTGAGAATGAACCCGGTATTTTCGGAGCTCCTCTTAGGTTCAAAGAACCTTTAGTATGTATCATGAACATCTTTATCTGATTAAGTGCTGCTTGACGAAGCTAATGTGTAAGTAATATGCACATGTAAAATATCAAGGTCTTGAAATCATGTATGACATTCGTAGATTTTTTAAAAAGAACAAATATTTTGGTTTTTTTTGGTTTTGTTTGGTTTTGGTTTTGTAATGTCACACTCGTAATAACCCCGCTCCTCAAGGGGAGCGTCGATGTATTTTTATTACCTGACAAATATTAGAGGCATGCAACCCGACTGTAATGCTTTATACGCTTAAGTTATGATCTCAACATCCACTTCTTTGTAACAGGGTGAAAATATGACCTGCTGTACGGTAACAAAAGAAAAAGAAAAAACAAACATGATCATTTTCACTGCGACGCTGCTGTTGCTGCTGCTGCTGCTGTTACTGGAGGAGAAAAAAAAATCCAGGTGTTTTGTTATTCTGTGAATCGCAGCTGCATTTTTTTCACCTACGTCCCTGCTGTGAGGTGAACAGGCTCGCTTTCTTCCTTACCATCACCAGCTATTTCACTCCGGCTGGAAAGACGTAAAAAAAAAAAAAGGAAATCTTATTTCTGAGGCGACTGACCTGCCCTACTAAACACGCCCCCCCCCTCCCCCAAACAACGCCACCCTCTGACCCACCGCGACAAAACCGCCCCAAAATATACAATCCTTTTTTTCTGTTTATTGTATTGTCTGAATATATTTAATAATGTTTTAAACCATTTATTAATTTGAAAGATTATTTTGTTTAGACCTGTTGCTGCTGCTAAAAACTAAAGTAGCTTAAATTTTTTGTTTTGTTTTGGCTGTATATTTTGGTTTTCTTTTAAATTTTTTTTCTATTATTTGTTCTTTCTATCTTTGTTTTTGTTCTTTCTTTCTTTCTGTCTTTCTTTCTTTCTTTCTTTCTTTCTTTCTTTTTTCTTTGCTTATTTACAAAAGGTACACTTGATTGTTTGTTTGTTTGTTTGTTTGTGGTTACTTCATTTTTTTCTTTTATACCATTTTTCTTTCTTTCTTTCTTTCTTTCTTTCTTTCTTTCTTTCTTTCTTTTTTTCTTTCTTTCTTTTTTTCTTTCTTTCTTTGCTGGTGATGTGTTGATGTGACGACGTGTCTTATAGATTTAGCAGAGACTCTTCCACAAACGACTCAAAACCAAAATGCTTTTGTTTTAAGTTTCCTTTTTTTTTTTCGTTTTCAGTTCATTGTGTGTGAGAAAAATGTGTTTGTGTGGGTGAACATGGGAACAAGCTTTTGGGACGTTTTCAGATCAGTCGCGTCTGATACGAGGAAACGTGCAGGTCATGGTTTATTCGCAGCTGCAGGAAGAAGAAAAAAGTGAAGGATTTGTTGTGATTTCAGGTTTAGGATGAATTGCCATCAGTAATTTATGCAGAAACTTAAGTACAGTATTTTTTATTCAATTTTCATAGTGCAGATGTGAATCTAAAGTAGCTCAGATCATTATTTCAATAAGGAAGTGCTAAAGAGCTAGCTTAGGCTAAGTAGTCAAGTCGCTAGGAAACAAAATGAGTACTTTCTCAGTTTTATAACGGAATGTGGAGAAAGGAGTCATCGTTTTGTTTGTTGTTGAGCGTTTGTTGTTATTTTCACACAAGGATTCCGGTTTAGATTTACATTTATTTCCTCTGTGGCCGTGTTTTGTGTTTGAGAGTCTTTTCAGCGTCTCATCGCTCGCTAATAGCGTCATTTTCCATCCAAACAAATGTTTGTTTGATGCTGATGGAGTCAATCTATTAAAGCCAGGTTTATCTTCCAGGCAAAAAAAACCCTATCAAGGTTAGAAATCTACAATATTCTCACAATAATGAAAATCTTTTAAAAAATGTTTAAGTTTGCATATGGATTGCATTCATAAGGCTTCATAACCCTTATATATTCACTTTATGGCATTTTACATAAACCATTTATACCAATGATAAATTGATGATTATTCCAGTTCAAACTCCTAGTTACAGTAAGGCCTCTGCGGCTTTTGTCACTTCTGAAGATCTGTTTGAAGAGCACCCAATCAGCAGACATAAGGTTGTTATGAAACTTGTATTCCAGTCTCATGGAATTGGCATATTCAAGTATTCATAAAGATTCTTAAACCAGCTATTACACTGTCATATAATTGCCATATACCTTCATTAAGATACCTGACTCATTACAGTGCCATAGAATTGGCATAGGTATTCATAAAGGTGCATAACTCTGTCATTATAATAACTTTTTGGAATAAGCCTTTATAATTCTTTATGTAGGTTTATGTCGCTTGTCTTCGTAACTTGGTGTTATGTAAATGTAGGTATTTGACACCTCTTGGAATGATCCACAGGTGACTTGTAAAGGTTAAATGCAGCTTGTTGGAATAAATGTTTATGTAGGTTTATGTCACTTGTCTTATAGAACTTATGTAGGTGCTATGCAGCCCTGTATTGGTGATGGCACTTGGAATAATCTCGCTTTCAATGCGTATTGACTGTTTGAGGTTATGTGAGTTAAGTTCACTTGTGGTGATTGGATTATGTAGGGGTTATGGGTACCAAGAAGGCCATAGATATTGAAACGAGCCTTTATAAATGTTCATGGAAAAGCTTATGTGGGTGTTATGGATTTAGGTAGGTGTCAGATGTTGGAATAAGTGTTTATAAATGTTTATGTAGGTTTATGTCATGTGTCCTGGTTTGCTTATGTAGGTGTATCAATATGTAGTGGATGCCTGTCAGAATAAACCTTATAAGTGTTTATGTTGGTTTATATCAAATGTCATAAAGGGTTTATGTAGGTCCTATGAAGCCCTAGGAACACTATCCAGGGAGTAAAGTCTCATTAGAAAAATAAAGATCTTACATTCGGAACGAATTTGGAGTCTGTTTTTTAATCTCTGAACGATCTGTACAGTTCCGTGTTTTTTTTCACGGCGAGCTAATTTCAGAGACGCGACTTTCGGAGTAAAGACAAGAAGCGAAACCTTCACGCACGACTGTGTTCACTTAGCCGTAATTAAGCCTTACATTATCGTGATCCAATACAGACACAAATGTAATTTAAATGGAAATGAAGACGCCTGATGATCAGCGGAAGGTTATTGTCTCGGGTTCTGCTCTCAGCTCGAGAGCTCTTCCCCTCGTCGCTCGCTCGCTGAAGTGTCCATCGAGCTTCGCGTCCGTCTCGTGTCAGGCGCCGGAGGATCGTCGTGTGGGATCAGGTTCCAAAGTGAGCAGTGACTGTTGCAGGCAATGTTTTCTGGTTTAACAATTTTGTGTTGAACAACTTTGAGTAGATTGGACCAGTAAGAAGCGTAGTGAGAGAAGTGTGTAAGAGGACAGGGTGATGGAAGGAGGAAGAGGAAGAGTCTCGGGCAATAGACGTATTTGTATGATGTTTATTGTGCCAATAAAGCAATCTTTTAATCTTGAATTTTAAGAAAAATGGAGGAAAAAGGACAGATTAAGGGTGAACTGTGAGACAGTGAGAGAGGAGAGAGGTACAGATAAAGAGAGGCGATAAGAGAGGGACCAAGAGAAAGAGAAAAAGAGAGGGACAGGTAGGGTAGAGGGACAGATTGGGGGTGGATAAAGGGACATGGAGAGAGGGGGGTATATAAAGAGAGACATAACGAAATAGGGAGAGAGAGATAGAGGGACAGGTAGATAAAGTGGGAGAAAAAAAAAGCTTGATAGGATAAAATAGAGAAAGAGGTAGAGGAAGGTAACTTTATTCACCTCTACCACGCTCTACCTCTTTCTCTATTAACTTTATTCACCTGTGGCGAGCTCCACCTCTTTCTCTATTTGTCCTTATCTTTCCCCCTTTTCCTAGCTGTCCTTTTCTCTGTCCCTCGCTTTATCTGTTCTTTTTTTTCTCCCTCTTTTGTTATCTGTCCCTCTCTAAATATTCCCCCCAGTCACATAGAGTTACATAGAGAGAGGGGAGAAAGAGGGAACAGAGAAAGGGACAGATATAGAGTGGGACAGAGAGAGAGAGAGAGAGAGAGAGAGAGAGAGAGAGAGAGAAGATGAGTAGAGGGATGAGGAGTGTGCCTCAGTTTGTATGTAATAGTTTGTTTATCAGACGTGCTTCTGATCCATTGTCCCTCCTTTGCTTTTTGTTGTTTTTAGGTAATTCAATTAAAAAAGCATCCTGACTTTGTGTTCGCACTAAAACTTTCTGCTTTCGGGGAAACTGCATGAGAAAGTACTAATTGCGTGGGATTGGGGGGGAAACATATTCTGCTTTCACTGAACTCCAATGTTTCCTCTGGGTTGTGATATAAACAGTAGTCTAGACAGCTGTATTGTTTTCTGTTCGATGATTCATTTTGTATGCGAACGATCTTGTTCAAGGGGCGTGTCTTCGGGTGTCGCGTGTAAATATGTCGCTGACGGCGGGAAAAATGCGTCCGGGTTCTACAAGATGTAAAAAAATAAATAAAAAATATGTACATAAGTTTCATTTTCTAATAAAGGCGCTTTCTGCCACTTTATACGAACCCTCGCTGTGTGACTGGATGATTCTCAAGGACACAAGCAAGCTGTATGTGCAGAGGCAGACGTGGGGCAGACGTGGGGCAGACGTGGGGCAGATGATGATTGACAGCTCAGGTGAGTTTAAAGACTATTTGGAAAATTCTGTACTCACAAACGATTTAGATTCAGAATGATGAAAAATTTATTTCTATATATTTTTTTCAAAATGCTCTCAAATGAGGTTCTTTCCTTAATGGAATATGCACATTTTGGGGGCGGAGTCAATGCAAAATAATTTACAGTTCATTGAATGTAACATGAGTCAGTTTCACTGTAAAAGAAATAAGATAAAGAAATGTTAAATAAAAAATGAAGCATCTATTGGAAAGGTACAATTAAAACATTTATATTTATTTTCATTTTTTTTTAACATTGTCTAAATGCATAAAGTTTCAAATGATAAATTATTCTATATCCACAATTTAATATATTAATTTTAATTAATATTTAAATATAAAATATAGATTTTTTGTATTTGTCTATTTACTGCATATATATATTATAATTTAAGTTTATTATTAAATACATGTTTATTTGTATTGTATTTTTATTATGTTAATGATTTAGATATTGAATAGATTTGGATCCCTAAATCACACTGCAGTTACATTACAGTTCCTTATTTCATCATCAAATTCATCATCTTCTCACACCATTATCATCATCTTAACATCTACATCATCATCACCACATTGTTCTTTTTATTATCTTTATTTATCTTTATCATTAGCAGCAGTAACACTAACAGATAAAATCTTTACAAAAATAAAAAAAAACTTCCACTTTCAAAATAAAATTAAAAAAACGCAATGAAAAAACATCTTTGTGTGTATATTTGACAAATTATAAAATTATAATAAGGCATACAATGTGTGTGTGTGTGTGTGTGTGTGTGTGTGTATGTGTGTGTGTGTGTGTGTGTGTGTGTGATTTTTTTTTTCATGTGTTCCCCGACACAAGTTTTTTTGGTTCAAGATTATGGATCATCTCGGAGTGTTTTGGAAATGATTCACTGCAAAATAACTTTTTTGGGGGTTTCTAGGGCAGAGACTGAAATGTGAGACATACACATACACACACACACACACACACACACACACACACACACACACACACACTCTGTTCGCCCTTAAACATGTGCATGTGTATTTATTTGTGTGTATATGTGAGTCTGTGTGTGTCTATGTTTGTGTAAATGTGTGTGCATATGTATGTGTGTGGAGGGTTTGAAAAGTGCAGGCAGTATGTGTGTGTGTGTGTGTGTGTGTGTGTGTGTGTGTGTGTGTGTGTGTGTGTGTGAGGAGACTTAACACTGATGGAAGGAGTCTCCAGTGTCAGTGCTTTGTAATGCTCAGAGGTAAATCTGAGTACAGAACTACATTTCCCATCAGCCCCTACGTCACATGTCCAAGTAACATCTTCTAGTCACATGTCCTAGTCACATGTTCCCAGCTGCTGTAGAAGAGTATAAAGCGCATGCTGTGTGTGAGAGAAATCTGCAGTGTGAAAACTATCGCATGCTAATTATCTTTAGATAAATAACCTGAAATGGTTCTTTTAATGTTCCTCAGGATTCATTGTTGTTTCTCAGTATTTTATTTGCACACTTCACATACTCGTGTGAGGAAGCCTGAATGCATGAAATGGCCAAAACACGCGTCGCATTATTCCTCTCGCATGCTAACTTCACCCCCTCCCCAACCCCCCCCACCCTGCTGCAACATTAATCAGCCCCAAAACTGCTACTGCTGCAGTAAAGCCTCTGATCAATTTGCTTTCTCTCTCCTCCTGCACCTCGCTCTATCCCTCAGCAAGCGCTCAGAATGCTAATGCTAGCTGACCGCACTGCACTTCAACTGAGGCACAACAAACTTTCCTTCACTTTCGACAGCTTTCTTCCTCCAAACTTTTCTTTCCTTCAAGTGTGAAATAAAGTCCATGGACCTCCTAAAGGACGGGTTTATTCCCAGCACACAATATCAGATCAATATTTTAATTATTTATCGCTGCCTTGGTCTTTATTTATTCCAGGAATTTTCCACAGACAAAAAAATAATAATTCAGGTTTGCAAATCAACACTTTTGTATAAACAATATTGGAGAAAAGTATTGAGACACCTGGCTTTCCCACTCATATGAGATTCTTCTCCAAACAGTTGTATTGGGCGTCTTTGGATGCAGCATGAATGTTTTTTTACTTCACTTGAACTAAGAAACCCAAACCTGTTCCAGCATGACAGTGCCCTGTTTACAAGCTTCATGAAGATCTGCTTGACATGGTCTGGAGTGGAGGTTCTCCTGCTATAGAGCTCTATAACACTTTACTGAACACCTCTGGGATGAATGTGAATGCTGACTGCACCACAGACCTCTTCACCTCACTTACCCGACTTTACTAACGCCCTCGTAGCTGAATGAATCTCACACAAGATCTAGTGGAACATCTTTCCAGAAGAATGGAGCTTATTATAACAGCAAATGGGAACCAAATGTGAAATGGGATGTTCAGAAAGAAGCACATACCAATCTTATGCTCAGGTGTAAACAAATTGCTGTAAAATAAGAATCCTTTCAAAACACTATTAGATCTTCATTGCACACTTGTGCACACTTTTTGAAAGAACTTGGCAGGTAGGTTGTTCCAAACTAAGCACAGCTCTTCTGTGGATTTTGGCTCCTGAAATCCTTTCGTCTTTTCATGTAAGATTTGAGTATATTGAGATAAGTTCTCGTGAGGGACAAGATTTTTACTTCCAGGGATCTTCATTCGTTCTCCATTAGCTCTTAATGACATTGTATGTTTGAAGTTATTGTTCTTCTGCAGAATAGGTTTGGGGTCAATCAGACGCCTCTGTGATGGCACTGCATGATGGAGAAGTATCTGCCTGGATTTTTTAGCATTAATCAGAATTGCACTCTGCGACAGTTTACAGCTTTTAAATTAAGACTTTACACAAACGTACACAGATTTGATTGAGTTCTCGTTTAGGATTTTAAAGACGAGATAAACATGGATGGGTTTTCGTTTTCTCTTCTAATCAAGCTCTTCATCTTTATCTTTGTTCCTGAGTGCCATCTCAAGTTCAGGTTGAATCGAGAGAATGCTCCCTTCAGTGCCATGAGACAAAACAAGAGCGAGTCATTATGTTTCCCGTTACACCAGAGAGTCCTTGAAAACATCTGGATGCAGGGCGTTATGCAGGTACACTACGCTACGCTACAGCAGCAGCAGCATCTGTTTCTGCATACGGTAATTATCATGTGCTTTTCTCTGCACTTCAATCACAGTGTAATTTACCTCGCACGCCTTTTATCCATCAATAAAGAAAAAAACCCTCTTCCTTTATATGAAACCTCGAGTTAAAATGGCGACCCCAATCAAGTCCGTCTTCACTCTGTTAACGGAAAGGATTCCGAAACGAAAGAACAAGAGATGCTTGATGAAATCTCTCGGCTCGACAGGACCTCGAGAAGGAATGAGTTCTGTGTGGTTCATTTAGTATTCAGAATCATCTCATGGCAAATTCCTCAAACATCTGAAGTGACAGAAAAAGTATATTTTATATATACTGTGTATACATACATACATTTATACATTTTTGGAAAGTTGTGTTTAGTTTTTTCCAACTGAGAAAGAAATTTTTGCCAAAGACATGCTTATTTGAAAGTTTTTTCTGGAGCTTACAGCTGTGGGGGTGTGGCCTCCACACGTCTCTTTTAGAAATTATTTCCCTGAGATGGTACTAACTGGGATTTATTCATTCACTAGGGTCTAGACATTTAACCCACTGTGCCATCAGACCTGGTGCAACACTATCTTTTGTATTTTTAGTTGTATATCACTATTCATGGCTGCAATTAGCATAAACATGCACAAGTCACGACTGTTTAAAAAGGATCATGTTTTCTTGAGATGTTACACTCAGGTGGTAAAGTTCTCACCTCCCGTCCCTGAGCGCTCCAGAGTCTTTGAGTCTTGCAGTACCTGGGGCTCCTTTAACTGAGTGCTGAACATCAAAGCTAGAATTCAAACATGAAGCTGAAATCTGAAAGCCAGTCATTCAGTAGAGCAGGAGTGGGATTACGTTGAGTTGCTTGAGCTGAGAAGTTTTCGTGTTTTTCCACAATATGATAAAAAGATGAATATTTAAAAAAAAAAAGATGTTTCTGTCACGTTATTACTATGTTATTACATGATTACAACAGCACAAAAATGCAAGTCCCAATGTTGGTGGCTTGTTATTACATCATTACATTGTTGTTACTGTTATTACATTAGCACAAAAACGCAGGTCCCATTTTTAGTGATCGTTATTGCATTGTTATTACTGTTATTGCTGTTACATTATTACACCACAAAAAACAGGACCCTATTTTGATGACTTATTATATTATTACATTATCATATTGTTATTACTGTGTTATTACATTGTTATTACAACAGCAAAACAAGCTGGTCCCATTTTTATTGACTTATTACATGGTTATTCAAACTGCACAAAAAAAGCATGTGCTATTTGGGGGGACTTGTTATTACTATGTTGTTGCATTGTTAGTTATTACAACAGTTATTAATAAGCAGGTCCTATTTTATGTGACTTATTACATTGTTATGACATTGTTATTACATCCTATTTTTGGGTACCTGTTATTTCATGTTTATTACCGATATTATATTGTTATAGCTGTTATTAGCTTATGACAAAGGCACAAAAATGCATGTAAAGGGGTCTAAATGTGTACGGTACAGTGGGAAAAGTGTACAGAGTGTAAAGAAGTCAGGACATAAAGTGTACAGGGTATAAAGGAGCGTAGTGCAAAGAGTACAAGGTGTAAAGTTTACAGATGCTGATGTTTTATAAGACTCTGATGTTAAGGTAAAGAAGTTTGGGCTCTGACATGTACTTAAGTAAAACATAGTCATTATAACCACCTGTTTTAGTGTCACGCTGGTAACTGGACCTCACATCATATTAATACAAACAAATTTAAATGTTGTTCTCTAATTAATCTATTGAGGCTGAAGATCCATTATATAAAACACAAGCAGAGAGAAGATCATGATGATAAACAGGTGATCCCTCTGTCTCATCCACGTTAACCCCAGACTTCTTACTGCCTTCTGCCTGCTCATTGTGAGCTCCAGAATCTAGTCTACGTCTGTGGTGTGAGAGACGGAAAATGATGCACCAGTGGATTAAAAAAAAAAGAAAATGGCACAGTGAGAAGAATAAATATTGACATTTCACCAAATAGATTTAAAATAAAGTAATGAGAAAATGTTAGAAGTAGAAAGTACAGATATTTGTGTAAAAAGGTAACGAAAGTGAGAGAGAGAGAGAGAGAGAGAGAGAGAGAGAGAGAGAGTAAGAGAGAGAGTAAGAGAGTGAGAGAGAGAGAAAATACACACTCTAAAAATACCATAATAAATCTACAATACTGGAATATGAATATTGGATTGTGATTAGTTGGAGGGTCAAGTTTGAGTTCAAAGCATTGAACCCACACGTAATTCATGGGCAGTTTATGTATAAACACCTGTAAACATAGCAACATAAGATAAAACGCTGAGCTGTCAGGTTCACTTCTCCCCTTAAACAAATCAATATTGCTTTTTAACCTGAGGTCATCTGGTACAGAACAGAGAGAACTGGAATATTTAGCTCTAAACCAGTCTGTTGTTCAGTGTTTGGTGAAGAAGAGGAGCTTCCCAGGTTGATGTGTCCATGCACTGCTCTGCTCTTTCACAGCTCACACATCACGGGTAATTATTCAGCTGAAGAACACATCGATCGGTGCAGTAATTGTATTCGTTGAAATGGGCGACATGCACAGATTCCACGAAATGCATCAAATAATTACTAAAGCGTCTCACACACACTGCTTCCCATCATCCTGCTCACCAGAGGCTAAATTCTGAGCTGTGATACTCCATAACATCTACACACAGCCATCTGAGTGAAAATATCAGCCTCTATCTTT
The DNA here is from genome assembly GCA_024362625.1 of Silurus asotus. NCBI lineage: Eukaryota > Metazoa > Chordata > Actinopteri > Siluriformes > Siluridae > Silurus > Silurus asotus. The sequence continues at coordinate 1,182,921 of MU551605.1, forward strand.
TAATCTGTCCATTAGCTGCTGTTGTCATGAGCTTTGAGAAACTGGTGAAAAAGGACAATAAAAATGGACATCTGGCGTAGTGACCTAATTCACTTCACTTTAAAGCATCTTCCTAAAGTAAGACAAGGCACACAAACACACTTCTGTATGTCAAATATACAGTAAAGACTGAAGAGACTAATGCAAATATTGTTGAATTTGAGAAATTAGAGTCGAGGAATCAATGAGTCATGCTGAGGGGGTCAAGGAATTCAGGAATCAAAGAGTTGAGAATTTAATAAGTCAAGAAGTCAAAAATTCAACCAGTCAAGGAACTGTGGAGTTGAGCAGTTGATGATTTAAGAAGTTGAGTGGTTAAGAGGTCAAGTATTGAATAAATCAAGGGGTAGAAGACACAAGACATTGAGAAGCTGATAAACTGAAAAAGGGGTTCAGGAGTCAAGTAGTTGAGTAATTGAAAAAAAATCAAAGAGTTAAAGAATTGTAGAATCATAGAAGAATCACAGAGGAATTGAGGAGTTGAGGTATTGGGGAGTTGAGGAATTGAGGAGTTGAGGAATTGGGGAGTTAAGGAATAGGGGAGTTGAGGAATTGAGGAATTGAGGAGTTGAGGAGTTGAGGAATAGGGGAGTTGAGGAATAGGGGAGTTGAGGAATTGAGGAGTTGAGGAGTGGAGGAATAGGGGAGTTGAGGAATTGAGGAGTTGAGGAGTTGAGGAATTGAGGAATAGGGGAGTTGAGGAATTGAGGAATAGGGGAGTTGAGGAATTGAGGAATAGGGGAGTTGAGGAATTGAGGAATAGGGGAGTTGAGGAATTGAGGAATAGGGGAGTTGAGGAATTGAGGAATAGGGGAGTTGAGGAATTGAGGAATAGGGGAGTTGAGGAATTGAGGAATAGGGGAGTTGAGGAATTGAGGAATAGGGGAGTTGAGGAATTGAGGAATAGGGGAGTTGAGGAATTGAGGAATAGGGGAGTTGAGGAATTGAGGAATAGGGGAGTTGAGGAATTGAGGAATAGGGGAGTTGAGGAATTGAGGAATAGGGGAGTTGAGGAATTGAGGAATAGGGGAGTTGAGGAATTGAGGAATAGGGGAGTTGAGGAATTGAGGAATAGGGGAGTTGAGGAATTGAGGAATAGGGGAGTTGAGGAATTGAGGAATAGGGGAGTTGAGGAATTGAGGAATAGGGGAGTTGAGGAATTGAGGAATAGGGGAGTTGAGGAATTGAGGAATAGGGGAGTTGAGGAATTGAGGAATAGGGGAGTTGAGGAATTGAGGAATAGGGGAGTTGAGGAATTGAGGAATAGGGGAGTTGAGGAATTGAGGAATAGGGGAGTTGAGGAATTGAGGAATAGGGGAGTTGAGGAATTGAGGAATAGGGGAGTTGAGGAATTGAGGAATAGGGGAGTTGAGGAATTGAGGAATAGGGGAGTTGAGGAAGAATAGGGGAGTTGAGGAGTTGAGGAATAGGGGAGTTGAGGAATTGAGGAGTTGAGGAGTTAAGGAATAGGGGAGTTGAGGAATTGGGGAGTTGAGGAATTAGGGAGTTGAGGAATTGGGGAGTTGAGGAATTGGGGAGTTCAGGTTTTGAGGAAAAGAGTAACTGAAAAAATCAAGAGTCAAGAAATTGTGTATTCAAAGAGACATATAGTTGAAGTGTCAAGTAATCAAAAACTCAAGAAGTTGACTCTGGAAGGAACTAGTGAGCAATCTGGGAGATTTGAGTGGTTCCTGCTACCGTAGGCTTGTCCTTATTGTAACTGCATTACAAGCGAACAGTTCAGCTGCTGTTTCCTCAAGAAACTTGGAACATTGCAATCACAAGTCCTTGACTCCTCTATCTCTTGTCCACTTCTCTTTTTAAAATTCAAGAGAGCAGCAGATGCTGTTTTGCTGCTACTCAGGAGGCGCATTCGCGTTTCTGCCCATCGCATATCAGAGCTCAGAAGCTGCAGGAGGACAAAAATTCATTTTCAGCACCATGGATGAATAAAGACACAAATATCTGAAAAAACAGTGTTCTGCACCTTTGCATTTTATAACACAAACCTGAAACCTTCAGAACAGATCTGAGTTAAAGGTCAGAATGCTGTGAAATATAAAGTTTTCCATCCAAATGTGTCTCCAAATTATCAATGATGATTACAAGAAGTCTGCTTTTATCACTTTTTTGCACTTTTTGAATGGGCAGTTGAGTTGTCAGGTAATCAAAAAAATAAAGAAGTGAAGGAATTGAGTGGCTTTTGGCTCCGGAACAAGTGAGCGATCTTGGAACTCGTGGTTTTCACTTCCGTAGGCATGTCATTAGTGTCACCACATACTGAAAGAATACATGGAGGTGAACTGCTGGAACGTTGGAACATCACTGTTTATTTTAGTGTAACACCATGACAGAGTTTTATCCCGTACACACATCAAATAAACGTTATAAACTTAATGAACTTAATCAACTGAATTAACTGCTGGATTTTTATCCGTCATCTCCTTTCAGGTGCAACGTATTTTAATTTTGAAAAGTAAAAATGACGGAGGTGGTCGTGTTTGGATCAGTAACATCTGCTCTTCTCAGATTCACATCATCCGTTCATCTCTTCCGCATGTGCACGTTTGAGGGCTCCATAATCTTAGCCTGATGATGTACAACATTGGGTACAGCATGTAGCCCAAATTATAAAGCATAAAAGAATCATTTCCTATTGGTGTTTGATTCATCCCGGGGTTCAGGACGTGATCCGGTTGCCTGGCGCCGGTTCAGGAGCGCTCTCGGGCCTTGGCATGTGATTTATGGAGGCAGTGTTTAAAATGGACGGTGTGTTATTGTTGCGGCGACGCGCTCCGGTGCCACCTTTAATTAGCTTTCGCTCCTGAAAGCCGAAGTGCTGCGTACAGGAAGAGCAGTCTGTGAAATCGAAAGACTGGAGAGGAATTCAGAGCCGGAAAAAACATGCTGCTGTAGGAAAATCATCAGCGACAGGGTTTTGGGATGAAGCCAAGTGACTTTTACTCTCCTGTCATTAAATCATTTCCTCTAACTTCTGAAGTGTTTCATGTCTCCTACAGAATAGCAATAAAAATGTTTCCTTCATGATATATTTTTCATAGTAAAATGTTAGTATCAGATGTCACTGTTACAGAAATCTCTGTGAGCACTTCAGACCGTTTATAGCTGCTATAACCAAGCGATTAAAAGTGTGACTGCATTAAAAGTAACCACAAATGGATCTATTTTAGAAAGTCTTTCTTTACTGAGCAGAACAGTGACTCCGCTTTTTCATTCGTTCCTGTTACACCTTTTCATGAAGTGCTTCATTCTTGTTACTTCACAACTGTTCACATTTTTGCTATATAATATGGTTTCCATGGTAACAGCTCAGTCACTGTGACTGGGGGGGAGAACATGGGTATTAAGGAAGGAGTCTCCAGTGTCTGTTCTACAGACAGATGTGACTTTATAGTTCAGACAATTTGTAGTTGCTATTATGTCAGTATTATAAGATATATTTCACTCTCTTGTTCCTATAACAGAAGAGTGTTTGATTCTTCAACAGGAAATAAATACCGATTCCTGTGTTCTGTTTACGGAAGAAAATCCAAAAACGTTTCTAACATGCACGTCTGACATCCTGATCTGAGCTTTGGGTTTTATTGAAATTCTGAGAACTTTATCCGAATGTAAAGACAGTGATGATCTTCAGAGCAAAACCTAACAGGTTAAAAAAAAAAAAAAAGACGAGAGGAACGAATACATGACACGAAACAGCTTTTTAAACAAAATAGGATTTTTTTTTTATTTTTTTGCTCAATGTTTTTCCTCTTTCATGCTCTTGTAAATAAGTCTAATCATTTATTCAAAGCATTTATTTATAATAAATCGTCCATCCGTGCTGAAAGCGAAGGAGACGAGAAGGAAGAGAGAGAGAGCGAGAGAATGAGGAGCAAGAAAGCGAAAGGGTCCTGTGAGCTGGAAGGCTGTAAATCTTTTATTGAACAATGATGTCTGTGTATCAGGTTAATATTGATGTCTAAATCTTAATGGCTGCGGAGACACGGTTTGGCTTTTAGAGACCATTTTACTCTACGTGCTGTTTATTTCTCAGATCTATAAAATATATAAATATATGAATATATAAAGGAAAACTTTCCAGGTCATTGCTTTGACGCAAAAGGAAGCTTGTAATAAGTCTAATGTTTGATGTTTAATATAGTACACAGTTACACCAAAAGTATTTGGACACCAGACTTTTGTTTACAACTGTATGTGTATGTAACTGTATGTAACTGTATGTGGTTCTTTCACACACTGTTTGCACAAAGTTCTTTGGGTGACCGAGCATGAAAAGTGCGCTTTATTTGAACGAGGAGACCCAAACCTGTTTCAGCATCAACACAACGCACAGTGCACAATGTCAGCTCTGTGGAGATCTGCTTTGCATGGGTTGCAGTGGAAGATCTCCTGTTATAGAACGTAAATGCTGACTGCACCCCAGGCTTCCTCACCTCACCAACATCATGTTAAGTACCTGACTTTACTAACACCCTCATGGCTGAGTGAATCTCACAATTCTCCACAAAATGTAGTAGAACATCTTTTCAGAGGAGTGAAGCAAACAGGGGCTCCATTGTCCACAAACCTCTGTTCATATAGTATATAACAAAATAAAACGCTGTACGAATTACCAAAGCGTTTCCGAGAGGCTTTGATGGCGAGGATGAAGCGTAATATCTGGAGCGAGATATAAAACCCAGCGTCTGACTGACAGCGAGGCGAGATAACCAATTTCTCCTTCACATGATGAGTTCTGGGCGCTGATGAGTTTCCACCTCCCACTGTTTACTGTACACGCTGCTTCCAAATTGCAGAGTTTGCAGTCCATCTTCCTCCAATATTTCCAGAAAGCTCCGGACTTTAGCCTCCTGTGCGCCGGAGAGACACTTAATGCCTTTATATTACGCCATGTTCTCGAGTCTGTGGGCCGTAATTCGGCTCAGTGGACTGAGGAGGGAAAATAACACCGAAGCACGAATCTCCTTCTGCTACTTTTTTTTATTATTTATTTTTTTATGATGCATTACGCAACAGTTCAAGCGATATTTCATGACAAATGTTTGACAAGCTTTACAGTATACGCTGCTAGAAAGAAAACCAAAACAAAACGGAAAATTGTGCTAATACGTCATTGTTTCCATGGAAACACGTCTTGAATTATTACAGTAACACTGTTCAATGAAAAGTAATGAATTCAATAATATTAATGTTTTGATAAAATCAATAAATAACAAATCAGATCAGTGTTAAAGCCAATGATGGATTTTCTCACTTATGAGAATATTTAGTTTTTTTTCAATGGACTAAAAAATTAGTTGTATATTGTATATATCGTCATTATTGCTTTTAAGACGTCCTCTGGCAACGATTGACATATTGATGGTGTTAAAGTCTCTGAACATCTGATTCGGTCACTCTGAGGCCATCTATCAGGTGTACAATCACGTCGTCATTTGAGAGCGCACTAGTCAGAGCTCGCAAACCGCATCTGTAGCAAACTGCGCAAGCGTAAAAATATATTTATGAGGATTTAATCGTGGTATTTTTCATTCCACAATAACTCACTGAGGAGAAGAAAAGAGGAGAATTTACACTTACAAGAGAGACTTTTAAAAAAAAAAGCAGGACATCGTGAGTAAAGGTCAGCCAAAACTAATTCAAAACAATTGTCAAACTTTTTAATGAACTATTTGGGTTTTTTTGTTTTTGTAAAATGTGAACAAAAATGCACAGAAATGCTGAATGAGATTCCAGTCTGTGACTCCTGCAGCGTTTTGTTACACTGTGTTTCTCTAAAATATTGATGGCCTCTATAGATGTGGCATCATAATGATGGCATTAATAGGATGAAGATATATCATTATTGTTATTATTATTGTTATTTTACTATTACTTTGCTAGGGGATAGTTCCACCTCCATCCTCTAGGGGCTCTACGTTGTAATCTTTCTCTAATTTAAGCCAGGTAATGTAGTAGAAGAGGAGATGATGTTTGGTTTGTAGGAAGCATGGCCTGCTTCTTTTATTTCCTCCAACACTTCAGAGTCTGGATTCAGAAACATTTGTGTTTGTAACTCAATCAATGTAAATGCTTTTCTCTTTTTCTTTATTTTTTTCTTTTTTTAATTGAGTTTATGCATGAATTATAATTTGTTTTATATGTTTGCTTTGTTATATATGTGTCCGTTGGCATGCTAAAACTTTGTATATTTTATTTTAGAAGAACTCCTACTAATACTTCCACTGTATCAATGGGATTCTTGGGACAACCATATAGCACTTGGTGGATTGTGTGTATCATCATCATCATCATCATCGTCATCATCCTCGTCATCATTAGCGATAAGTATTATAAACATTCATCAAAGGACGTTTTGTGTTTTTTTGATTGGACAATGACCACATTTTGCCATGTTGCCTACTGTTATACTTACATTCATACAAGTTTCTGAAACTGCTGGATTCCTCTGCTGTTAATTGTACATACAATTTTTCACACTTTAATAATAATAATGTTATGGACCACATCTGTTCGTTTATGTAAACTTTGTGCATATTCCTTAAAGTTTCCAAACTATTTAAAGTACACTTATTAAAAGTGGTTGGTGGGCCCCTATTTTGTAGCAGATCCTTCTTAGGGAAAGAAGGGACGGTTTTTATTTATATATTTTTATATATATTTTATATATAGTGGTCTATTGATGATGATGATAAATGTTTATCAACATATATTGCTTTCTTTGTTTTTGACTGTGTTATACTGTGTTATGTAACTTGTGGAACATGGAGTAATTGGTGGTAATATGTGGGTGGAGCTAGCACAGGGCCTCATTCTTCACTGTGTTTAGTTTGGGCAGAAAGGTGGGCGACTTCATCACGACCTCTTCTTCCCCCCCTGAAGATAACGCTGACAACATTCATTATCTGGGAATTGCACAGAAACAGACAAGAGAAAAAAAACGCTAGCTTGACACCTCCTCCTCCTCCGCTGAAGATGTTATTAATTATGTGGAAGAACAGAAGCTGTTACAGTTAACGCCCTGGAGTGAAGATGATAAAAGGGTCAGAGATTTAATCTGTAATAAAACTGTTCATAATAAAAAAGGGTCAGGTATCAATAAGGGAGTTTACTTTGATCATGGCTGAAACGTAAAAAGCGTGTTTCTTTAACAGACGCAAGCATGAGACAGGTGATGCTCTCACCTGAATGAGCACAAATCTCCACAAGCACACTCTAGTGGAACATCTTCCCAGAAGAGTGGAGGTTATTATAACAGCAGAAGGAAACTTGATTTATGTTTGAGGTGTCCACAAACTTTCGCCAGCAACATTTTTAACACTTTTTAGATAATTGGCTGACGGGATGCTGATGGTGACAGTGACGAGACCCGGTTGATAGAAACGCTGGGGTCTACATTGTGACTGAACTTTGAGAAGTGTCGCTGTCTCTCAGCCTGGAGATCAATCTCAGTGAAATACATAGAGCAAAACAGAGAGGCGAATACTTTTCATCTCATCGCCTTCAGAAAAAAAACCCCAGATCCGGTCAGCATAAAGATACGGGTCAGAGGATGACGGGCAGATTTACAGTCCAAAGACAAGGGCAGTGTTGGATGTTCAGGAGGTTTTGCTTTCAGAGCTTGGAGAACTTTTTTTTTAGTTTTGTTTGCTTCAAAAATACTTTTATTCTGATGAAGTTCTACCCATGAGGCTTCCTGACAATCCTGAGTTCGAACATTCTGGTGATGTTTCTTATTTCTTTTAGACATATAGAAAAATACTAAAAGATTTATTTATACAGGGATGCAGAAGTGCAGCACCGTGTTGAAAAACAGAGCCAAATATATTCCATAATATCCTCAAATTTAGATATAAAAAAAATATACAAAAAACAACCTGAGATTTGGGGATTTTAATCCAATTTTTTAATCCAATTAAATTATTTAATCCATAATTTTGAACAAGATGTTTAATTCAACAAGATAACCAAAATGTATTTCCTGCTGATTTCATTCTGATTGGCTCAAAGTTTATATGTTAAAGTTATAAAAAAATATATATATTTGTTGTTTGCCGTTTAGAGTATTTATTTATTTTGTATGAAATCCAACAAATGTGCACTTACGCCCCAGTAAGTTTCACTACTATAAAGTTTTTAAAGGTGAAATTCTATACAGGAGCAAATTCATTATCTAAAACAAAAACAGATGTGTAGAAGCTTTAAACTGGGTGAGGTTCTCGAAGACAGATTCATGTCTTAGGTCCTACACCATGGCAAGACTGAGCACAACAACAAGACACAAGGTAGTTCTGCTGCATCAGCAATATCTCTCCCAAGCAAAGATCTCAAATTGAACTGGGTTTTTAATATGTGCTTAATCGTGCAGCAGGACAACGACAACAAACATGCAGCCAGTGTCATTAAGAACAATCTACAGCATGGAGAAGAACAAGGAATCCTGGAAGTGATTGCTCCCCAGCAGTCCTGATCTCAACATTATCAAGTCTGTCTGGGATTACACGAAGAGACTGATTTGAAGATCTGGGATTAGTTCTCCAAGAAGTTTTCAAACAGTTCCTACAGAGATCCTTGCTTAGGGGAAACCTAGGAAAACGTATGCTGTTTTGTAGGCAAATGGTGCTCACACCAAATATTGATTAGATTTGGATTTCTTTTTTTCATTCACTTTCTATTTTGTTCACAGCTTTAAAAAAAACCAAAACAAAGTAACACTATTTCTAATATCATTCTATTTTATAGCATTTTTTTTCTACCTGCTAACAATTTTTGCATAGTACTTTGTGTGTGTGTGTGTGTGTGTGTGTGTGTGCGTGCGTGTGTGTGTGTGTGTGTGTGCGCACACGCTCATATGGTCTAAATGTCAGGTAATCTCTATTATCTGTTCTAAGCTTATGAGAAATGTTAATTGCCTATAAAGTGACAAGTCTCTGTCTACGAGCCGTTACTATAGCAACAAGACCGTGTTAGAGTGCATTTAAATCATAAGAAATAAAAGTAATCCTGTGAAGTTTTGAAGTGAATGAAAACCTTCTGACCAATCAGATTCGAGAATTCAGCACTAGCTCATTAATGATGTGTGACAGCTGGGCGCTGTCCCAGGTTCTGAAGTTTGATTTAAAAGCATGCAGCGTTTTATTCCAGGAAAAATCCAATCCAGGATCGTGTAAAGCAGATACACGACGTGCTCTTTATGCCCAGCGTGTGTGCTCTGCTGCACCGCTCTCTCTCCAGCTGAATTTCTTGCGGCATTTGAGCTAATTGAATTATCTCTGTAAGAAGTCAAAAGCCGCTTTCATTTGTCTGTGGGTTTTTTTGTTCCTTTTTTTGTATTTTGCATGAGAAAGGACTGAGGGATAAACACAGCTGAGTGGTAATGATGATGATGATGATGATGTCCAGATGGACTTTTAGTTGTGGCTCAGAAACCGAATCCAGCTCAGGAGAACCCAGGAGAAATGTGTGCGTTGCCTGATAACCTGATAATTTAGGTCTTCGCCTGGATCCCCCTAAAGAAATGCGTCTCATCAAACAAACACGAGGCTTCAGATGTGTTAATAAAGCAATTCAGAGATAAGAGCTGATAAATGATGAGCGACGGAGGAGAAATGCAGCTGGAGTTACTCAAGCAGGAGCTTTGTTTTGTCTCTTGGTCGCTTTCTCAGTGTCATCATGCATCGCCAAGGGTAATGCAGATGACACTGTGCAATAACACATCTTTCTACATATATACACTGCCATCTGCGCGCATATATATATATGTGTGTGTGTGTGTATTTGTTAGTGTGTCTGTGTGTTGCAGTCTCTGTTTTGGATTCCTCTTGTGCCCTGGCATGTCAGTGAGTGTCATCTGGAACAGCTGCTTCATGTTAGCAGTGAGTCCTGCCCCAGGCTCTGAGGAAACAAACATCTCACTGTGCTTGACACTGAAGAAAAACATCTAAAGCCTAATGTACATGTAGAGACATTTTTAAGACTAAGTACTAAATCCTTATTACAAATCAGGAAGAAGAAGATATTTTAAAAAAAGTTAATAAAAGGGAAAAAAAAGCTATGTAATGCAGCTACATTGGCAAAACAGCAGTAAAACTCTGCAGGGTGCTGTACAGATAAACCCATCAAGATACAGCCACAAAACACACACACATGAACACCAATTGGGGAGCTTTCAATGTATACTAATATACAGTATATAGTGCAGATTATTTTCCAGTCTTCAAAATAAGGGTTTGAAGAGAAATTGATGAGGAGTGTTTGTGAAGGATGTGTTTATATGTCCTGCTTATTCAGGAAAGTGACAGGAAGTTTGGGTGTAGAAGAAGAGTGAAGAGTGTGCAGGGATGAGGGACCAAAATAAAGAACTGCTGAAAACATTTTCAATTAAATTTAATTCAATTAAATCGTGTAAAGCGGCTTTACACAGAGGTTATAAAGTTGTATAAAATAATGTTTAGTGCCTATACGTTTGTTCTTTATAATTATGTTTATCTCTAATGAGAGAGCCAGTGTGGCAAAGGAAAACTCCTGAGACTTGAATGTCTCGAGAGGAACCAGACTATAAAGCAAACCTCATCCTCATCCTCAACACTGAATGTCTATTCATCAAAACCTTTACAAAAATGGACCGTTTGAGGGGGAAAGAAGGAACCCCACAAATTATTAACAGTTGAATTTTAAACTCCTGAAAGGTAATGTAAAATACCAAGCAATAATTTGGACCGCTAGGGTTCCGAAAAGGTGTTCTTCAAACGTTCTGCAAGTTTTATTTTAGCTTGGAAGCTTTTAGAAGCTTTATATAAGAAGTAATTCAAGCCATTTTTATTTCAGCACAAAAAGAACTACATATTGTAAGGAGTGAAATAAACAGCATGAGGGCATTTCCTGGAACTGAAGCAGATGGCATGAGAACAAGAAATTCAGTTTGGTTTTTCATTTTTAGACCCTGCAAAATAAAGTATTATTTGTGACAGATTATTATATAAATTACTTTTTTTAATTGTGAAAATATAAAATAAAAAGAGACACGAGATGCGCCGAGTAAAAAGGTCATGTCAGAAGCTAAACTCCTGAGAGATGGGAGACGATTCTGCAGGGATTTATTGCAAATCTGTTTGTGTGAAGCTGCAGTGTAGAGAGAGAGAGAGAGAGAGAGGAAGAGGAAAAGGAAAGGGAAGAAGAGGAAGCTCAGGTGGAAAGCTCTCAGGTGTGTAATTCTGGTTTGATGTGGTATTGATGGGACACATGGGCCGTGGAGAATGAAGGTGAGAGGTTACAGCAGCGGAGATTTCAGTCTAATGATGAAGCTGAAGAATCGCTGATGGGATTCAGATTGGCGTCAGGCACGAGCGCCTTTCACCACTGTTATTGGTGAAAAAAATGGTGTGTGTGTGTGTGTGTGTGTGTGTGTGTGTGTAGCTCCGTGATTAGGAATTCTCTGAAAACATTCTCTTTTTTTTCATTAATATTTAATCTGAGAAAGCACACATTTCCTACACTTTAGTAGACTTTGTTCTTTTTATAATAAAATCCACAGATATTTTTTTAAATACAAAAATAATAATTAAAATCATTTTTGTAAAGACTAACTTCCTATATTTCTTATATTTTTGCAAAAATATTTAAATAACCGAAACCAAAGAAGACGTATTTCCACGGGTAACGTTAGGAAGCGTTGATCAGAAATGGAAGGAGTCTCCAGTGTCGTACCTCTATTGTGAACGAAACACCTTCAACCTTTATTAAAGCTTCTACTGCACACAATTATTTTCATGACATTTCAAACTCCCCACACAACACCCTGCCCTCTAATCCCCCAACCGCCCCACCACCCCCCGTCCCACCACCTGTGCAGAGCCTCTTCACCTCCAAGTCTCTGTTTTCTGTTTATTTTTAGGTTGTATAAGAGTTTCCGTACGTCACACAACCGTCCTACTCCGACTCCAACTCTACCTCTCTGTGATTCTGTCAGAGACGCTCGGACGAGTGTTTAACACGGTAATTTATTCGCACGCCGAGCGCTGAGCGGAGCATACTGATCACACTCAAGAACAAAGGAGACCGAGATCACTCTGACCTTCGCAACAGATGCCAAAGAAACTCCAAACTCTGCCGAAAGTCCCCTATACTTTCCTAACACTTCCTCTCTCACACACACACACACACGGCACTGGCATATTCCTTATCTACAAAAAAAGGCCTGTGTGTGTGTGTGTGTGTGTGTGTGTGTGTGTGTGTGTGTGTGTGTGTGTGTGTGTGTGTGTGTGTGACTCTCATGGTGACAGTGTCGACTTTGCCCTTTCCCGGCGTGGCTCTGAAAGCTTGTTACAGCACTGCAGTGTTTCTAAAGACAGTTGCTGAATCCGTACACACAGTAAACGCTGCTGTCTTTTACACACCTACTGCAATAACAGCACGAGTCATGATGCTCAAATCCTACAATACTTTCTCTCTTTAAACAAACACACACACACACACACACACACACACACAGTTTTCCACAACTAATTAAGTTAGGGTAAGATTAGGGATAATACTGAGATCAGGATTGGGATTAGTCTTGAGTTTAAGGTTGAGGTTCTGTTGAGATTAGGGTTAATATTGAGTTTAAGGTTAATGTAAATATTGCTATTATGTTTGGGATCAGGGTTGAGATTGTGTTAATGTTCAGATTGGTTTTAAGGTTAAGGATAAAATTTCGGCCTAAACATGAAAAGATTCCAATCGTTGGCATTAACACCAGCTGTTTATGATAGGTGTTTATTTTTTCATTACCTTTGCTATTAGCATGCTGATTTATAATTTTCCAAATACAGAACTTCCTGAAGTATTTTATTCCTCCACAATGCATCAGTCTGGATTGACTATGACTGGGTTAATCGAGTAAATCCTGCCCGCTTAGCTAAATATCTCTGGTCTTGTGATGAATGCTTAGCGCTGGTTCTCCTCCACCCTCGTGATGAGAGGATGTTGACTTCGCGCTGATGTGAAGAGCACTCAGCCCCACTGCGGGGAGACGTTAATTAGCGCGTCTAACCCGAGGTCTGGAGCGCGATGCGGCTGAGGTCGGACGTCGGCTCTCCCGGCGACTAATTACACGTCCGTTATTGCAGCAGCGGGGTTAGCGAGTGCGCGTCTGGACCCCTGACGCAAACTGAGTGACACTTCACATTCGATTGCAAATGTTTTTGATCCTTTTTTTTTCTTCCCCACCACAGCGAGTGATTGATCGCGGCGTTGGGTGAAAGAACTCCATTCCGGGAAGATTAAAGCAAAAACCCACACTGATCTGCATTTAAAAACAGGATCATATCGAGTTGCTAGCGTAAGCAGAAGCCGCTAGCTAGCTCCGAGTGCTACACACGAGCCCATTTTTCACTATTGAAACACATCACTGTGGCTTTATTGAGTGATAAATCTTCCTTTTCACGGATCACGCCAGGCTTGCTGCCATCTGCTCTTTAAGTTCTGGGGAGATGAAGAGCAGCAAAGTGCTCCTTTCAGCTCGGAATCCATCACAGTCTTGACATGGCAGTGTGGCTTCTCATCGCGCGTACTTCCTTACACATACAGCATACATCTTCTTCTAAAAACTGCACAGAATTAATCAGGAAAAATCAGATTGGAAGTAATCTGATTTTGTTACAAAGCTGTAAAGCTTGGGGTTTATTTAAAAGGGGAAAAAAAACAAGGCTCTCGCACTGGAGACTCCTTCCCTAACACAAGTTCTAAAGCATTTCGAATGCAGTAAAAGTTGATGTGAATGAACAGTTACTATTGAAACAGAATAGTCTCTCTCTCCGACCAATCAGCTTTTCCGTATTTCCTCTCGTTAAGAATCTCTCCTCCGTTCGGCGGCGAAAAGATTGACTTCTTCCCTTCGCTTTTTTCCTAAAATGCTGCACAGGCAATTTACAGACTGACTCATCACATCCTAAAATAAACCCCCGCAGCACAGAGGAGCAATTATTTCACGCCAGTTCCCACAAAAAGCCGGACCCTCAACTCCAACACCAACACAGTAACCCACGTCTCTCATGATTCCTGGAACGGAGGAGTACATTTTACTCCTAACAAGCCCTCGGGGAGGAAAACAAGCACGAGCATTGATTAAGAGAACGCCACGGCCGCAGGGGGTCGTTATACCGCGTTCGATAAAAAACACAGGGAATCGGATCTGGCAGGCGTATGCCTCTCGGAACGGACAGGTGCTGAATCAGCAGAGCCTCGCAGAGACTTTCGTCTCAGTCAGCAGGAGCTCGTCCGCACCTCTGTGCTGCGAACAAGAGAGCAGAGACGTGTGAATACTTGATGTTCTCCAGTGCTGGAGGAATGTCACGGGTTTGTACGTTACAAATCTACAATTACATGTCATCACAAACGCAGATTTATTCCATGCGACTGCTGAGGTCTTCATTCGGATTTGTCATGGTTTGAATGCAGGTCTTTTTTTTCACATCCGGCCTTTAATTCTTTTTTAAACGTCTTGAAATCTTTCTTTCTTTCGGCTTCTCCCATTAGGGGTCGCCACAGCGGATCATCCGTATTCATGATCCGCATGTTCGATTTGGCACGTTTTTACGCTGGATGCTCTTCCTAACGCAACCCTCCCCAACATCTTGGAATAAAGTGTGAAATTCTTAATGGATTTGTGAGACACAGATATGAACACACACTGCTGTTCTTTATGGAACTCTTGTGTTTGGACAGGAATTTTACTAGGAGTTGGACCCATTGTTAACGGATTATTAGGATGTGATGGATTTGTTGGAAGGGTGTGTGTATGTGTGTATGTGTGTGTGTGTGTGTGTGTGTGTGTGTGTGTGTGTGTGTGTGTGTGTGTGTGTGTGAGTGTGTTATAATGGAATCCCATGTGATAAAAGGTTGTTTGTGTGTTGTAATGGAAGGTTTGTGTTGTAAGGAAAAGTTGTGTGTGTTTGTGTGTTATAATGGAACCATGTGTGTGTTGTAAAGGAACCATGTGTGTGTTGTAAAGGAACCATGTGTGTGTTGTAAAGGAACCATGTGTGTGTTGTAATAGAACCTTGTGTGTGCTCTAAAGAAGCCGTGTGTGTGCTGTTATGGAACCTTTTGTGTGCTTTAATGGAACCTTGTGCGTGCTGTAATAGAACCGTGTGTGCGCTCTAATGGAACCGTGTGTGTGCTGTAATGGAACCTTTTGTGTGCTTTAATGGAACCTTGTGTGCGCTCTAATGGAACCGTGTGTGTGCTGTAATGGAACCTTGTGCGTGCTGTATTGGAACCGTGTGTGTGCTGTAATAGAGCCGTGTGTGTGTTTTGTAATAGAAGGTCTTGTGGTGTGGACTTAATTTTTTTTTTAACACAGGTGTGAGGATCGTGTAAACGCTTATCGAAGACACAATGTTGTGTTCTCACAGCTAGGGTGGGACGCACACCGGCATTGCTGTGATTAGCCGAAAGCGGTGAGCGCCATCTGACAGGCGATGCTGATGGAGCATGAAGAAAGGGTCTAAGTGAAATGACAGGACTCAAATCTCTGCCTCGCATCACGATAGTCCTGAGACCGAGGCCGGCTTTCACTGGCACAAATCCATCATTTCCGGCAATTAGCAAATATCTAGATGGACAGCATAATCGACGGTGTCCACTAAAGACGGCAGAATGAAAGACGTAATACTGGTGACAGTAAATGAGAAAGAAGCTGTGCTCCGGCTCGGACTTAATATAAGGCTTTACTGTACAGCAAATGACCGAGATTTTGATTGTGACTGTGTAAAGACAGTAATCACAAGGATTTAGTCCATCACATCCATCATATTCTTTATATTTATCATAACCACCAGTGAAAGACCTACTGAAGACCTGCAGCCACAAGTGGAAGTGATGTAAATCTTTACACAGGGAAAATTCTGTGTATTCAGAGTCATGTTCTGCACCTTTTATGATAAAATTCCCTGTCCTTCAATCACAACTCTGAGGCTGGATTTTAATTATACTGCTATTGATTTTGTACACAGCATTCACTATTAAATCTGCAACAAAAAAAAAAAAGGGGGAGGGAGGGAGGTTACAAAATTTTTGATTTTTAAGCAAATTTTAATATCGGACAAAGACACAACCCAAGTAAATATGAAATTTTGTTTTTGAAGCATGATTTCATTAATTACGGGGGACAAATCTGTCAAAACCTACCTAGAAAAAGTTATTTTTTTTATTTTTTTTTTAACTGGTAATGAATATTTCACATCACTGAAGGGTTTTGCGTTCTCCTTTATGAGCATGAATGACAACTCCATAGCCTTTATTTAGTTTTTTGGAGCCATTCAGAAGAAAATCAATAAAATACAAATCAAAAACAATTGGTGAAGAGGGCAAATACTTTTGATGTTGGTATGTACTGTAAATGCAAAAAGCTTTTAAAATGAAATCAATTCATTTCTATTTGTGATCTTCGGAGCATTCAGTTTTTTTTTTACGCATGTTACAAACTAAGACCCAATAACAATTCTTATTCATTATTTTGCCCCTGTTTCATGCGGTTTCTTGCCCAGAAAGAATCAATATTTCATTTTAAAGTCTGCATGCCAAATGATTCCAGTCACTGAAACGACTACTGAATGTACCGAGTTCCATCGAAAACAATGTCTAGCGCTCCAAATCAGGCTCTATTGTACTTCTGCTGACCTTCCCGTGCCCTCCGTAAACAACACAGCCGCAACGCAAGAGCTTTGAAGCGCTAAGTGCACCTACAAGAGCGTAAATAATCTGTGTTTCAGATGCAGATTTGTCTGATTACAACATAATGTAAAAGTAATTTGTGCAAACTCAGACTGCGCGTCTGTTTCGAAAGTCAGACATCCAAATGACTCATAAATAGGCAATCTCAGGAGAGCGAATGTCCCTCGCTGACAGCCTCATGAATACGACAAATGAAAATGGAGGCAACAATTCATGACCTTTTATATAAAAAAAGCAGAAGAAACCTCGGCGGCGTTCGCGACTCGGCCGCATTTCATCCTCCTAAGCCGTGCAGAATGCAATTCTAAAAACGATACAAGGGAACGTTCGTGTCCTCGAGCGTTCACGAGAGTGCAAATGTATCCTGATCAACAGCGGTGCTTCACGTCCCCGTTCTTCAGAGAACCCTCACTCAAAACACATTCACGTGTCACCTGCATTTAATAGGTACTTTAAACCTTATGTTGTTCTACTGATCTCATTGTTGGTGGACACTTTTTCCAACATTCCAGCTCCAAAATATGACCCAGAGTTCAGGAGAACAAAGATTGAGGTCTATTTATGAAACTAGATATTTGATCCAATATTTAGATCCAGATGTAGCCACGCCCATTTATATACATCACTAGATAGCTGTACTAGCTATGTAACGTAATGTAATATAATAGCTGTACAACTCATCTTTGGGACTTACATTTAAAACTATTGGCAATTTTCCATCCTTCACAAGGTTCTGAAGTGGCTTTGGAGCTCCTGCACAAAATAAAATCAACATTTGAGATCTTAAAAAAAAAAATCGTACTTAAAAATTGATATTCACTCATTTCCAAACGTTCTGTATTCAGTCCAAGGTTTTTATTGTTATTACTATTATTTTTATTTAGTCTAGTCCTGTGAGGTTAGAATACACCCTGAATGAAGCGCGCACACACACACACACACAGTAACATCATTTTTTTTGGGAAGTGGTTGCATGTAGAACCCTGAAGAAACCCAAACAGACATGTGAAGAACATTTAGGGAATTCTCAGGATGGAACCCTGAACATGAAAGACCGGAACCTTAGCTTCAGTCAAATTGAGAAGATAAAGTCTAAAGTTTAAACAAGGAGATATGATCAGCACTGACACGTGTTCATCATCTTACAATCAAATCTCCATATAACCCTGAAACCAAAGCCGATGAGAAACAGAGAGTCACGGAGAAGAGAAACCAAGTGCCATTTGGACTTTTTTCTTAGCATTTTTTCCAAAAGGTCTCAATCCTAAGCAAACTGGAGGGAACGAAATGCGAAAAAAACAGAAATGCGTCTCTTTCTTAAAAAGAAAAAAAACACATCTAATTAATTCGTCTTAATTAAAACATAAAAAAAGAAGCCACCATCTGCAACGAAGCTGCAGGCGAGAGGAACGGAGAAGTGCAGAGCAGAGCAGCTGCTTAAACAGCACTGAAAACACACGGCTAAGCAACCGGCTAACACAATAAACACTATACATCTGATTTTCTGATAGAGTGCTGAAAGGCAATGTGAAGGTCTGCTTTCTTTGTTTTTCGGGGAATAACTAAGAAATGAGAGAATTCCTAATGTGTTTTAAAGCTAATTTACTCCCTGGTAGCATTTATGTCAGCTTGCTAGCACGCATTGTCTCACAGAGATCTCACTGATCTCGAACAGAACTGTGAACAGCACTGTGAACACTCGGGGGTTCTTTCTGAG
>MU551605.1:1208313-1229054 GCA_024362625.1 Silurus asotus
ATATTATTTTCTTTATTTTTTTATTCCTAAAAAAAATAAATCATGTATTATTATTATTACCATTATTATTATTATTATTATTATTATTATTATTATTATTAATTAGGTATTTATTTGCTTTTAGTATATTCCACACCACTTCATGATTTTCTTTTTTTTTATTATTTCATTCATTCGTTCATTTAGTCATTGATTGGCTTTAAAAAGTATTGAGATGAATTGAAAGTGAAAGCTGCCCCTCTCGCCCCGATCCTGTCATTACCACACCCTGTGTCAGTTATGCTCTTCTGACTCGGGCTGAAATTATTAATGTTCTTGTGTAGGTCAGTGACTCAGATTCATTTAACAGCGTAAGAGATGCTGATGTGCTTCGTCCTGCCGGTTTCTGTGTTCCCGTGAGATCTTGTAACGGTGAATCATCGGCGTGAACGCGTCACGCAGGAGCATCACATTGTTCCTGACACTTTGACGTGTCTCTAATTTGGGCTCATGCTGTGAGAGCTACAGCTGTGTTGGCGTCAGAGCTGTGGAGCATAAAATTTCCTGACAAACCCAGGCACATTGTCAGGTTTAGAAAGTGTGAAAAAGGTAGCAATGAAAAAAGAGAGAGAGAGAGAGAGAGAGAGAGAGAGAGAGAGAGAGAGAAACATCAACCCACAATGTGAGATGTTCTTTGTAGGACATAGTCTCATGTAATGTAAAGGGAATCGGATTGTCTCCCCGAGATGCCGACCTTTTTATTTATGTTGCTGTTCTTTCAGATTGCAAGGATGATTTGAACAAAAGAGAGAGGGAGAGAGAGATGATGATGGTCTGAAAGGGTCTTTTATTCTGATTTTTGATGGGTAAAAGGGCATCTGCTCCTTGAATAGACATGGACGGTGAGATGGTGCCAGTGTGGGTGCAATGGGAAGGTCAGACGCATACATATTCATCTAAACGATACGCCGTCCCAAAAGCCACCACTCGCCCAGAGCTGCCATCCAACACAAGCGCTTCATGTTTGGTAAATGAAATTCTGAATCTGTCTGAATCAAGTGCCAGAGGGCTTTCACCCGAGACAGCAGCCGGAAAATGCAGAAAACATGTTTTTAGTGAAACATATGAATAATATGATCATCAAATAAGAGCCGAAATACATTTTACTCTGTGATCATAAAAGACATAAAAGAGAGCATATCTACAACTATTACTCGCCCTCACATACCCCTGAATCTTAAAATGTATTGCTGCAAAAGTGCCTTCTAGGTCCTAGCTACAACATAACAAATTGCTCTCTAGTGTCCACCACAGTAAAGAAAACATGAGCAAATGCTCTAATGGCTGTCCTATTAGAAATAGATTTGAAATGCCCTATAGGCTCCCATATGGGCAAAGAAAATGCTCTCTGTGGTGTTCTCTTTCACTGGGGAATATGCAATGCAGTATCCTCTAGGGTTTCCCTACACGAAAGAAAACAAGGCAGGGCCCTCTAGGGTGCCTTTCCAGTAGAGTAAACAAAATACAGTGCCCTATTCGCTTCATTGTATGCAAGAAATCATTAATAATTGTCCTCAAGGGTTTGTCTATATGGCAATAAATCATGGAAACATGATGCAATCAATAGACTATTGAGTGCTGTTTCATGTAGAAAAAATGTCATGAACGATGGCGATACATACAATGAAATAAAAAAAACCCTAAAGGTTCCCCCATATGATGAAAACAATGATAAAGTGCCCCCCTACAATGCATTTTAATTTTATAAAATGAGATGCAGTGCCATCTAGGGTTCCCCTACATTCAAGAAAATGAGGTGAACTGCCCTATAGGCATTTCTAAGTGGGAGAAAATATACCCTCAACAGTTAATGGCCTCCAGGCGCCCCAGCTTTCTCCCTACCGCATGAAGGAGGTACCTCTAATTTGCCACTGCACCATAGGCAGTCCTGTATGCAGTATGTATTTTAATATTCTCATCAAGCTCCAGGTGATCTTAATTTGCAACAAATAAAGGATTAAAACAATTACATCGTTTTAATTCTTTCACCACGCTACGCTCTGGTTTTGTTCAGGCTCGAGCGAGGAACCTGGACCTGTATGCGTCCTGATAACCGCCATTTTTAACAACCCTGTTTTGACTCCTTAGGCTGGAAAGAGTAAGAAGAGAAGATGTGCTTTGTCAAGCACATCTTCAGGAAGTGAAAGCTCACTATCACACTCCAGCAACACAGAAAACCCCCAAGATTATGGAAAGCTCCTTCTCAGTCCAGAGACGAATCGCAGAAACGTCTGCATTCTTATGGATTAACTAAAGCCTGGGTTCAATACAGTGCCTCACCTCTGCCTCACCTCTGCCTCACCTCTGCATGATCAGTGTTAAAAGGTCAAGCTTTTCTTGTGATGTTATGGGATTAGGAGTGAGAACCACATAGGTCTGAGCTCAGAGCAGGTGTGAATGGTTAACAGAGTGTTGACGGATAAATACACTCACCCTGCTCTGAAAGCTTTATAATCATCTGAGCTGTGCTTGAGCAAGGCTTCAGTCCTACATGAAAATACCATTTCTGGATCCTGATTGGTCAGAAGAGAAAGTGTTGATCTGTTAGAATGGCAGCTCTGATTGTAGTTCAGCTGCTAATCACATTTTTATGTTTTAAGAAATGTTCTAGTTTTAAAGGAACCACCCAAAGGACTACCTAAGGGACCACCCAAGAGCACACCTGAGGGATTAACCAAGGGGCCACACTAGGGACTACCTGAGGTACTGCCCAAGTGACCACCCGAGGGACTGCCCAAGGGACCACTTGAGAGAATGCCCAAGGGTCTACCCAATTGACCACCCGAGGGACTCCCTGAGGTACTGCCCAAGTGACCAGCCAAGGGACTCCCTGAGGTACTGCCCAATGGACTGCCTGGTGGACCACCTGAGGGACTACAGAAGGGACCACATGAGGGACCATTGGGTCAGTGACCACCAAAATTAAGATAAATTCAAAGATGGAAAACTGATAACAATTCAAGAACTGAGTAAAATAAACCACATGATACCAGGTCATGCTGTTCTCACACTTCCTGCCAGCCTCAATTTTCACCTCGCAATTTAACAGGGTTACAAGCCAGGTCTGTAAAGCACTTGACACCTAAAAAAAAAAAAATCAAAGGTTCCAGAGAAAAAGACCAAAAAAATCTAAAGGCATTGAAACATTTTCTTAAAAGCGTCCATAAGCCCACCCCTAATCACGGTCTGTGCCAATGCTTCCTGGCATTTGGGTGATATTTACAGAGGTCACGCATAATCAGGTAAAAATGAGCGAGCGTCTCTGTCCACCACCATCAAAGAGCAGTGCACTTTATTCTGGCCAGAACAAGTGCTCATGGGCTTCCCATTTCAGCCTTTGTAGTGTTTTTATATAGCGTTTTGGTGATAAAGGGGACCAGACCGGTCCGTCTGCGGACCCAAGAAAGTGTTTGTGTGAACAGTGTGAGGTATTAAAACAACAAAATATTGATTTCAACTGGTGTTCTCTTACACCTGAGTGAAAGCCAAGACAATGTTACAATAAAAACTGTCATAGAAACAAATACACACACTTGAAGCTAATCAAACTTGTGGAAATGGTCCATAAAACTAATCTGAGGGAGTTTTTGTTTCTAGATCACTACCAATCAGCTCTAGATTAAATAATCTCATTGACTAGCAAACAAACACAATCATCATTCTTACTAAGAGTGTTGGCTAAGATTTTCAGTGGCTAAACATACAGCTAGCTAGCATTATCAAAAGAAACCTACCAGTGGTACAAATGTATCCTGGAATTAAATATGAAATATATGCCATCAAATGTGTTCATGCTACAATTAGCAGTCTTTTGTCTGTTGTGCTCCTAAAAAAATAATTTTTGGGCTCTTTCTATTTCTGCAGAAAATGGTGAGCTGTAAGGCTTACGGGAAGTCATGCTACCTGGCATCTATCACCTGTTTTTTTTGCCGGGAAAAACGGGCATGATTTTATGGCTAATCATATTTTTTAGACAAGAGAACCATTTTATTACTCCATTAATGCAAATTTCAATCTCTGAGTAAATCAGTCCATGTGTGTTATATAGGGCACATCTACAATGCTTGGTCCAGCCTCAGCTCCTCGTTGGTGCTGAAGTGGAGAAATAAGGAGATTTAGAGGAGAGAGAGGAGAGAATCTATCGGCTCAGAATTTCCTAGATTAGAGCTGGTTTATTTCCCCGGGGATCTCATGAGAAGTGTATGCCCTTCTCAAGGTAACACCAATGTCTGTCTTTTCTCTCCAATTCCACCCCCACCCTGAACTGCTACAGTCAGCTGTGATTTAGTGTGTTAAGAGAGGGCAAGAAGGAGACTGGGGGGGTTTCACAGAGAGGCAAATACACTGTATCCACTGGGGTATCCAGGATTAGCCACCAAATGCAGGGGGGAAAAGCATAAACAAGCCGATCTGGCATTGCATCAGACAGTTAAGTCTTAAAGCCGAGAGCGACACAAACACAGGCTGCTCAGAGGCTTTGTCAGCTCGCGATACAGCTTGTTTATACGGAGACAAGGCGAGGGCCGGAGATGAGTTCGGAAGGGCCTTTAATTACCTCACCTTAATTTTTTAATCTTTTTTTTTTTTTTTTTTTCCTCTTTGGAAAAGTGGACCCTCAATCTGCCTGGGTGGCACTTTGGTGTTTGTAGAAGTGCTGAAGAAAGGAAGTCTAATCAGGAAATTTGAAAAGGGAAGTATATGTAGGTAAATGGTGGGAACAGAATTGGAAGGATCTGAAAAAAAAGCACAAAAAAGACTCAGAGGGTATGCCTGGAAAAGAAAGTCTAAGCAGAAGAATTTGGGTAAGGAATTCCAAGGAGGGAAGTGTTAGAAAGGACATTTAAGAAAAGAAGTCTGAGAAAAGAAGTCTTTGAAAGGAAGCCTAGGAAAGCCTGAAATGTAGGTCTAGGGAGGGAATTTTAAGAAACGAATTCCAAGAATGGAAGTCCAAGGAGGCAAGTTCAGAAAAGGAAGACCACGAGATAAATCTAGGGAAAGAGAAGTCATATGAAGGAAGTCTCGGAAAAGGACAAAAAAAATTAAGACCAAAAAGAAGAATGGGAATGGCTGTATTATCATTCATTAGCATTTGTTGCCATTTGTTTCTCATTCTGACTCCAAGACCATGATTTCTCTCAGATCAGTAAATATGTGATTATCAGGCATCGCATCAATGAAGATTGGTGTGTATTATTGCTTATTCCCCCATTCCTAATCCGCTCGGAGTGTGGCCCGGTGCTGAGCGCGGCTGTTAAAGATTTAAATAAAAGCGATATGCTGAAATCTGTTAATGTGGCGCTGTGTGATTGTGTAATCAGTGCTCTGACAGGAGATTACGCTCGTCGTTAAACCCAAGTGCTCAGAGGAAGTGACTTAGAAAGAGATCGAAGTTGCCACTGGCGAATAAAACAAAAGAATGTAATGCTGGTTTTATAAGGTTTTTTTATTCTTTCAGCGTTTTGGCTAAGGTAGTAATTAGGTGTAAATATAAAACAAGTATACTATAATATTTCATGTAGTTTGTGAAGACTATAAATCAAAACCTGAATAAAATGCTAGCGATCCTTCCTTCCTCAATGACCACTTAATATTCAAATACGCCGCTGTTCCTTTCCCATTAAGGGCAATTTACCCACATGACACTGAGCTCTGTGACTCGTCGGGTGCATCAGATGTGTTCAAAGTGTCCATGCCTGCATTTTCAACACTCCAGCTTACACCTCCATAAAACAGCAACAATCCCATCTTCCATGGAGGAGATGCACCCCAGGTCACTCAGCATCTATCAGCGGCTCTTAAACCACAGGGGTTAGGATCATTCTACACCTTCACGTCATCTTCGTCAGGTATGACAAATGATCAGACGGACACCCGGTCTGACCAGTGACAACCTCAAAGTGAAGCACATTGGTGATGATCTTGTCGTTTGATGACCTCCGATCCCAGGATCATGTTACAGAACTACAGAAGACCATAAAATCCTCTCTTGTCTTTTCAGTCACGACTATAATCGCGTCAAGGATGAGTGTTTGTACAGAATTACATTTTCCAAGCTCAAGATCTGAACTACCGATAGCAAACAAGGTTTAAAATATAATCCTTCAGCTTTAGAATAACACCAATTCTCTCTCTGTGGGTTTTTTGTCAAAGGTCTGGGCAAGGTTTGGATGTGATGTTTGATCTAGCATTGAAACAATAATGCATGACTTTTCCAGCCATATGTGGTTCTCCTCCAAAATGTTGGAGGCACATAATTGTATGGGAGTCTTTGAATGTGGTAGCACAAAATTGTTTCTTCACTTGTAATAGGAGACCCAAACCTGTTCCAGCATGCTTTACATGGTTGGAGTGGAAGCTCTTGAGAGGCTTGCACAAAGCCAGCTCCATGAAGATACATGGGTTGGAGTGGAAGGTATACTGTTATAGGGCTCTGACCTGAACACCACCATGCCACAAAGCCAGCTCCATAAAGATATGCATTACATGAGAAACAAGGTGTGAAAGATGGCCTTCTAAAGACCTCTATTTACTCTATTTAGCACCTTTGGGATGAGCGTGAATGCTGACTGCACCCCAGACCTCCTCAACTCACCCACATCAGTACCTGACTTTACTAACAATCTTGTGGCTGATGAACACAAATATCCACAAGCACACCCCAAAATCGATTGAAACATCTACCCAGAAGAGTGGAGGTTATTATAACAGCAAATAGGGACTAGATGTGGAATCTTAAATGGCCTGCTATAGAGCTCTGACCTTCATCTTGTTCAAGAACCCTAAAAATCCCTTTTGATCTCTGATCCAAATCCAAAAGCAATGATTCTGACAAAAAGATGAGATGAATACAATAATTTAAAAATATAATTAATGGAGCATTTATATGATACAAAACGTTGGTTTGTTTCACTCAGAGGACACACAAAGCCGACTCCGCCTGGTTCTGTCAGTTTTAACTCAATAAGGGGACATTTACATCACAGCTGTAGGTTTAACTCAAAGGTTAAACGCACATACGCTCAGTTCTGCCCGAGGCTAAAGCAGAGAGACGGCTAGAAAAGGAAAGTGGAGAGCGAGTGATTTAATAAGGTACCGGTTTAATTTCATTCAAATATCGACGAACGATAAAATGAGGCGAAACGAACATGTGTGTTTTGTTTTGTCTTTTTTTTTTTTTTTTTTTGATTTGACCGGATTTATTTATTTATTTATTGTGACATACAACTGTGCTTTATATGGATTCTCTTTAAGTCAATTCAACTAATTTTATTCGTAGAGCACTTTGTCAATGGACAATGTCTCAAAGCAGCTTTACAAACCGATAAACTGGTTAAATGAAAGTATATATTTGTACCTTTATAATTGTAAGTTTGTCCCTAATGAATAAGCCAGTGGGAGAGGAACCGAACTCAAAAGGTAATCCATCCTCATCAACACCCAATGTTCATTACATTATAGTTCTATCAGTGTTAAGGTGTGCAGTGATGGGCGCTGTTCATGGAACCTGTGGTCCTGATCCAGATCTCCAACACACTAGGGGTCCAGTCGAACTCATAGATGTTTTCAATGCTCAGAGCTAATCCATGATCTTTCGAATTTTCATGCTTGCCTTTTCATGGAAAATAAGTTGTTTTATTTATCTCAATTTTGTCAGTCAGCACTTTATCACAATCTACTGAGAAATCCAGCGGATCTACAGAAAAATCCCTTTAAGCTCACATGGAGGCAGGCCGGAGTGAGAGGAAACGAGAGGCAAAGTGCCAGGAAGAGCTCTGAGGAAAATCCTGGCAGCCGTTCGCTTGATGAAAACAAGCCTGCTGTATAAGTGGCCCTCAATTTACAGCAACACCAGAGGAGCATTGCCAGAGCAAAGTGTTGCAGCGAGCTCGAAACTCCTTGTACCGTCTACGACAAATCCATGTGCTTTTGTTGATTCGCATGTGCTATTCGCTCTTTCAGGTGCAGGGGTATATCAGAACACTAATAATGGAACTCCAGGCAGGAGGGAAAAAGAAAGGTCAAGGAGCAGGTTTATGGATGTGGTGAAGGACGTGCAGGAGGTAGATGTAAAGGACAGGGTGGTATGGAGACTAATGATCCTCTCTGGTGAACCATAATGTGAGCAGCCAAAAGAAGATTTTGATTTCTCTTTCAGGCAGCAAGCACCTCAGTTTTTATTATTTAGTAAAGATTAATAATTTATGAACATTAAAAAAAAAAATGGCGGGGCATGAGCAAAGGGGGTGGGATATGCTATGATTGACTTGTGATTGGCGTGGCTTGAAAAAAAAAAAAAACATGGCAGCTCCTTTGCTTCATTCTGCACTACCTGGAAACCGCTCGATATTAAAATGGCATTTGGTAGACACCATTTATTCAGAGCAAATTATAGTGATCTCAGTAAATCAGCTTACAGGTTAAGGGCCTTGCTCAAGGGCCCAACAGTTGTAGTTTGGTGGTGCTGACTTTAGAACCCATGACCCTCCGACCAGACGTCCAACCTCTTATCTTAAATCACTCTCCAGTCAATTGGTTAATTTCGTGTCTTACACTACAGGCATTTATATATTTATACACCACATTGAAAGTTTTTATCCATTTATGGTTGAACTCAAAGTTTTAGAACTTTCAGAGCACTGGCCATAGAGACTCCTTTCATAACTTAACTATGTAAACAATTGCATGGGCGGTTGCTATAGAAATGAAAACATATAAGAACAAGTGCATTCATATGTGAGATCTGCTCTTATAAACAACGCCACCTTCTGACCAATCAGATTTTTTTTTAAATAGACTCCCATTACTTAGTGCGACATCTTGGTGCTTGTGTGTTACATCACCTTTAAAGCGTTTAAACCGTAAAGCAGAGCGAGCGCTAGCTATCCGTGAGCTAATTTTCACCGTTCTGATGTTCCAGTGAAGAGCTCTTCGCTGTAGCACTTGATTAAAAGCTCATCAGGAGTTTTATGTGCACGTACTTGGTCACTGAAACGAGGTGCTACATCAGCTCCGATGGCAAAACTAATTACAGCGCTGGTTTCAATTACTCCACCTTCGCAAAGATTCCTGGCTCGTTTGTTACAAAACTTCCAGTTCATTCCGGGACGCTAATGTTTCTTTTACTTTTTTTTTTTCTCTCTCTCCCTCAAGAGTCTTGCAATTATTCTTTATTCCAACGTTTTCCCAGCCTGACATTTCCCTAATGTTGCTCTAATGCCCAGATCATTTCTGAGGTGATACCTGCACCATGCTGTAAATTATACCTCGCTAAGTAAAAAAGAAAAACACACCAACAAGCATTGAAGTCGGCTGACATTTAAAGTCCAGCCAGGCGTTGAGAAGATGCAGACCGAGAGGCCTTTCAGGCATGTGTGAGGGACAAGCTAATTATAATCTTTCAGAGTGATCACATTGGGCTTAAAGCACCAGGAAATGAGCAACAAACAATTATTCTGAAATCCAGCAATTCAGTAACGTGTACAAGCAATCTCTTCAAAACTCCTCAAGTTGATATGCCATTTGGCAGATGGCCTTATCAAGAGAAAATGAGCAGTTAAGGGCCTTGCATAAGGGCCCAACAGTGGCAGCTTGGTGGTGCTGGGATTTAAACTTGTGACCTTCCAAATTCTTTTAAACTGCATTTTATTGGTGGATTTGTCTAATATAATTGAATCAAAGTTTAATCTAATCCAGAGTCCAGTGCCACCACAACACTTCGATAAAATACAAAAACTTTTTGTACAAAAATGCAAAAAACATGGAAATATCATGAGATCAATTCATTGAGACGTCCCAGAACAATCCGGTCTCTCAGAACTCTAAAGTTCCCCCAAACACACTTTTACAAAATGTGGCCCCGGGGCTCTTTCCTTTCTCTTCTGTCTAAAATACACTGCATCCTATTTCATTGCTAAAGATTTGTTTGCAACTTGAAGAGAAAAGAAGAGAAGAGAAGAGAAAAGAAGGGGAAGAGAAGGAGAAGAGAAGAGAAGGGGAAGAGAAGAGAAGAGAGGGAAAGGGGAAGAGGAAGAGAAGAGAAGAGAGGGGAAGAGAAGGGGAAAAGAAGAAAAGAGAGGGGAAGGGGAAGAGAAGAGAAGAGAAGAGAAGAGAAGAGAAGAGAAGAGAAGAGAGGGGAAGGGGAACAGAAGAGAAGAGAAGAGAGGGGAAGGGGAAGAGGAAGACAAGACAAGACAAGAGAAGGGGAAGAGAATGGGAAGAGAAGAGAAGATAAGAGAGGGGAAGGGGAACAGAAGAGAAGAGAAGAGAAGAGAGGGGAAGGGGAAGAGAAGAGAAGAGAAGGGGAAGAGAAGAGAAGAGAAGGGGAAGAGAAGAGAAGAGAAGGGGAAGAGAAGAGAGGGGAAGAGAGGGGAAGGGGAACAGAAGAGAAGAGAGGGGAAGGGGAAGAGGAAGAGGAAGAGAAGAGACGAGACGAGATGAGAAGAGAAGAGACTAGACGAGAAGAGAGGGGAAGGGAAAGGGGAAGAGGAAGAGAGGGGAAGAGAAAGAGGAAGAGGAAGAGGAAGAGAAGAGAAGAGAAGAGGAAGGGGTAGGGGAAGAGAAGGGGAAGGAAGGAAAAGAA
Organism: Silurus asotus; assembly: GCA_024362625.1. Lineage (NCBI taxonomy): Eukaryota > Metazoa > Chordata > Actinopteri > Siluriformes > Siluridae > Silurus > Silurus asotus. The sequence continues at coordinate 1,218,932 of MU551605.1, forward strand.
CTTTAGCGCAGTGAAATTCTTTCTTCACGTATCGATGTTGCGAACGCTAATTGAAAATGCTTTACTACACTCGTTTAATTGATTGTGTGCGCTTGTCTGCAGTTTCCTACATTATCAATTGCTTATGTCATGTTGATGAAAATATATTCTACTGGTTCTCACCTGAATAGTCTCAACCCCCAAAACATCTGGGCATCAGTTCATTGAATGCAAAATGGCTACACCAGTCTGTTTGTACTGTTTGATCCCATTCACTCGCCTTCATTAGTCACATTCAATATTCATGTGTACAATTCATGTATTCAAGACACATTTACAAAAAAAGAAAAGTTTAATACAATTGTAAGCATTCGCAATTAGAATTCGCATCTTAATTGTTTTGAGAAATGCACTTACTGGTTCGCAGATATTACGAATGATTCGAGAAATGCGCCGAAGCAACTGAGAGAAACTGTAAAGTCCATATGGACCCATGTCAGCGTGACACATTGTAATCTCTTCAGTACTCACAGATGTGCTACATCATTCTTTTAGTCCTAATGTACAAAAATACTGAAAAACAAAGCAAAACATTCAAAACGTGAGTTTCATATTATTATTATTATTTTGACTATTATTATTTAGAATGTTTTTTCTTCACAGCGAGATTCTGGCAAAAATGGCACGCTGTAATCAAAAGCGTCAGCTTTAGGAAATGTGTATACGAGGTGAAAAATAAACATGGTGTCCCGTGGGAATACTTCCAGAGGGTTGGATTCGGGAAAGGCTGTTATCGGGAATCCCCTCAGGTGTCATATTGTGCTGACTGATGGTTCTCCCGGGAGGTTGTCCGATTCTGCAGAGGTGATATCTCACACACTTTGACACCAAGCCAAACTTCAGATCAGAAACAGAGAGAGATAGAGAGAGGGAGAGGGAGAGGGAGGGAGAGATGAACCAGCAGTAAAGGAGGAGCTGAACGTGTCTCACATATAAAACCAGTTCCAGCTCAGTGCTTAAACCAGCAAAGTGCTGAAGCCATGGACGAGTCCAAACTCCAAGGTGGAACGAACTGGAAGGCACGAAGGAAAACGAGGCGTTTAGTTGAGCACAATTAACACAAAAGTTACACATTTCTTTTCTCCTCTCCATCCAGAAAGGTCATTTTGCTTGTGTCAGGGTTTTTTTTTTAGTCTTGCTTCGCTGATATTTTTAGAAGTAAATATCGCATCAGGAAAATGGAGAGTTAGAGAGGGGTTTTTTTTCTTCCAGTCAAGACACCAGGCATGCTTGACTACCAGCTTCATTCTCTGAAAATCTGAAATCTCCCCGAGGCACGAAGTGAGCTCAGCAGCAATCAGATCGGTTTGCTCGTCACGTTATGATACGGAACAGCAGCACAGGGAGGAACGCTGAAGATCCACTTAACATTAGCATTGCTTATGTATTTATCTTCGTTAATATTAACACACCATTCACTTGACGCAGTTATCTTAAAGAATTCTTTACACAGCACACAATATCGATTGTTTTTTTTTTTGTTTTGTTTTTTGCTTGGTTTTGAACCTTTTTCAGCCATCCTCTATTCCCTCATTTTTTCCATCAATCAGCAATCCGATCAGCAATCCGATCAGCAATCCGATCCTTGAATAAAAATTCACACACATTGTTTTTGGATCATTTTTACTAACCTGTAAGCGCAAAAAACTTTTGCTAACTGATGGTACGAGGTGATAACAAAACGTTGCAAGACTGGTTTTGTAACACGCCAACAGATGGCAGCACAAGGCTGCATGCACAGTCACAGGAAGCACCGACCTTCACAAGTCAGTGTTCCAAAAGGCATCATCCTTTGTATATCGTGAGTTTCTTGTCGGAAACATGATTTTACTTCAGCACGAATCTCCGAAGGCTTCAAAAAGAAGACTTCCAGGACAGGAGCGCTGTATTGCGGCGGAGGGGGACTATTTTAAAGGTGACAATGTGTAAATGTAAAAATGAAATACTTTCTTGTAAACAGAGTTAGACTCGAAACTTTTTGATACCACCTCATGGTTGATTAGTTGGCTTGCTTTTCTTTATTATTTTTTTGGAAAGATTACAAAATGTTTACAAATTTTAGAAATTGACGTTTTCTTTTTTTCATGCCGTGTTCTGCTGCTAGCAATATTACTGAAGAATCTGCGTATATAATGATACATATAATAAGTACAAAATTTCTAACGAGCTGAACTGGGAAATCAATGGAGACTGAATTGCAATCGCTTTAAACAGCATAGCGAACGTTAATGTCCTGAGGCGGACATTTAATTTTGAAAAAACTCGTTCGTTCTCTCTCTCTCTCTCTCTCTCTCTCTCTCTCTCTCTCATTCTTTCTCTCTTTCTCCTTATTCCTGTTAAGAGTAACATTTTCCTTGAGCACTTCCTAAAGAGCGAGTGACAAACACTTCACCTTAATGACACTCGCTCATCGCTCTGGGCCAACACACTAATGAAACATTTACATGACATTTATTTTATACGATGCTTCAACCGCTGACGTTACAGACACGTGGATTTAAAGGAAGGGTGAGAAGGAATCCACTTCCTGCACCCTGAATCTAAGCTTTTTGTCTTGATATAAAGTTACACATTAGCAAAAAATATCAGGGCAACAGACTTTTCCAGCCATATGTGGTTCTTCTACAAATTGTTGAAGGCACACGATTATATCGGACTTCTTTCGATGCAATGGCAGGGAATTGTACCTTTACTTAGACTTTGAGACATAAAACCTGTTCCAACGTGACAATGCACAAATCCAGCTTAATGAAGATCTGCTTTACATCAGTTGGAAGTGGGTGGAAGATCTCCTGCTGTAGAGCTTCAACCCTCGTAAACACCTTCGGGATGAATTTTTTCTCCAGTCTTCCTCACCTCACCTACGTCAGTATCCGACTTTACTAACATACTGAATGGGTCTCCACAAATGATCTTCTAGTAGAACATCTTCCCAAAAGAGTGGAGTTTATTCTAACAGCAAACAGGGAGGTGTCCACAAAGATATCCATGGAGGGTATTTTAGCAAGCACTGGTTATAGACCAGGTTTTGTGGTGCATTATGAATAATAATGTGGTCGGAATATATGAATATTATTACATACAGTAGATGGAATATGTTCAACCTTGACCTTGTCTGCATAACATGCAGACTTCCCATTCGATACAGGACGGGGAAGGAGAAGGAGGTGTTCAGTGAAAAGGTCCAGTCAGACCCTCCGGAGGAAAGCAAGCAGTGACAGCAAGTGTCCGATACTAACAGATGGCTCAGGACGAGTCGAAGGCCACCGCGTCGGCTTTTTACTCTTGAAGACCGAGCCGACATACAAAAAGCGCGGGAGGTAAACATCATCTGTTGGCTTGCCTTATCAAATCAATGACCCGAAAAGTACAGCAGGACTTCCCCCTCTTTCGTTGCTATTACAGACATGGCGTATGATCTCGGGTGTTCACGGAGAGCATCACTTCAGGCGTTTGAGGTCAGAGTGACCTAAAATGCTTATGTCTCCTGCTCAAGGCCGGTAAAAATAGCGCTGAGCATGTGAAACCACTCGATGTGACGCTGTGACCTATTTGAGAAGCAGGAGATTGCAGCAGATACACACTTAGACACAGGGTCTTACAAATTCTAAATATTCTCTTTTTTTTCTGCTTTTGCATGCAAGCATTTTAGTTTCCTTGAATTTTTAATGCGCCTGTATTGAGTGTATCAGATACATTTTGGATCCTGAATGGTCAGAGAAAGGAAGTGTTCCCATAAACCCATATTTTGTTCACAATGGAATATAGAAAACATATTTTTAAAGGAAAATATAGGAGGGTTTTGAATTTGATGGCTGCAACATGTCTCAAAAATTCGGGACAAAAAACTGAGGAGACTATTTGCTGAAGTTTTGGAAGATGATTGACGTGTTTGAAACAGGATTCTAGCTCCTCAACAGTCCTGGGTCTTCTTTGTCATATTTTTGGTTTCATGTGTGCAAAATGTTTTCAGTTAGTGAAACTATGAAGCCATGCTGATGTTATAGATGCACTATGTGGTTAAGCATTGTCTTGCTGAAATTTGCAATGACGGATTGAGTGTTTATAGCTGCTATAATGTAAGTAAGAACTATATGTAGCTATGAACGTAAAAACTGCGACATACAGGTCATCATTCGATATATTACAAATCATATTGTTAAATAGGTTGGAGATCAGATTTATATTCTGAAAGTGTCCTGAGACACTTTTTCACACTGTAGACAGAACAACTTTTCTGAATTCACTGCTGCAGAACTCCTGAAGGAGACGTTCCCTCGTTCTTTCTCTCTGTTTTTCACTCTGAAAAGCATCACATCAGCCCACATCAGCTCAATCTGCTGTTCATCATCGGGATGTGCAGTACGGCGTCGTTTCTCCAAAAACACCTTGTGTCCTAGTGTCTTTTTCTCTTTTTCTCTCTCTCTCTCTCTCTCTCTCTCTCTCTCTCTCTCTCTTTCTTTCCCTCGCTCCACCCAAATCTTTCTCTCTCTCACTTTATCTTTCTCCTTGAAGTTAAGAAGTACTTAAAAATAACTATTCACCCAAATTGTGCCTGAAATGTCAGAGAGAAAGATAGAGAAAGCGAGAGACACAAAAAAAAAGAAGTTTGAGCAATATGACTGTAAATATTTGTAAACCTTTAAATAAAGCAACCTTTGAATCTTGAGAGAATGAGAGAATGAGATAGAAAGAGAGAGAGAGAGAAAGAGAGAGAGAGAGAGAGAGAGAAAGAGAGATGTCATGCTCTTGAGGAAAGTTAATCAGAAGGTCCTTTTTTTTTCCTGATCGCTTGTTTTCTTTATAAATAATAAAGCATGATAGAGATGAAATTAGTTCCCATATCTCTGGATGTACACACATCTCTGGTCTAGTGCAGAGTATTCTCGGCATTATAAACACACACACACACTCTCACACACACACACACACACACAATGATATAGGTTTATAAATAGCGAGTTATACTGAATCTGCACGAGACATTATTGATCTGATCTGGCATAAAATAATAAAATTACAGATTTCATTCATTGCTAAATATTAATTTTGGTGCTTATATCAAATTGAATGTAAATAAAAGAACAGAAGGCTGCAAATCCTTTATTTTTAATAAGCTTCATGAATCCTCCAATCTGATTGGTCAGGAGGTTTATTTATAGCAGCTAAAACATAAGCGCAACCTGGAACTGTTTTTGTGGCAAAAATGTTGTACGTGGGTAAAAAAAAAGGTTTAAAAACCCAATGTTTTGTAACAGTTAAATGAATAAATAAACGAGGAGTAAAACTACATCAAGTTGCAGGAAATTCATCAGTAACTTTGGAGCTTCGCTATTACGCCACTTGATGTGCGTCGTGTAAAATATTAAAAACGTTCCTAATGAATATAGATTTACTTCAAATAAAATCATCCATGAGCCATAAATAATGCAGCCTCCGATGATTAAAACGTTACCCTCAGAATGTGGCATGAGGTTCTCTCTTACATCATTTATTATTGGGCTTTTTTCTTTTTTTTCTTTTTTACGCGTCTAATCCGAGATAGCCGAAGGATCGGATCGTGATCTGGAATCTCATCCCGCTGCTATTTCACGCTGCTCTGATTTAATTTCGTGCAGACTTAAAATAAAATTGTGACGAGAGATGCTGCATTATTAATGTAATCCTGTTCAACGGCTCGCCGCGGTGACGCTTTACTCTTCCACACACACACACACACACACACACACACACACAGGACAGAGGGACTTTTCCCTTAGCAAGTCGGTCAGCATTCAGGAGCTTCCACACACCTCTTGATTCCACAAAAGTCTCTTTTATCCCTTTAATCACACGCTAATACGTCCGTTCGTCTAATTACCCATGTTTCTGAGGACGTTCTTGGAGCCTGCAAGAAAGAGGGTGGAAAGGACTGAGGGAAACAGACTGACAGATAGAGAGACAGACAGAGAGACAAATATACATATAGAGAGACAGAGAAAGAGTGAATAGCAACAGGAGCATTAGCTCAAAGTCATAGGTGTCTTTCAGGTAAACAGAATGAGATCCTGGCTTTATAAGCAGAGGTCATACAGGACGCCATGTCTTCTCCATTTTTACAAGAACAACCTGTTGTAGAAAGAGTAAGAATAACACCTCCGTGCTCTCTAAAATTTCACTGGGTCTGGTGGTGTAACATGTGTAACATGTAACGGTTACATGTTGAATTTTTCAGGAACTTTCTGCCAGTCTCCTTGTTTTTACAGGTTTCATTATCATTAATACCATTATTAGGATGCCACGGCTAATCTCACACAGAGAGGAAGATTCGTCGTTACAAAAAAAACCCAATGAACCATTACTCAACATGTCTCCTTTTCCAGTGTATCTGCAAACAAACCAGTTTAAAAACAGCTATTAAATCCACATGAATATACAGTTTGCTACAGGTGCAGTTTGTGAGCTCTGACTAGTGCGCTCTCTGACCGTCCAATCAAATGATATGAAAATGCTGACATTATTGGACTATTGGTTTAAGACATGAACTTTAAGCTATAGATGCCCACACTCACGATTCCTAAGGCCTCACGGCAGATTTTTTGACCCTGGAAACACGTGATGTGATGACTGAAATCTTATTGGATAAAAACTCTAACGTAAACAAACAGTGCCAGACCTATTAAATACACAGTAATCCGAATTCTGACTGTAGTTTGTGCAAAAGAAAACTTTTTATCATTGTTCTCATGTATCCCGGCCCTGTAATAAACCCCGCCCACACGGATCGTAATTGTCCAACTCGAGTAAAACACGCTTATTACAAGCTGCTGCGTACATGCCGGTTTGTTTAATATATCCCATAAGTCCCGGCTCGGCTTCACCAATCTTTTCACGTTATTTCTAAACATAAATCGAGTCGTCGCGAAGTAAAAGGTTCTCCGTCCCTCAGGTCAGCTCAAAAGTTTTCCTCCACAGCTTTATTTAAATAATTACGTCAATGTGCAGATCTGCAGTTTCGGGTAAAAAGTTCGGACTTTTTAAAATTGCAGCCTTTGCAAGGGGGCCGTTATAATGTGCGTCAGGAGGAAAGGAATGGGATCTCATTTGTACCGAAGAAAAAAAAACAACAACAAATTGCTGCTTTTGCAATTTTTTTTACAAGAGTGTAAAAAAAAAAAGATGTGTGCTTTAGTTTGTGCTTCTCTCAGTAAAGAAATCTAACAATAGCGATGTAAAAGAATACATGCGTTATTGTTTTCATGAACACGCCTGTGCTCGGAGAACCGACGAAACGGGGGTTATATCGTTTGTAAGGAAGCCGGAACAAGCCGTGCGCGAAGTGGCGTAAAACATGCTTGGTTTGCATTTACACAGATGAGCTCCGGGTTTGTGAAAGTAATTACGTGGTAAATGGATTTGAGATTAATAACATAACCTGCGCCCGCGGGGGAGCACGCAATTAGTTCGGTGTGAAAGACAATAAAAGTCTCAATTTAAACACGAGCGCAAACACTGGAATCGGCTTTATGGGCTTTTAGAGATGATTAATAATCGAACACGAGGCAGGAAATGTCAAACGTTCTAACGTAATGTGATGTATAATGCGTCGTCGTTTGCGCTGCTAGTCGTACCCCGTAAAAAAACACGCAAATGCCCGCAGGCCGCGATGCATGGAGGTGCAGGAGGCTCATGGAGACTCGTATCCGTGTTCAGGAGGTGAACCCGGAGCGCTTCACTTCATTCCGCACATCTGATGTGGGTTTGCTCGTGTTTGTACAGCAAGTCGACTGTAAAAATAGTTCTCTAAAATAGTCATGAGGTGTCGGGCCGTGTCACATCACAGGAGGCAGACGGGTCGTACCATGTATCGTCGCTGCGGGTGGAGGGAGGAGGAGGAGGTCAGTGTTTGATGAGTGAGAGTGGATGGGTCATTTCATGTCGGATGAAAAGAGTAAAGACGGGTCACTGCGTGTTAAATCGGAGACAGGGGGAGATTAATGGGTCGTTCTATTTCATATGAGTGCATGCAGATGATTTGATCCATGTCTGATTATCCAGAAGATGGACTCTTGGTGTCATATTAGTGGAGGTATATATTTTCATTTTGCAGTCGGTGTCAGATTGCACACTTACGGTCCAAACACTCGGATTAGATTAGACAGATCTCTCTGGGTAGATATGAGTGCAACATTTTCAATCACTCTTGGTAGATGTCTCAACACTTTCAAAAGATTGGACATGCCATGACTAATCAGTCTGTAGATTGGACAGGTCTCTTTAAAACATGCTGCTCCCAATCATTATTTTAATTACTTACACTAAGCAGACTGTACATGCCGTGTCTAATCACTCCGGACAGATAGGACACACCATGTTTTAGTTGTCTGAGTAGATCAGACACAACATGTCCACGTATTTGTTCATCTATAATCACTCTGAGTAGATTAGATTGTCCTCTCTGGATAGATAAGACCAGTGGTGGGGCGGTCAGGGCCAGCAAAGTCTTCTCTGCTGGCCTAAACACTATCAGAAGAAATGACCTACATTTACAACCTAAATTCTAACATTTGTTTCATGAAATTGGATTATTTTTTATTCTCTTCATTGCGTAGTGTTTCATTTTGCCGTGCTGCTTCCAGTACATGTATGTGGATGTTTTGTTTTTTTGTCCAATCAGATTTCAGCCTCTATGTGCTGCCATGTCAATCCAATCTAACCTTTAGAGTCAGTACTGCTGGCTTTTTTACCTTGGAGAATATTATCAATGAGTTTGTTTCATTAACCAATCAGATTTCAAATTCGCCTCACATCTGAGGTAGACTTTTTTACGCCTACGGAGGAAGAGTAATTTATTTGGTCTCAGACATACTTAAAAATCCATTGTGAAGAAAAGCTAGACATGGTGAGGAGGTTGTCCAACCCTGAAGCTAGCTAGCGTGTCTCAGGGAAAGGGTTTGTTCACCACTTCCAGACCAGTGAATACGAGCGGTACCACTGGATTACAGCCTCTGGGGGGCGCTGCACATTATGAGTCTGCATCTCTGGTGAGTAGGGTGTATTTTATTTACATGTTTATGTTTATGTCATGTTATTAGACAAATATTGATTCTGAACTGCTCCTGGTTATTTGGGTGCACATAGTCTTAACTGGGTTTGTTGATTTAGTAAAATGGTTTTCACCGCCATATGTGAAATGTCTCTCTGTAATGCCGCTAGTTGTTATATTGCGTTTTTGTACTGTATTAAAGGTTTCTATAATTGTGGCATGATAGTGGTGGAATTAAGAGGTGGATTAAGTCGGGGAACGTCCTCAGTGAAGGCCCAGGTACCAAATGCACGGCTTGTCACTGGATAAGACATGCCATGGCCAGGCATTCTGGGTAGATAAAACATTACATGTTCATACGCTCTCTGTAGATTCGACAGGTCTCTCGGAGACATGCTGTCCCCAATCATTCTTTATCTACATCTACATCTACAACAACCTGGGTGACCCAAGTAACCAGTGAAGAAACTATAACATGGCTCTTCAACTGCGGGTCTGCAACCCCTAGAGGAATCCGCAAAGGCACTTCAGGGGGTCCGCAAATTAATGATGAATCACAAATCATGGTTAAGGTGCTGGGTTTCTGATCGGAAAGTCACCAAGCTGCCACTCTTGGGCCCCTGAGCAAGGCCCTTAACCGTCTGTGCTCCAGGGGCGTCGTATCTCGGCTGACCCTGCGCTCTGACCCCAGCTTCCGAGCAAGCTGAGATATGTAAAAACAAAAAAAAAAAGAAAGAAAAGAATTTCACTGTAATGTTTATGTGACAATTAAAGTCTATTCTACCCTAACAAACAAAGGAAAACGTCTGAAACTGCAAATCTATTAAAATAAAAGACTGACACTGTATTCAACTCAATAATTTGTGATTTTATATGCAAAATTTTTTCTTATAATGCAAACCCTTGACCTGAAAAACGTTAAAGAAATCTAGAAATAGTTGATTTGGGAAAAATCTAGGAATTTAATCAGAGGCATGGTGACGGACATTTTCAAGAGCCAATAGTAACAGCAAGCCAGACTAAGTCCCGCCCACCTACTGTTTGAGCGCGTGAGGGAAA
>MU551605.1:1229787-1240497 GCA_024362625.1 Silurus asotus
GTCTGAAACTGCAAATCTATTAAAATAAAAGACTGACACTGTATTCAACTCAATAATTTGTGATTTTATATGCAAAAATGTTTCTTATAATGCAAACCCTTGACCTGAAAAACGTTAAATAACTCTAGAAATATTAAAGAAGATATGATTAGAAAAAAAAACAAAAAAAACAAAGGAAGTTGATTTGGACAAAAATCTAGGAATTTAAACAGAGGCATGGTGATGGACATTTTCAAGAGCCAATAGTAACAGCAAGCCAGACTAAGTCCCGCCCACCTACTGTTTGAGCGCGTGAGGGAAAGTTCGCGGTCTTTTTTTTTTTTAAACAGTTGAGCTGATATAAAGGAAGAAGCTGTTGCTGGACTTCGAGGTGGATGAGTTGGGACTCGTGAAATAGAGACCCACAGAGCACTAAAGTGCCACAGATGAGCTTCTTTCCTTGGTGAGTTACATTTTAATCATCAATTAGATGTTTTTAAGGTGAAGAACCTTTACGAGGCGCATTTAATAAATAAGCCGAAGTTGCTAGCACATATGCTAAAGCTATCTCGTGTGTAAAAACAAAACAAAAAAAACCCGCTAATGAGTAAATAAAGTGACATAATATTTTTGTGTTCATGTTTAATAATTAGTGGTGCACAGTAACATAATAAATGTAATTCGTTACTGTAATTAAGGAGCTTTTTTACGTATCTGAACTTTACTAAAGTATTTTCATTTATTTCTATTTTAATTTCGCTGCATCTTAGTCACATATTTGACTTTTTATTCAACTACATAACGTGAAATCAGTTTTCTTTTTTCAATAATTGTAAAAAATTCATTGTCAAAATTATTATTTAATTTGGATTAAAACGTAACTAGTGAACCATGCAGCGAGTCACCAATCAGAGTCGAGTCACCAATCAGGAATCAGGGTCGAACACCAATCAGTGTCGAGTCACCAATCAGGAATCAGAGTCCAATCACCAACCAGAGTCGAGTCACCAATTAGGAATCAGAGTCCAATCACCAACCAGAGTCGAGTCACCAATCAGGAATCAGAGTCGAGTCACCAATCAGGAATTAGAGTCGAGTCACCAATCAGGGTCGAGTCACCAATCAGGAATTAGAGTCGAGTCACCAATCAGGGTCGAGTCACCAATCAGGAATCAGAGTCGAGTCACTAATCAGGATCGAGCGCACGCTCTGTTTTACACATGTTCTGATCAGCGCTTGGTGTATCTACTGATCACCAACATCCAGTTCAGCATCAGTTTAACATCAAGCAGAACATTTAGAGAGGAATAAATGATGAAGGAACTCCAGACTCGAACTCACCACCACACACGTGTGTTTGTTTACATCATTTATTTAAGTCGTTGAAAAGGTGGTTTGGGGCTCGTGATCATTTTAATGATAATCAGTGTTTTTATTCATTAATATTTTGTTAACAGAGACTTTTTACATAAACTGAGATTATTAAGCAACGAGTCTCAACAAAAATGATCATAGGAACATAATAGCCATAATAAATCCTAGTGCTTTTGATACACAAGTACATTTACAGGCAAAAACTTTTTCTCAAGTGAAAGTTAAAAGGGACATTTTTACTGAAGTGAAACTCTACGTTAATTTAACGACATGGTTTGTAAGTAGTATTGAAGTGTTGAGATCAGGTGTTATTTAAAATTGATGAAGATGAAAGTATTTGAATGGAAGATGAATTATTGTTATGCCTTGTGTTTTTTTTTGTGAGGCTGAGATCTTCTGTGACAAGATCTCCCGATTCATGCTGGACTCACGAGGGGTGATTTGTATAAGGCGAGTCACCATAAGACCAGTGCTGTTTGCTAAACTGTGAACTTTTTGAGCCATCAAACTGGTAAGAGGATTCTTTCTTTCTCTTTGGAACAGGACATAAATTCATTGAGATCTGCTTATTTTCTAGTTGAACTTTAAACTTGAAACTATTATAACAACAAAAAAAAAAATCAAGAGTTCTTTAAATTTGGTCTTTCGATTCATGAACTTTGATTAATTTACATTTGCGCCATTAATCAGAGTTCATGAATCGAAAGACCTGTTGAACTGCCGATGAATTGAATCGTTTGTCGAATTTTGATTGTTTCATTCATCTCGGACAAACTGTTGAGGATTTTCTTCTAAAGGAAAAAAAGTGATTTCTTTGCAACTGAAAGCAAGAATTCTAATCCGTATTCTTTACATTGAAGATATAAGTTCAGATTGTTCATCTGATCACTTTTATGAATATTTAAAGCTATTTAGTGCAGTATGTAATTTGAGAACACTGCAGTTTTTTGTTTTGTGTTTGTTTTTTGCTACAGAAAAGGTATAAAACAGCACTATATCATAGAATTATTTTATTTTCGAAAAGCACATACGGTGAATTAGACAGAACTGGCTGTTGTGGAACGAGTGTGGAGAATGCTGTGATTTGTTAGTGGTATCACATTATCTGAATTAAATAACGTTCTAGAAAGAAACCAACGCTCCAGAGGTTTCTTTCTAGAACGTTATTTAATTCAGATAATGTGAATACGATTCCAACATGTGCAACCTCGAACCTCAGCTGCCTTTAGCTATTATAAGCCCCACTAATGCAAAGCCTTCTCTGGAAGGAGTCTCCGCCCAGGTAAAGAGCCTGATTTTGATACCTGGCTGGATAATGTGTCGACTACCTGTTAAATGATCGACATGTAAGATTCAGGATATCATATTACCACCAGCATGTGAACCTGTTAGCCCTATCAACAGAGTGCCTTAAGCTGTTATAATCTGTTTTTGGGTCGGTGGAAGATGGGGAAGAATTATCAGCCATGTTTATAGGCACTTTGCAGAACTCCGGTAAAAAAAAAAAAACGTCCACAGGTGGCATGTAATTCTTAGTGCTACCATTAGGCGAGGGGGAATTTCCCAGAGTGAACGGGACCGTTGTCTGCTGAACTAATCCTGCTGGGATTGCTGTGACTCGCCTCCCTTTTCTGAATTAGCAGTACTCACCAGTACAGCTGAGGATAAGCAAACATCAGAGGAGGAGAGAATGAGAGAGAATTTGGGTATGGGCAAGCTTCCATCAGTTCCCCTAAACTGCAAAAGCCGGCACACCAGCAGTCTGTTTATTCCTATGGCACATTTAAAGATGATGCAGTGAAAGCACTAGCCCCTGGCAATGCAGAGCAAACGCACAGATAAGAAAGATACAATGTTCAGGCATGTCAGAGGTCAGCGTCATAAAAAAGAAATTATTGACCTCCAAAGTCAAATCACAGCTCTTAAAGCAGCCAATAAAAAGTTGTTGAATTAGAAGAGTAAAGAAAACAGATGGTGGTGCTTAAAGTTTAAGTTGCTGCCCCAAGTGCACAGAGAAATCAACCTGCAAGGTCCCCTTATCTGAGAAACAACCCGAGGAGACCCAATTCCAATGAAGTCAATAGAAAAGAGGATGGAAGACCAAGGAACAGGAGACTAAAAACAATCGTCCCGTGTGGTATTATTTTTACGATGGTCACCTAGCGACAAAAATTGCAAGCTACGGTCCTTCCTGATTTCGCCGATTTCTATCATGTGAACAGAAGAGGAGGATAACAGATCTAGTGAACTCCATGCCAGATGTATTTACACTGCACAACTTAAATCATGGCCACACTGATAAAGTAAAAGACCAAATCAGCCTCAGTGATAACAGGCCTTTTGAGCAGAGGGCTAGGCCTATCCTTCCCCAGGATACTGATAAAGTTAAAAGGCACCTCAAAGAACTCCTCGACGCAGGCATCATCAAAGAATCGGAATCTCCTCTTGCCTCACCAATAGTATTGTTAAAAACAGAAAAACAATGATGTACGCCTCTGCATTGACTCAAATTTCAGAAGAAGCCTTTTCAGTTCTATCTGGCTCCAAATGGTTTTCAGTCCTGGACTAAAAATCAGGCTTCTATCAGATTGAGATGGAAGAGGCTGATAACAGCATTTGTTTGTCCTCTGGGGTTCAATCAATTCAACCGAACGCCACAGGGGGTCACAAATGCGCACAGTACATTTCAATAGCCTGATGGAGCGGTGCATGGGAGATCTTAACAGGAGAGAAGTATTAGTCTTGATTGATGACCTTGTAGGCTTCTCTAAGTCATTAGAGGGTCATTAAATCCGACTCCTGCAAGTTCTGGGGTGAATGAAAGAATACGGGTTGAAGCTTTTTCTCAAAACAATGCAAAATCTTATAATTTATTACCTGGGCCATACGGTGTCCCAGAATGTGGTCGAGACTGATCTGGCTAAGATCGAAGCTCTTAAGACATGCCCAAGACCCAAAAACCTCAAAGAACTCAAATCTTTTCTTGGGTTTGCAGGGTACTACAGGAGGTTTGTCCAGGATTTCTCAAGGCCTCTTAACAACCGTACTGTGGGTTGTCTACTTTTGCAGAAAACCAAAAAGCACACCCTGAAGAAAAGTGTAGAGTATCAGAATCCCAAAAGAGCAATTTGGAGATCGATGAACCCAAGAATTCCAGCAAGCGTTTAATACCATTATATAAAAGCTCACATTAGTTCTTTATCAAGTTCAGGGGGGACAAATGAGAGTGCTTGGCGTTGCGAATAAGCGATTAACTAAAAGAGAAACTAAATATCCCGCACACAAATTGGACTTCCTAGTGCTCAAGCCATGTTCAGTGACTACCTATATGAAGAGGAGTTTATATCAGACAGCAACCCACTCACCTGCATCCTAACATCTGCATCTGTGAACGTATGAGAAAGTTGACATTGTTGTTATAATACAAATCAAACTGAAATGGAAACAAAGACTTTGTGCTGATTGTTCCCTTCTTGGCCTGATACTTTCCTGTCTCCAGTAGTCATACTTTTCTTCTGATCCATTGACCCATACTGAACGTTGTGTACGTGAAGCAAATTAAACCAATGGCACATTAAATAACACACACCCCATGTCCAATCACCCTTAGTGAAGAGAGCACTGTATGTTCATACAGTCTCTGCAGATTGGACAGGCCTCTTGGAGACATTCTGTACACAATCACTCTGAGCAGATTGGACAGATGTCTGAGTATGTATATGCAACACCTAATTCCAAATTGTTCTGCTTAGATGAGACATGACAAGTCTGATCATTCTGGGGTAAAAGCAACAACCTTTGCCAGTCATCCTTTTCTAGATCGGACAGATCTTGGAAAGATGACACATGCAATAAATAATTACTCAAAGCAGATTGTGCATGCCATGTCTAATCACTCTTGATAGATGAGACACACCATGTCTAAGCTGTGTGGAAAGATCAAACACGTCTAATCAATTTAAGTAGATTAGATAATTCAATAGTTGAGAAATAATTAAATCCTGAGTAAACCGGAAGGCCTGTTCGTTTACATGTTGCAGATGAAACGCTGTTCTGTGGAAGGCCAGGGGTTTACAATGGGAGATGAGTTTTACTCTCGGTCAATCACCAAGGAAACATGACTTTGGCTGTTATATATTCGTGTTGCAGAAACGACAGCCTTTGTTACGTAACGTTTTTTTAAGAAAGTCTTCTGTTGCTGCTTCAACCAAGGAAGCGGCATCGTTTGTTTAAAAAAAAGAAAAGCCATGTGTCTGGTGTAATAGCCGACACACAATCTTACAACCTTCAATTAACAGGCCGCGCTAATGTGACACGCAATAACAGCCTCCAAGTGTCCACATGCCGCGATAAGCAATTAACACACACTCACAACTAATTGATAACGGGGTTCTGCACGCCGTTCGGTTACCCACGGCGCTAATTCTGGCTCTGAATAAAGAAGAGAGAGAAAGAGAGAAACACAGCCGCTCTGAGTAATTAAATGCTACAAGATCATCACAAGCATTTTTATTTAATTATTTACTAAAAATGAACACTGTTGCGACAGTGCTTAGAAATAGCACGTTAACACGACAACGCTATCTCAAAAGGGTGCATCATTATCTTCATTCACTGCATCTGTAGTATCTGATAAGTGCAGATTGTGGACTTGATCAGAAAACACCACCAGGAAGGCTGTAATCACTTTCCACATTTATGGAGAAATAAACAATGGACCTAAAGTCCACTCTTGGGGGACTCATAAGCATTAGGTATAATATGATCCAGCGATTCGTATTGTGATGCCTCGTTTTGTTTTTTTGTTTTTTTACATATTTGCCTCTGTTACAATAAAACAATTTATTTATATATAACTATTAATAGATGCGCTATACTTTTTTATTAAAAATGTGAGATAATTTGTGATCAATATTTTATGTCGATTGATTTCTCCTTACTAAACTGTTTCTTAAGCATGTTCTCTAATCACCACTGCTGCTACGTGAATATGACTCATCACAACACTGCGGAGACGGAGGCGTGTCCTGAGAGTCAAAAACCTGTTCTGTATTAACCAAGGCTTCCAAGGAACATTTGATTTGTATAAAGGCCATGAAAAGAGAACGTGGGCATACACTAGCGCTGTCGCTCTTTATAATGCTAGCAAGCTCATGCTGGTATTATTACCGTGGTTATTGGTGATGGTGGTCGTATTATAATTACTATTGTTATTACTTACAATTTTCCACACTCAAAGCCGCAACCGAATTTCTCGCCGCCGATGATCAGTAGCAGTTAATCACCACCAGACCGCCCCGAACATTTAATTTGAATCCCTGAGCATCAATGTGTAGACATTTGTCTACCTAGCTATTGTTTATTGCTAGTGCTGAAACTTGTGTTGTAGGTTCAATACGCTTTATTTGCATTGGAGGATGTTTGGATTGATTTTCTTTTATAATTGAGAGTTGATCACAAAACACACTCAGATACTCAGATACATTCCTACACTATTTGTAAGTCGATTAGCATCACACGCTATCAGGATCAGTCCCGGTTAATGGTCAGGTTTAGTGCCTCATTCTTTTTCTACAAAAAAAAAGCTCCCTGAACCCAGAAACAAGCAGATTTCCAATTTGCTCAGCCGTCGACTGTATTAGCGAGCATATTAGAGATGTGTACGCAGATCTCCTCGAGGCCAAGCGAACAATTTCACAGCATTTACATTCACGGCCACGACGTCATGCTGCGCGACCGAGCGCCCTTCCAGCTGATGTCGGATCTCTCATCTCCAGCTCAGGTTCATCATCAGACGCCGTCGGTTTTAGTTAGGATCACTTATCCCAAACCTCGACGGCAAGAAGTGGCGAGAAAACACAGGCACTGCGATTAATGGGAGCGTGGTTATTAAACCTGGGCGAGTCTGGGGCACATGGAGAGGGGATGAAGGGCAAATCTGCACTGGCTGCAATGGAAACGGTGAGAAACGTGCAAGGGGTTGGAAAGAATGATGATGAGTGCGTCTCTAATGATTTTGAAATTACTCAATTAAAATGAAATGAATCGACTCTGAGCCAATTCTGCAGCAAGTATGTGTGATGAGGGGCAAAATGTCAAATAAAGTACACTAATAGATTGTAGAAAGGGGGAAAAGAGAATGAACAGGGGATTCAAAATTAATGACTGGAGAATGCTCGAGTTTTCTTTTGCTTGTTTCCAACTAAACAAAATTATTATAATTAATATTATTAAAACAGTGGCAGTTTGTCAGTACTGGGGCATTTGGCAGATCGCCTTGTCCTGAGTGACTTACATTTATCTCGTTCCTACAAGTAAATAGAAATGGGATTTCAGTACTTTGCTCAGGGACCAAGGAGGTGGTAACTTGGTGTAGCTGGGATTTGAACTCAAGACCTTTGGATCAAAAGTTCAAAGCCTTGTCTACTAAGCGCTCCACCTCCCCAAATAGTTCCACTTAGTAACCACTGAGCTACCACTTTCTCAGCAGTGGCTAGTTTCATTGCGAACATCATATTATAACTGAAAAATAAACTATAACAAATCTCATCCAAAAGACCCAAACAAGAATTCCTCCTCTAACAACGTCAGTATAACCAAATGCAAACGATGGTCATTAAAACAGCAAGAGGAAAAGAAATAATAAATAGTTTTCTCAGTAATTGTGTGGGCCAAACTGAGAGGTTTTTTAAAGACTCTGAAGCAGCGGAAAGTAGAAACAAAAAAGCAGCGTGAAGCCGCGACACACGCGAAGCCTCGACCTCATTTTCTTTCTGAAAGATGAAAAGAGCTTCGGCAAGGATTCTCTTCTCTGCTCAGTTTAGTTTATCGCCACGAAGGCCGTATGATTTATTTCCCTCCCAGAGTAGTTTTCTCTGTGATGAATAAAGTATCGTCACAATAAATAATAAAAACATTCAGCTTTCTGTTATGGGAAACATATAAAGTGGCTTTTATTTCAGCTGCTTTAGATTTGTTCTAAGGTCCTGAGTGTGTCATGTGTTCTCTCCCAAACACTGTGCTGTGCTGCTGCAGGAAAATAATCAATGACAGAGACTAGACTGCCCTGACAATTCCATCATCTGCCCTTAGACTTCCAAAATCTGCCCTTAGAATGCCATTATCTGCCCTCACACTTTCAATGTTGGACCTTATACGTTCAGCATCTGCCCTTAGACTTCCATTATCTGCCCCCTAGACCTTGAACATCTGACCTTAGACCTTGATCGTCTGCCTTGACACTTTCATTATATGCTCTTAGACCTTGAACTTCTGCCCTGACACTTCCATTATCTGCCCTTAGACCTTGAACTTTAAACTTCTGCCCTGACACTTCCATTATCTGCCCTTAGACCTTGAACTTTAAACTTCTGCTCTGACACTTCCATTATCTGCCCTTAGGTCTCGAACTTCTGCCCTGACACTTTCATTATATGCCCTTAGGTCTCGAACTTCTGCCCTGACACTTCCATTATCTGCCCTTAGGTCTCGAACTTCTGCCCTGACACTTCCATTATCTGCCCTTAGACCTTGAACTTCAAACTACTTCTCTGACACTTCCATTATCTGCCCTTAGACCTCGAACTTCTGCCTTAGACCTTGAACTTCGAACTTCTGCCCTGACACTTCCATCATCTGCTCTTAGACTTCAAACATCTGCCCTGACAATTCAATCATCTCCCCTTGGACTTCCTTTACCTGCCCTTAGACTTCCAACATCTGCTTTGATACTTCTGTTCTCAGACTTCCAACATCTGCCCTTCAATTTTCATGGTCTTCCTTTAGAATTCCATTGTTAACCTGTTTTCTGTCCATTAGCTGCCTTTAGATTTTAAAGAACTGCTATTAGAATTTTAAGAAATACCCTTAGGCTTCCAAAATCTGTCCTTAGAACTCTGTTCTTAGTATTTCACCCTCTGCCCTTGGACCTTTATTATTTGCCCCTACACTTGCATCTGCCATTAGAATTTTAACATCTCAGACAGTCAATACACAAGAGATCCTATAAATGATCCCGCTGAAAATGACATTGTGTTTAATTAAGAACATGTTTATTTTTTATCCATTTAAAGTTACACTCAATGATCAGGACCTGGTTTGAGTTTTAAGGTTTAGTATCATGGCACAGAGTTTAATCCGGGTTTTCTTCCCTCTTTTTTGTGTAGCATGTTGATGAAATGGTTTTTCAGGTGCACAGCTGGCTTTAACAGCAGCTTGATTATATAATACGCTTATTGATCACCATGGCTGGATTTGTGTGTGTGCGTGTGTGTGTGTGTGTGCGTGCGTGTGTGTACGCATGCACAAAATCTGCACAGTTCAGCATTTTGGGATTTTTTTCCCTTTTGGCTGCACATAAATCTGTAGCTGAAGTGGGTGTGTAGTGAAAATATAAGATACCGTGATGTTCTGGAATCATCCAAAAATCACTCTGAACTCCTAATAAACCTTTCAGCAAGCCCTTACTTCTCTATAGAAGCTACGTAGATGCTTGATGAAGCTAATCAACTGGTTCCCCGTCTGACACTTCCGTCATCTGCCCTTTTGATACTTCCAATAAATTTACCTTCTGACACTCCTATTATCTGCTCTTCTGACACCTCCTTCATCGTCCTTTCGACTTTTTTGTGCTTGTTTTCTTTTCTTTTATCGGTTTAAGAATTCTTCTTCAGTATAAACTTATACACACACACACACACACACACACACACACACACACACACACACTCTTTAGATACAGTGGATTATGTATGAGGAATGTTTGCATACCCCTTTAATGATGAATCTGAACTTAAGCAGAAGAAAAGGAGGAAGTTGTTTCTTAGGCAGTGCAGCCATTAAGCGCTGGCCTCAAAACCGCCAACGAAGCAGAACACACTCGGCCAGAATGCAGGGAGAATTTTAAATCTCTCTCACACACACACACACACACACACACACACACACACACACACACACACACACACACAATCGTGTCAGTCCACTTCTGCATCATAGCCCATAATTCATCAAAAAAAATCACTACACCAATTATTCCTCTCTCCCTTTCGTTCTCTACCTGTCACTCTCATCTATCCCTCTCTCTTCCTCTCGTTCTCCCTCTATTCTTCTATCCTGTCTTCCCTCTATCTCTCCCTTTCTTTTCCTGTCATTCTCCCCTCATCACTCTCTCTCATCTTTTTCTCTCTCTCCCTTTTATTCTCCCTCTATTACTCCCCTCTCTCTTTTTATTTGTAGCTTCTCTCTTCCTTTCATTTTCCTTCTATCCCTCCTTCCACTCAATCTTTACTCCCTCCATCACTCTATTGCTCATTCTTTTTCTGTCTCTGTTTCCCTCTTTCTCTACCCCCCCCCCCC
>MU551605.1:1240520-1251889 GCA_024362625.1 Silurus asotus
CTCTCTCTCTCTCTCTCTCTCTCTCTCTCTCTCTCTCTCTGACTACATGATGTTGCCGGGTTCGTCTTCAGGAGTGCCCGAGTGAGGGAGTGAGGGATCGATACTCTGATTGGCAGATGTGCTCGGAGTAAAAGAGTCATCACAGCAACACAGCGAGGCCTGATTGCCTCCAGACGTCTTCTCTTTCAGAAACCTCGTCCCGTGCTAATTAAACGGCTCGCTGCCCGAGACGCCTCCGAGAGCCGAACACACACACGCACGAGTTTACAGCGGCTGAGTGAGACGCAGAGAAGACGTTCTGCCTCACGCACGTTCATCAGAACTTCCACAATATATCTAGTCCAGTAATGAAGAATGAAACTCTGCTGGGGCGTGTTTGAGGAAAATATTATTCTGAGAAGATTCTTTTCCTGAGAAAAAACTGCTGTGTCCCTGATAAGAGTTTATTTTAGTTTATTTATGGTTACATGCATGTAAAACTTAAAAAAATGCTTTAAAGTTTGTGGACACTTTCCCATAAGGTTTCTTTTTCGAACGTCCCACTTCACACTAGTCTCGATTCGAGGAGTTCTGGGGTGCCGTCAGGGTTAACGTTCATCCCAGAGGTGTTCAAATGCAGATCTTCATGGAGCTGGCCAGATACTCTAGCTCATGTTTTTTTTCAGTGAAGCTACACCAAGTACCTATTGCCAAGTGCCTGTAGTAGCATCAGTGTGTTATTAGCCGTGGTTAGCGCTTATTAGTTATCCTGATCTACGAGGAGCTGCTTGATGAACTCTTCCCAACATGTTTTTTTTTTTATTTTAACAACTGCTACAGATTCGATGATGGCTGCTGTCGAGAGCGTTTGAGATCTTTTTGCTCTCATTCACCTGATTCAACTCAGTGGCTAAGAGCAAAAATGTATATAAAAACCACGTGTTTATCAGAGTGACACTCGCTTTCCGTCTTTTTATCCCCTTGTGTACTGTAGTGATGTACAGTACACTGTTGGCAGAGGGAAACGCCCCGGCCAGATGGCGCTCTATTCCATCTCGCGCACACGCTCGCTCGTGTCCCAGAGGCGTTGTGAAACAGTGTGACACCGCGCTCCCTGTCTTTGTTTGGGAAATGTTACTCCTGTTCGCCTTCACCGTGTTCACGATGACACGAACGTGACTACATTTAAAACAGGAAAGGCTGCTGGATGAGAAACTAGTAGTGAAGAGCAGTTAGCATGTTTTGATCTGGATGATTTTATGCTAACTCTCTTTTTTGCTCTTGCACTTGTTATTAGCAGGTTCTGGAACAGAATCCGTTTACATTTTTTTTTTTTTTTTTTTTTTTTTTTTTTTTTTGCTTCCTAATGCTAGACTAGTTTATTATTTTGTTCTGCACTGTGCAGACAAATCAGTGTCACTTTTCACAACATTTTACCTTTTAAAAGAGCATTAGTACCATCATAATGGCCTTTTTTTTAAATATTCATTGCTATTGAAATCAAAACATTTATGTACATATGTACTGTATATGCATATGGTTGGTGGGTGAATTTAACAAATAATTAATAACGAGCGGTCGACCAATAGTGGATGTTACAGACTCTGATAACTAGGTTGGATTGTACTTGCTGATATTACAAAAAAAAAAAAAAAAACAGTACTGAATCATGAAAATGTGCTAAATAAAATGTATATGAATGTATTCAGTAATAAATATATTTATGTAATTGATCAATTATAAATAATAAATATATTCAATCTTAAATGTAAAAACAAACAGCACGTTTTATCAGTGATTCCCCTCTAGAGGCCGCTCCCATAATGACAGCGGACCGGGAGCAGGAAAAACTATCGGTATGGATTTTTGCTGATAGCTGACAGTTTTAGCAAAAAACTATCAACCTCTATTAATTACTAAGAGACATTTTAGTTAGAAAGTCGACCTTTAATGTCAAATACAGATATGAAATGTGTGTAACATATTTAAAGCGGAATTTTCAAAATACGTCTCTGGCATTGGAGACCCGTTCCAAATGTGGGGGTGGGGTGGGGGGGTAGTGTGGGGACCCCCGGTTTAAAGCTAGCATAGATTCTGAGTAACGCTAACTTCTACTCATTAGGTTTACTTAATTATTAGCAATACTAGCATGTAAACTGATTTGGATAAATATATATCAGATATATTCACTTCGGTGTAGATTCGATTTGGACTTTCTGCGGATGTTTTCGGATCCACGGGCTGCTTTCTCTCGTGTTTTTTTTTTAACATCGTACACTTCTATTGTTAACTCGTGCTCCATCATGGCAAAGTGACCCGAAAACAGAGCAAATGGGAAAAAAAGCTCAACAAAATCACACATTTGGATGTAGATCTGGATAAAACCTGACAAATCAGACACTCGTGCTCCGGCTTCATCACATCCACTTTTCATTTACGATTCGCACCTCACACCGAAAAACCAATTATTCAGAAGCCTGTCTAGGGAAAGAGGTCACTGAAAATGGGTCACATGACGAAGCCACTGTGGCCTGTTCCGAGAAAGAAGAAAAGCGAGTAGTCATGAAAGAGAGAAAGAGAAATCACATCTTACTGGACAATTACACGTTTAACACACTTTCTACTATACATTTTTTTAATTTATATACATTACATACTTAATGTCCTACATGTTCTGGACTGATACCTTAGAATTTTTACACTCCTCCTATTTTATTGTATTATTTCAAGTGTTTTTGTTGTTGTTATTTTATATTTCTGTCTTTTTTGGTTTCCATTCTTTTCTACTGATGCTTTAGTGACATGGTGAGTTAATCAGTTCCAAATAAAGTACTTAAGAAATTAAAATTGAAAGACGAAAATAGAAGGAGAGAGAGAAAGAGAGAGAGAGAGATAAAAGGCAAATTAAGACTGAGAAAAATAAGCAGATAACGAATGACAGAGACTAAGAGAGAGAAATAACGTAAGATAGAAAGAGACTGAGAGAGAGAGAGACAGAGAGAGAGAGATATAGCATAAGGAAAAGACAGAGAAAAAGAGAGAGACTAGAGGAGATAAAGTAAGACAAAGAGAGACTGAGAGTAAGGCCGAAAAAAGAAAGAGAGAGAGATTATAAAGTAAGAAAAAAAAGACAGGGTTCTCTGTGGTAGCTGGTGATTTGAAGTGTTTCTCCGTCTTTGGTAAATTCAATCCCTCAGTAAAGCAGCCCGATGGTTTCCTTTAACACCAATCACCCTTGTTAATGCCGTTAGATTGGATCTGATTCTGTAGAAGTGAGCATTTGGACGTTTGGCCTTGAGGATGTGTCACTTAAACGTTCTCAACACGCCGATTTCAGCAGTCGGACCAAATATCGAATCAAACGCTAGATTTGCTTTCTGAAGGCGTTTAACAAGTGCAACCTGATTTTTTACTTACAGTACTCTCATGCCAGATGTACTCTCGCCAATCGCCTCTTGGGAGAGTTTCCAAGGTCTTTTTTCATAAATATTTGATATTTATTTGGCGGCAGGCCGATCTGTAACGCTGCCCGCTTCCTCCTGCGACGCAGCTGTCGGACTGAAAGTTTCGACCCCGTTATAAACACTACCGCTTTATGTTCTACCTTGAATACGGCAGGAATAAAACACTTCAGGGTGTAATGTTGGAGGAAAACGTTGAACAACATTCGGACCCACGTTCTCTCGCTAAGGTAGCAAACGGAAAGAATCTGTAGCGTTCGTTTTTTTGTTCATGACCTCATACAAACATTTACGTTTCTCT
The DNA here is from genome assembly GCA_024362625.1 of Silurus asotus. Lineage (NCBI taxonomy): Eukaryota > Metazoa > Chordata > Actinopteri > Siluriformes > Siluridae > Silurus > Silurus asotus. Next base: position 1,244,262 of record MU551605.1, read on the forward strand.
TCTTGCTGTTCTGTCCATTTGACGTGTTTCCACCTTTTCCCCGTGGTTTGAAGTTGTCGCTCTAATCGCATCATCAGGTTCAGCACTCTTATCGGTTCTCATTTTAAAGACTAGAGATTTTAGCCTCGGATTGTAGGAATCTTTTAGGATTTATTTTTTTTATTTGTTTTAGACGAGCAAATCGTGGCCGGAATCGGCATTACACGGCAGCCCTTTTTTTCTGAAACATTCTCAATCCAATCAAAATCCAGGATTCAGCAGCATCCCCTGGACCAAGACCTCACTTTTCTTGTTTTGTTTTTTTTATAAGCTCTACACCAATTCTGGAGCTTGATCCCACCACCATTATGATTTTATCACAAATGCTACACTCGGATAAACATTTCCACCAAATTTCAGTGCTCTATCTTGATGTCTGGCATCTCATTCAAGCGTCTGAATATCCCCCGCTGTGTGATTAGCGAGCGAAGAAAACAAACGCATTAGACGCCATACATGATGTTCTGTATTCAAACAGTACAGCCTGGCCTCGCAAGAAACCATCTCACACACTTTCACACGTATATATGTGCGTAGCGATCAGCAGCGCTGTACGCTAGAGCACCGCTGCCACCTACAGAAAGATCTAGAATCACCTCGTTCCCTCCGGGCCTTATTAAAAAAACCTCAGCGTTTTATTTCCGGCTCTGGAAGCAGACTCCTGTACGTCGCCCTGCTTCCTTTCGCTTCTGCCATTTTTTTTTTTTTCACCCAAAAAAATACTACAGGATAAAAGGAAGGGAACTGTTGACCGAGAGAAAAACCTGCGATGAGGAGAAAAAGGAGGATGAGGCTCGTCTTCATCACCAGACTGGGAATAGAGTTCACTGCTCTATAATTAGCACCGCGCAGACGTAACGATCCGAGCTTTGCCGGTCGTCTTGACGAATCTGTTTGCACCCTTGACGAATCAGGTCACGACTATGGAAAAAACTAAATGCGGCTTAACTGAAACTCACTCGTTTCCTGCATGAAAACCACAAGGGAAAATAGGATTTAGTCCTGAATCACCTGAAATTACAGCTCAGGTTGGATTTCCGCACAGTCCGAGTGCTTGGCCCCCTTCTTGCACTGCTTAAACCAAAAAAGTTAGCAGAAGTGGGTTTGAAGAAGTTGATCTGATCGGACCACGTTTAAGCGCGCTGTTATCCAGAGCAGGTCCTAATTGAGTGACCTCTCGGTGCTTGTGCCTATCAGGGTCTTCATGTGTTTCATTTCTTCTTTGTGTTCTCGATTCTGTGTTCTGCTGGATAATAGACTTTTTAAACGCTCGTCTTCATCAACAGCATTAACTCCTTTTGTCCCCAAAGGTTTCAAAATCACTTATAGCTTCATCAGAGGCTCTCTTTTCCCAGATGTTTAACAACATTATATGGAATAATTTTTACATATGGAACAAATTTACATTTCCATTGCAGGAAAATGATATTTTATATTCATACAATAAAGCACTTGTAAATCATATTTTAGTAATTAGTATATGTAATAAACAATGCCCTCATTTTGAGGGAAGAAAAATCGTTCATGTGAAGTATATTTTTTCTAAAGGCATTCCATAATTAGAGCTGCGCGCATGTCTGGTCTGATTAGTGAAACAACACTGTCATCAAGCGGCGGACTGCGGTACTGCAGCGCTCCACAATTAAAACATAATCTGATGCCGATCTGATCTGTCTCAAATCTACACTTCTGTACTTGGTGCACTAACTAGAGGCACAGAATCCAAGCTGCTTGAGGTCCAGTGTAAAGTTCGTACAGTCAGTGGTGGTTTGGGGAGTCGTGTGATCTGCTGGTGCTGGTCCACTGTGTTTTATCAGGCCTTCTACTTCATGCTTCCCTCTGCTGACCAGCTTTATGGAGATGCTGATTTTATTTTCTAACAGAATTTGACACCTACCCACACTGCCAGAAGCACTAATACCTGGTTTAAAGACCATGGTCTCAATGTGCTTGATTAGCCAGCAGACTCGCACGATTCTCTTTGGGGTATTGTAAAGATCTGAGACACCAGACCCAACAATGTAGAAGAGCTGAAGGCTGCTATCAGAGCAACCTGGACTTCCATAACATGTCAGCAGGGTCACAGACGGATCGCCTTCACGCTGCAGTAATTCGCGCAAAGGGCCGAGTCTTGAGTTCTGTACATGTTTATTCTTTTCATTAGCCAATGTTTGTGATAAATTGTGTTGTTATAGTTTTGTTATAGTTTAAATAGTTTTGTTTTTTTATTGGTCTTGTTCTATTCTAATGTCCTGAGATACTAAATTTTGGGTTCTTATCCAAAATAAAAAATATATATAATATACCAGTTTCACTTTTTGTATTGAATAACAAAAAACTTTTTAATGATATAATGTATTGGTGTGTGTGTGTGTGTGTGTGTGTGTGTGTCATTACAAATCAACAATATAACAGCTAATATTTAAAATTATTTTTTATAATTCCAGCAATATAGATTGTACATATACTTAATATATAATGTCTTTTTTTTTTTATTTCTAAATTTCTTGTACTTTATTTTTTAATTTTACTGTGAACAACTGCAGCCCCACAATTTACCTGTGGAAATAAAGTTTCCTAACTTTGATTTTCCTCCAAAACAACAACAAAAACATTGAACTTTCAACACAACAAATTTGTCCAAAAAAAAAAAATCCTCAGTTATAAAATAGGAAACATCCATGACGTTTCCAGTCATCGAGCTGAACCTGGTGGGGAAAATAAAAGTTTGGAAATAAAACACCACGATGACAACGATGAAATTTAGGACATTTTTTCCCATTTTATTTCGGCAAATAATTTACGAACATTTCTGGAACAGAATGCTGTAAACATTACGGGGTTTTATTTTTGTACATACGACTCAAAGTCATTTACAGGGACAACAACCTTTTTTTTTTTTTTTTATGGAAAAACGGAAATAGCGCGTTAGTGGGTGGGAGGTAACCCGAGGGGACACGTAGTGTTTGGTAACATCTGAGGATGATCTGAAAGATATGAAGGTCGTGAGGTTCATTTGGGGGGGAATCATAAGGGTTTTTTTTTTTTGTTTAAAACACCGATATAACTCTAGCTCGGTGCTTTTCTTTTCTTAAACAAACATCAGTTTTATTTTCTCTAAAACCCAAAGTCAATAACAATCCTAAAAGAAATTTCATTTAATCATTAACAGCAGAAATGTTTTTAGCAATGACCTTTTTTTAATATTTAGCTGTGAATTTTAAGAGTTTTTTTGTTTCTAATTTCTTAGCTTTAATTTTTAAAAGACACTTTCAAAAGTCTGTCAGCAATTTCCTCTTGAACGAGATTTTTTTAGCCACGGACCCGTTATTTCTTCTTTGCACATAAAAAGAAAGAAAAATCCCAAAGATGTACGAACAATGAAAGACGAGCTCGAGTTTTTATTTTTATTGCAAAACAAATTGGATTTGAAAAAGAAGCAGCTTTGAATTTAAATATTGCTCTTCGTACACTCAAAAAAAAAAAAAGAAAAAAGTCATAGCGGACTGAAATTTTCTCCAAAAAAATAAAAATCAAAGATGCTGAGGAAAAGTGACACGAAGACTATGTATATATTTATATTTCTTAAATATATATTAAACGTGGCTTTCGTAAAGAATAACTGCAAAAAAAAAAAGTAAAAAATTCGGAAAGTTCCGTGCGGATAAAGTGGCAATACTGTTATATATTTATATAAACGCACAGTCAATGTCGTTCGCTAGTTGTGATCATGGCAGCATCAGGCTGATAACGGCACCCGGAAATATCCGACATTTTCTAAGCCACCATATTGTCTTTTCTTGTTGGTTTGTCTCAACAAAAAAAAAAAAAAAAAAAAAAAAGGAAAAAGCAGCAAGTTATTTTTTTTTACACTACAGACTCAAAAAAAAGTCCAGGGGGTGGAGCCAGACCTGAGAAAGCTCCTCCTTGCAGGGCAGAGACAAAGATGCCAACGTGTGTCTGGGTTAAGGGTTTGGGGAGGAGTTGGATCAGGTTTGGTTCTGCCCCCCTGGACGATGGGTTCTGCAGCTATCAGTCTTTCTGAAGGGTTTTTTTTTTTTTATCTGTAAAACGTGTGTAACGTGTGGAAAAACTACCTGATCGGCACTGAGTTGGGCGGCGTGTCCCTTTTAAGGCTGCTCTGTTTTATTTTTAATCATCACATGGCATGGTGAAATAATGTGAGCGTTGAGGTACTACGCGTTCGATGGCTTCCTTTTAAACTGGAACAGAAACATACTGAGGATTGAGTGGCTTTATTATCGAGCAGCGTGTACATGTGTGCGTACATGTGTGGAGCTCAGATCATCCGGTTGCGTTTGTGGGTCGGCGAGTCCGTGATGACGTCGCCGCACTGGGCGCTGGTGCGCTTCCTGCCGCCGGCGTTCTCCAGGTGCAGTGCCATCTCCTCTGCTATAAAAGTGTTCAAGTCAACGTCGTGGAGGCCGTTTCTCCTGCGGCCCGGATTCGAGCCGCCGCTCACGTGTGTGGGCGAACCCGGAGTCCCCGAGCGGACACTGATGCTGGCCATCGCACCACTCAGTCCTGCGACAAAACACACACAACACACCTTTTTTTGTGGGATTGTAGAATTCAACACCAGAGTTTTCATGCTCAGGAGTTTTGGATTCGGATTGGTCCAGAAAGGAGAGGCGGGGCAAGAGAGAGGTGATTGACAAAACGGAAGGATGGCGTCTCCAGGGTCAGTGCTGTATTTTATTCCCCAAGACCATTTATCGCTGCTATAAAGTTTAGAAAAAGGTCCCAATCCTAACCGTAACTATAAACGGATGAAAGTACCACCACGTATGACATTTCTCAGTGTTGTAGGAGAACTAAAACGCTTACCGTGCAGTGCAATGGCTTCGCGGAAAGGCTGCAGGTCCGTCTCGACAGAGGACACCGGGTCGGACGAAGGCGGCCGGTTGGGAGGGATTCTGGGCGTGGCTCTGGAGACCCTCGGAGGAGGAGCTTTGCCGCACAGGAAGCTGATGAGATCCTCCCTCCGAATGTTCCTCCTGCGCTTCTTCACCCAGGCCAAGACTTCCTTGTTGCGTCTCTGCTGGCCCATCTGTATCCCGAGTTCGTAGCTCCGCTGATGTGCATCAACGCTTTCTGTTCAAAATATCCAGTGAGGAGCTCGTAACTCGGATCAGACCGGAGATCTCCACGACTACACATTGTTTGTTCAATGAAATGGAGTGAAGAAAATGAACGTGTGATACCTTTGTAAAGGTTGGTGACTGCTGTTGCTGCGTTCTGAAACGGCACCCACAGGGACAGTCCTTGTTGATGACAAACTCGATCTAAAATGAATAGAAAGAAAGAAATATGAAGGGTGCAGAACATGTTTAACATCTCACACGCTTTCTGATAACAAATAACATACAGGTTACTTTCTAAAGACCAAACTCTGGCAGGTTGATTGCCACTGTTCCCGATAGCAAACACCGATTGCCACTGTTCCCGATAACCAATCACCGATCAGCACTTTTCCCGATAACCAATCACAGATCAGCACTTTTCCCGATAACCAATCACAGATCAGCACTGTTCCCGATAACCAATCACAGATCAGGCGCTGTTCCCGATAACCAATCACCGATCAGCACTGTTCCCGATAACCAATCACAGATCAGCGCTGTTCCCGATAACCAATCACCGATCATTTCTGATCCCAATGACCAATCCTTTATTACCTCTGTTCCCGGTAACCAATCACCCTACCCCACTGCACTCTGCTTGCCCTCCTATTGTTACACAGCACTGAAACTGGAGACTTCTTCCTTATACTTAATTATAAAAGTATTGTGTTCACATGAGAACACTGTTACTATCGAAACAACAACAAAGACGCTGCAGATATATAAAGAAAGGATGTGGGAATTAAGCAACATGGAGTCACGTGTCCTCAGAGAACACGTCCTCTTGCAATGCAAATAAGCACGGCGATTTCATAAATATGCTAATTGTGACGTCATATGGCTTCCCCCCCACCCCGACACTCAGGGCACCGGGAATATTTCTTTTTTATTATTATTATTACTATTATTGTCCCTCCTGTAACCTGCAGTAAGATAACCACAATACAATGTTTTTTTTAAGTAATTCTAAGTTTGATCACTTCAGCATTATTTAAAATAAATTACACTGACCAACCAACTGACTCATGATCAGCTCCATATCTCACACACACACACACCACGCTAGCTAACAAGCTAATCACCCACATTTCCCGTTCAGCACTAAAATCAGCTTCAGGGATGCTCTGAAATCCAGACATAATTAATAGAATTAATATTTAGATCGATATGAAAATAATTAATTATACGCACAAGAGCTCCACGCTCCGCTAGTCAGAACAAGGCAAGTGTAATACAGTAGTAATAACAACGGAAATCTGACACATATTTCAAATCAAACCGCAGTTTTGTTGTTAGTTTGTTCTTTTTATTTTAAACGTAACATTATTTAGTAACTAAATTACCCACTAGCTAACTCGTGCTAGCTAACGTTATATATACTTAAACGCTAACAGCTGACTAATAGAATGTTGTTTTCCCACCCGTATACACACAAATCCCGCCCCCCCCTCCATAATCGGCTAGTCCTCAGCGGACAAATGAAGCACCAGCCAATCACGACGAATCAGCCTCGTTCTGGTTGGCCAACGCAGCAATCACGTGACCCGGAACTCGACGTAAAATAGGTGGGCATTAAAAAAAAAAAAAAAAAGATGCTAGCAAAGAATTGCTAGAAAAGTCGCCGCGGACCTTTATAAAGCTGCGCCACGGCCGTCGCCGAGTTTTGAAACATGTGCCAGAGTTTTTCTGGGCTCTCGTCGACCTCCTCTTCCCTCGGTTCCGTGTGATCGGCCTCCGCGAGGCACTGCCTCTCCCAGTTCGAAAACCAGTGTTCGGGTCCGTGTTCTTGAATCTCTGCGTCGTTCTCTTCCTTCCGGTCCTCCATCATGAAAACACTCAGAAGGTCCAAAATACAGTTTATTTGACACGCAGGTGTCTGATGTAAAACGCGTGAGATTTGTTATTATTATTATTCTGAATTAATAATTTTTGAAATGCTTTCCCAATTAGGAGAGAGCTGCTAGCGGCTCAGTACCGTCGCTGACTGCTCTCCTACTGAACAACTTAATACACTCTCCGCTCACTTTGTCACAAAAGAAAACCCCGCCCACAGAAACGAACCCGACAACCTGATTGGCTGATCTTTTACCACGTGTTCGGGTGAAGAAACCCTCTAATGTTCATTGGGCAGCGCGAACGCCAATCAAAACTCCAACGGAAGCGTGTCACGTGGAATTAAAGCGTCAGTGAGTGTTTTTACTAGAGGAGTTTTAGCTTTAAAATAAACCTGTATAAAAGCTAAATATAATAAAAAATACAAACTAAATACTACATGTAAAAACTAAATTTGTCGGTCTGTTATATTTCCCAAACGTCATTAGTGGATTCATTTTAAAAGTAAACTAAAGGCGTGTAAACGGATAAACTGAAGCGAATCATTTTTGTTTAATTATTATTATTTTTTTTTATGTTTCTGATGTATTCTGATCTGTTATTTTCTTTCCC
>MU551605.1:1254413-1271461 GCA_024362625.1 Silurus asotus
GCTTTCACGCTAGCGCCCGTGTTCAGCGCGTTTTCACACACAATTACTGACAATAATTATAAAGACTGCATTAAAGCGTGAATCTTTATCATTAATAATATATTCGAATAGATTTATTTAATAATTTGACATGCTAGTTTATTATATCAGCATAGCAGCGCATTAACCTGATGGATCCTGTACATCAGTATAGCAATCAATCACTTTATAAAAGCTGATAGTGTAAAACATGTATAATAAATAATCTACATGATCCTTGTGTTTGCTTTTGGCTCGTTTTATATAAATGTAGATGTTTTGAAGAAGCTAGCGCTAGCTTTTAACAAGCGTGGTGCTAATCACAGTTAGCGAGAATGACCGCAGGGATCTGGATTTATACTCCGCTTTGTTTTTATTCTCACTATACATCTTATTGCATTAAAATATTTTTTTTTAGAGACAGTCTCACTTTAATGTATTCGGTCAACAGGCCTTTAGAGAAATCCGTGTTTTTTCTGTGATAAACTGATGAATGAATGAGAAATGATCAACACTGAACGGTGAATCCGCACAATTTAAAGCGGCTTATTTTCAGATCTTCAGCTCATTTATTATTATTATTATATTTTGTGTGAGAGTAGGTTAGCATTCTGTCCAGGTTTACAGGTTCAGGAGCGTTTTATTAAAACATTATAAATAACAAAAAAATAACCCGTAATGATCAGCCCGTGTTTTTGCTCATTTTGTTAGCGGTGCTTTTATTTATTTAAATATCATTATTTTTTATTGTATTTACGGCTACGTTATTTATTTATTCCCCCTTTCCATTTTTTATCCGCGTACTTTTTTTTGTTGTTGTTGTGTTTTTTTTTTTTTTCCATAGCCGCATAACAGTCTGACTAGCACACAAGGGGGAGTGTATCTGGCGTTTTTCATTCCAAGATGGCGGACTCTAGTTTCTCTCCACCCGTTCTCCGACACATCCCGCCCCCTTTTCGTTTACGATTGGTTGCGCGGTATGGTGTTCCGCGCTCCGATTGGATGAGCGCGAAGGAAACAGCCAATCGTTGAGCGCGTAGGCGTGGATTTTGATTAATGCGGATGGGAGACAAAAAAAACAACGGATTTTTTTTTTCTTTCGGTGATCAATTAAAGCGACGCGAGGCCGCTCGACTCCGGTGCGTCCACGGGTTTTTAATGCGGCGAGGAGACGGTGCGGTATCCTGAGGCATCCCTGGTATTATTCTGCCCAGGATTTGTGTGTGTGTGTGTTATGTGATGATGTAGTGTTGAGTAGCACAGTTACGGATGAGGATAAAATAATAACAGCAGTGATGTTCGCTCGGTAACGCGCGAGTCATGGCGGAGGGGGAGGGGCAAGAGCAGGGGCGTAGATTACACGGGGGATGCGAGGGTTATGTGAAGAGTTGTGTTCACGACATGTTGGTTTTAATGGAGCAGTGATTTAAAAATTCATAGAGACAAGATAGTCTATACATAACGTTCACGTATCCATGGCAATCAGTCACTCACTTGTGACGTAATCATCACACGCAATAGTACTATAGCTCGAGTCGCATCCGCGGTCCTACATTCGGTTGCGATGAGCTCAAAGCGGCAAAAAGTGCTTCACTCCTTTTTTACAAAAATGTCAAGCAGTGTAAGTTTTCATATGGTATCCGAATTGCACAATGTTTAGTAACGCTGCCTGTTACTTTTGTTGAATAATTAGCAAGATTTAAAGGGTTGTAATGAAAAATAGCTGATTGGACAAACGTTCACTTTTTCTGTGTATTTTCCTCAAACTCTTTTATAACGTCACTTTTAACAAGTGTGTTATTAAAACCCTTCAAATAAGAATGGGGAGAATGTTGAACTGAGATTTTACAGCATGTTTAACTCTGCTAATTCTACATAATATCAAGTATGTGTCACGGTATGAACACGGAGACACGAGCACGACGAATAGTAACATTAAAGATGTGATTTTAATAATAAGGAGCAGGTAAATCACACATACATACACCGTAGTAAAGCCGATATCCGACACTGAGTGAAGACCGTGGTGATGAGTATAAATAGAGTCCGGGTGAACAGACAGGTGAAGACCGGAAAACAAACATGGTGGATGACGGGGTGCAAAGGATGATGGGTAATGTAGTCCGGGGAATGAGGGTAGACGACAGGAGAAACGTTACAGTATGCTGATAGAAGCGATCTTTGTTTTATGGGCTGCTCTTTCATCATTCATCATTGCACTAATTTTACGTTTTTGTGTTGTCAAGAATGAGCAAGAAACAGACCGCCTCGGTTTGTCAGGGCAGATTCAGTATGTACACAAGAAACTTTACATGTAAGAACAGATGTGGCTTTTAACACCTGGCTGCTATTGCAGTTTATTATTTTTATTTTACATTTTATTATGTATAATCTATTAATACACAAGTGTTTGTAGGATTATATATTTCCCAGTCAAAAAAATGTAACCTATGTATGATGAACAACTGCACGTTGGCTGTTTATTAGTAGGCTACTTAGAAAGCACACATTAATTCTGTATTCTTTATGACCATATTCTGCATCCCATAATCCCATACCCAAAATTAACTACAACAACTACCGTAAAAGCTAATAAGCAGTAAATTAAGAGTTTGAGGGAAATGTCAAAGTTAATAGTGAATGTTTTCCCATACTAAAGTGTTAAACAATTTAGGATACAAATTATTGGCAGTGTACTTAATTTATTTTCTTCTGTATGTCACTATTCCCTGTATGTACAGGCAGTAGAGAAATTCATAGTCGAGTGTGAATGAGGCAAGAAGTTTCAATGAGGCTTCAGATGTAAGCCTCACTCAGAAATCTCTTCTGCCTCTGTCTATTGAAAAGTAGTGTTTAAAACATGTGCGTACAGGAAATAGTGACATACAGAAGAAAATAACAAATTAAGGACAGATTATTTACAGCATTGTATTTTAACTTTTTATTTTTATTTTTTGTAGACAGAACAGGGGGCATCTGACATAGAGTTGTCTGCTGTAGAAGTAGGCAGGTCTTCTATAACTGTATTAAAACCCCACCAGCCAGATCCTAAGACTATTGTGTGTCAGGTGCTTCAGGACAGAACTCTCAAATTTCAGGCTCACTGGTACCAAGAATTTGCATGGCTTCATTTTGAGCCTGGTATTGATGGATTATTGTGCTTCTACTGCCACAAAGCATTTAAAAACAAAACATCAGAACTTGGCAAAAATTCAGAAACCACCTTTATCATCTCTGGCTTTAAGAACTGGCAGATGGCCAGAGAGAGGTTTACATTACATTCTGGATCAGCATGTCACAAGACAGCCATAACAACATACATCTATGAATCAAGACCAATAGATGTTCATCTGTCCAATGTACTGGCACCCCAACAAGAGGAGGCAAGGAGAACAGGTAACACTAGACTACAGATTTCGTCCTCCCCACTTTAGAAATGATGGCTACGCCCCCGATGGCTCTTGCTGCAAGAGGGAGGTGGGGGGGGTTTAAAGGGAGGATCAGCGATAAGAGAATGTCACACCGTGGTCCGCTTTTAACCGGGTTATAAGCGCTTTTTAAGCGGATTGAATGGCACGGGCGTGCCGCCGGAGATGATCAGGCTAACTGTAATGGCGACTGTAATCATCCTCCCGTTTCTCCATCTTCACCAACACCATCATGACTGTGTAGAGCAAATGCCCCAAGCATGAGCTGGGGATGTTTCTCCAGGATTAAACGCGTGCCTTCACGTTTATTGTGCTCTGCACACATGGGTCCATCACACATACATGTTAAAGAATACATTTCTTGTGTATACACACACTCGATATATACACACACACACACTCTGATCTGCTGAGTGTGTGGATTTGCTTTGTTATAGATATCGACCACGTGTGATGCTTGTTTACCCCTCAGAGCTTTTTAGATCCCGGGTTTTGTTTGGCCAGAAGGTGGCGATTAGTTTTCCAAATGTGTTCCTCAGTAACATCGTGTTCAGGCATCTTCTCGGTGAAAGAGCAACTGGGTATAACTGCGATACAGAACCTAATGAAATAATTTCTCTCCCAGATGTGAAGCGTAGGTAGAAACGGATCAAAAGTATCAGTCGTGTCGACTGGTTGCTGTGGTGTAAGAGGAATAAAGCGCTCCAGGAACATTAGTTTAGTGTAAACTTGCGTCTTTCTCATGTCACGAGCTGCGAGAACTCCGTTTAGTGCTTCGTTTTTCTGTTTTAAAGCAGAGTCTCACACTGAGCTTAGACGTGCTGTTTACTTTAAATATGATTCTCTCCTGTATATATGTTAATCCCCTCCTTTTCTTTTTTTTCCTTTTAAAGCTGGGGACACGGATGATCCCCCAAGAATCCCTCAAAATCCAGTCATCAACGGGAATGTTGCAATGGCAGACGGACACAACAACACAGAAGAAGACATGGAGGACGGTGAGTGCAGGTTTAAAACGAGCGTGGCGTCCTCCAGCGATTACTGAGCAGTAGGTCCCCGAGTCGTACGGTTCACATGGCCATTTTGATACAAAAAAAAAAAATTATTACACAATGGGAATTTAAAGGAAGATCACGTGGTGAATGTAGAGATTAATAGCCACTTGTCCAGGTCAAGCGATGCTCCTGCTGAAACATAGAGCTCTAAAGATCTCATATCTGGGTCTGAAAAATGTGCAGTCTCATAAAATAATGAGCTTTAAAAGGAGTCTTTCTCAGTTTTTCTGTTTTTGTTTTGGAGTAGAAACAAAAAAACATAGACGGATCGTCTGGTCACATGATCAGGCTGTTCAACCTCTAATTTTGGTACACGGGCCTATAGAGTTAAATCATGATGGTCACATGATCAGGCTGTTTCACAGAGACTTTTCCAACATGAGAATCCACGTAGGATTACAAAAGATATTACAATAAAAAACCTACTATGGTGTTTGCTGGGGCAAAGCAAAAAAATAAAATAATTAATAGTGTCATGTTGTACATCATGCTTACAGGTTTAACAAAATGCCGGCTTGTTGTATGTCAGCGTTTAGGCTTGTAAGCGTCCCAGGATTATTCTAGGAAACGAGCAGGTGTTGGAGTTTTGATTAGAGATCACCAAGAGGTGCTAATTGTCATAACTATGAATATATTAATGAATAAATATAACGATCTACGTTGCAGCGCGCACGTCAAAACAAGCAGCGATTCAGCAGCTCCAGCAACAGACGCAAGCTGGCGAAACCATCGTTATTGATTTTTGCAGATCGTTGTAATTAATCAGTCGGTCTCTAATTTCGTGCAAAATATATATATTTATACTTCATTTTATTTAATTAAAATCTCATCAACAAAAATGCATAAAGGCAAATTGTTTCCCCACGGGCCATTATTACTGTCGCACCACCCGCTAAACTCTGAAGCGTTCCGAGCATAAACACAGAAGACGCTGCAGAATGAAATGGAGGAACTGGAAGAAAACAGCGAGGGGCGAGGAGAAGATTCAGACATGACTAAGTTTGGTATCATTTCAAACTAAAAGATCAAAAAATAATAAAACCACAGTAAAGTGTGTTTAATCTTTTTACGGTAATTTAAAATTGATGTTTATTGTTTGTCTTTATGGTTATTCATATGTGTATGTATATATATATATATATATATAGTTTTTGATATAATTTTAGCTATTAAATGCACTAAATGGGTTTAGTTTTCACAGATGAGCTTGTGTGCAATTTCAGCAATAAAACCTTTACTTTCATTTTAAATAAAATTACTTGTTGATTTTAAGTCTTACTTTTTCTTATATATTTTGCTCTTTGATAAAGGAAAAGTGCTTCATATCCGAATAATCGGTCGAATACACAATTACAAATAGAATTAATATCTTTATATTTAGAAGCAGATTATATTTTGAAGCAACATCAATGACATAAAATATATCCAACAAAAGACATGGACAATTCCGGGCATCTGTTTGTCGAGTGTTTGTAGAATAGGAAGTGTCCCTATGTAAAGTCAGTCTTGTCCATATAGGGCTTTACTGGGAGTCTGAAATAACAGGAACCTGTGGGAAAATGTTCCACAAAGATGATTGAGCAGTTTAGAGAACGTGTAGCGTGTAAGAGCGAACGCGCAGAACGTATGATGTAAATAACGAAGTAATATGTAACGTAATCTGAATGGTTAGTAACTCTTTAAATGCCCTGTAGTTTAGATTCTCTTTTCTTGCTAATAATCGATACAAAGGGTTTGTCCTGCGCTACCTGATGGTCCATACATGCAACAGGAGGTGTGTTTACTACGATTTCTCTTTGTACTAAAGATTTAACAAAGTCTAAATATAGGAACCCCCTCACATCAGAGCGCTTCGTGTCGGTGTTGGGTGTCTCCTACACGTGTTTCTGACACTTTATAGCGCTGTATATTTTGTTTAAAAATAAGCATGAATAAAGCGCACACTCCAGCGACTCCTGACTGACGTGCTCTAACGCTGTACTCAAAACTCCACAGATACGAGCTGGCGTTCCGAGGCCACCTTCCGCTTCGTGGTGGAGCGCTTCAGCCGGCTGAGCGAGTCGGTGCTCAGCCCGTCGTGCTTTGTGAGGAACCTGCCGTGGAAGATCATGGTCATGCCTCGTTTTTACCCCGACCGGCCTCACCAGAAGAGCGTCGGCTTCTTCCTGCAGTGCAACGCCGAGTCCGACTCCACGTAAGTCCTCGCCGGGTCTCACATTTCTCGTTCGCGGCTCGTACAAAGCCGTCGGTTGTTTTTTATTTATTTTGCCGTGGCCGTGTTTTGCTGACGCTCAGCACACTTCTCTTTGGCAATTTCGGAGCATGCTGGCAGCATGTCAGTGCTGCTGACGCTGAAACTTTCCTGCTCGTCTCGGCATTAAAACGCTTTATCAGGAGCTGGATCAAATCTTGTCTGGGAGCTGAATAGTCAGAAAGGAAAAAAAGCTTGGGACTGCTGTTGAAATATGCAGATTTTGGGAATAATGTACAGTCAGGACGCTTGAGTTAGGGGTTAACTGGAATATATTGGGAGGTTACAAAATTGCAGGTTAGCCTGTAAAGGGGAACTGACATGGAGGTAAAAAAAAAAAAAACCATTCTTTCCTACACATTTATTAATCGCATGCACACGGGAGGCCACACCCCCTACATGCACTGTGCATTCCTCGATAACATTGTTTCCGTGACGACTTTGCATTCTGGCTTTGTCCTGCTTCTCAAAAAGGGATTTACTTCATCAGAACACCTTTACAGTTATGTTTTGCGTTTGTCCTCGCTCTCAGGTCATGGTCGTGTCACGCTCAGGCAATGCTGAAGATCATCAACTACAAGGACGACGAGAAGTCGTTCAGCCGGCGCATCAGCCACTTGTTCTTCCACAAAGAAAACGACTGGGGCTTCTCCAACTTCATGTCATGGAGCGTGCGTGACACTGATTTATATGGAGATTTTTAAATGAGGTTTCTTTTTGATTTGTCGAGCCTCTGTTCTTACTTGGTTGTGTGTGGTTTTTCAGGACGTTACTGACCCGGAGAGAGGCTTTGTGGAAGATGATAAGGTCACGTTCGAGGTTTCTGTCCAGGCCGATGCTCCTCATGGTGTAGCGTGAGTAACGCCCTGCGATACACGGCCGACGTTTCAGATTTATTTATCCAACAGTCAATTATAGCGATTCTGTAATTTGTGTATAGATGGGATTCAAAGAAGCATACAGGATATGTAGGATTAAAGAACCAAGGAGCCACATGCTACATGAACAGTCTGCTGCAAACACTCTTCTTCACCAACCAGCTCAGACGGGTAACAAACCAGCCATTCTTTACGTCTCTCCTTTACATGTCCTGGGTGAACTATATAGCTTTGAGGTGCGGTTATGGGTTTGCTCTTCACAGTAGAAGCACAGGTGGTCATATACTACTAGAATACCAGAGACATAATAAAAGCATTGAGCCTCTGATCAGAGATCTTCTCACATCTTGTTTTTGACAGTTTTAATATATATTTTTTGGCAATGCTTATTTGTTAAGATCTTACTTCCTGTTTGGTGATTTATGTATTTATTAGTTTTTCCCGTGTGTGTGGACCAGTCTCCCTGTTTAGTAAAAATCCCACCGCTTTTGTTTGTTTATTTATTTATTTATTTATTTATTTTCCTCCTCTCTGGGTTCTCTATTGCTAGACGAGATTTGTAATAAAAACAAAAACACAATCGCAGGAAAATGAAATCCTAATTGCATTTTTATTGCCACTATTGTTATGTTTCTAATTAGATTACATTTTTTTGGCCTAATTAGTTTTTTATTTGTGTGTGACTATTGGCCCCGCCTGGTCTTAACCTTTTCATTTATACTCCACCTATAAGTAAAGATCTTTCCCTACTTTAAGTTATGGTTTATATAAAGGGTTTGTTCACTCCTAGGCGGTCTACATGATGCCCACAGAGGGTGACGACTCCTCCAAAAGTGTTCCCCTGGCTCTGCAGAGGGTCTTCTACGAGCTCCAGCACAGCGATAAACCTGTCGGCACAAAGAAACTGACCAAGTCTTTCGGGTATGTGGACAGGAGACAAATAGAATTAAATTCTACTCTTACAGTAATGTGTGCTGAGATTTCAGCTACAGACAATTATATAAAACATCATACCGTTATGATTGTTGAATTGGTTCTAAGGGTTATATTGAGTTCTTTCATTCAATATGAGCGTCCATGACCGTTTTTCCTACGTTCTGTGTGTGTGTGTTGGTCAGGTGGGAGACGTTGGACAGTTTCATGCAGCACGATGTCCAGGAGCTGTGCAGGGTGGTGAGTTTAAAGTAGAAATATTCTCATTAGTAACTCATCCAAATGCAAACGAGACCTAATCCGAGTCTTTTTTTTCCAGCTCCTGGACAACGTTGAGAACAAGATGAAGGGCACATGCGTGGAAGGAACCATCCCGAAGCTCTTCAGAGGAAAGATGGTGGTAAGCTGGCTCACCTTTTTAGTGCAACTATAATAAGTGTCGCACGTGCTGCACTAACTTTCATTACTATAACTGTTCTGTGACCTGTTTTCACTGATGTGACATATTTCATATAATTAAATCAATAAATAAAATTAAAGATTGATTTATTTATTAAAATTGTCTTGTTTTATTTTACTTGAATCTATAAGCAGCTAAGACCAAACAGTTTCCCTAGTATTCTGTGTGCGCAATAGTTTCTCGTTTTTTTTTTTATTATTCACTGAGATTGGTGTTTGATTTGCAGTCGTACATCCAGTGTAAGCACGTGGATTATAGATCTGAGCGAATAGAGGATTACTACGACATCCAGCTCAGCATAAAGGGAAAGAAAAACAGTGAGTTCTCTTTATTTGGTTTAATAATACTGGTGTATTGCAGTTTAATATTCTGTGATTTCCTCATTGTTGTGTCATGAACACATGATTATTTCCATAGGTGATAAATAACCACATCTCTTCTGATGTTTTTTTTTTCTTTTCCCTCCCCACCCGCAGTTTTTGAGTCATTTAAAGACTACGTGGCAGTGGAGCAACTCGACGGAGATAACAAGTACGATGCGGGGGAGCATGGCCTACAGGTGCACATCCCTCTCTCTCATCCCCTCTCTCTCTCTCTCTCTCTCTCTCTCTTCTCTTTTCTCTTTTCTCTTTACGATTTGCAATTAAACCGCCCACACAGGCGATCTCACTCTTTCGCTCGGCTCATTATGATTCTGACTTCTGGTGTGGTGGTGGTTTTTTCCCCTAGGAAGCTGAGAAGGGAGTGAAATTCCTCACTTTTCCTCCCATCCTGCACTTACAGCTGATGAGGTTTATGTACGACCCGCAAACAGACCAAAATATAAAAATAAACGACAGGTAAGAACACTGGAATAGCGCTTTATTGTAACGTTGATAACACACACACACACACACACACACACACACACACACACACCCACCCGTGGTCACTACTTTACACTGATGACTTGCACTGAGTGGAGTCACGTAGTCCAGATGGCAGCTGCAGACTAATGAACATCAGTCATAGTGGAACGACTTGATCTTCATTTTTTTTTTTTGGGGAGGGGGGGGGGGTTTACACGTACACGGCTCTGAAATAGAGATGCAGAAAATTTCCAGGAACTTAATCTGAGAAATATTTCAAATCGGAATCTTACCAGGAATTTATATAATCTGACATGCACGCATACTAATACAGATTTAGAAAAATCTGTACACACAGCACAAGGCAGCTTTAAACATACATTTGTAATAATTATCTAATTCACGTGAATACTCACCAAGATGGGCAGTTTTTTTACAGGATTAAAAAAATGACGTGCAGAATTCGAGAAAGTGTGTTATGTGGCAGAGGCATGTAGGGGGCGTGGCCTCAGTGGCCCTGCAGTAAATGTGCTGTGTGCATGTGATAGAATGTGCAGGGTACAAATTTAACTGCAATTGCATTCGATCTGGTTGTTTTAACAGATTATCCTGCAAGATTTCTACATTATAGGCAATCCTGCAATTTTGTAAACTCCCAGATAATTCCCATGGAAAGTTTGTAAACTTGAAAAAGATCTCCAAATAACCCCACGAGTGACTCATCAAAATAACAATCCATGACTCTGTAGTTCGCAGCTGCTGTATTCTTTGTTCTCTGCTTATGAAAGTCCAGGTGTGTGTGTGTTTGTGTGTGTTGATTATTACTGTCACGTCCTCAGGTTCGAATTTCCCGAGCAGTTACCTCTGGATGAGTTCCTCCAGAAGCCGGATGTCAAGGACCCAGCCAACTACATCCTCCACGCCGTGTTGGTCCACAGCGGAGACAACCACGGCGGTCACTACGTCGTCTATCTCAACCCCAAAGGAGACGGCAAAGTGAGTGTCACGGAGCCAATAGTGAGGACCATTTCCTTATTTTTTGGGGGGGGGGGTTTAATTATGGATGAACATATTCAAGCCTAAGACAGGTGTCTGTCTGAAAATCGCCATTGGGGTAGTTTTTATTCCTCTTATACCGCAGCAGCTGGCAGTGATTTACGATTTCACGTGCTAGAGCCGTCTGTTACCATAGAAACGCTAAAGCGTTAGAAGGTTAATGTAAACAAAGAATTTAGAAATCTACATTGCTGCGGTATAACGACAATCACAAAACATCAGGTATATTAACGCATACCTTTAATCGAGTCTGTCCATTTGAGACGACGAAGACATTGAAACTTCGTGTTTAGTTTTACAGACTCGCATCTGTCTAACGTCTCTGTATGTTCATCTATAGTTCTGTTGGTTGTATTTGCTGCATGATTCATCAATACTTTGCCTGGCCTGGAATTTTGACCCTGTTTGGCCTCGAATAGCTTCTAATGCATGAGTCCATGTGATTTAGTGTCCATATTTTATAGATATTCACAGCTGATGATAAGTGTGATGTAGTGGTGTTATTTAGTACGTGCTCAATAACAACCAGATCTACATCAGTGCAAGCATGAAGTAAATAAGCTTTTTAGACATTAGTCAAATGAATGATTTTAATAGAACAGTGATCTTTTGTTCCTTTTCTTGATGCTTTTAACATTGGGGTTAGTGACAAATATCTTTATGAACTAAAATCAACCCTGAAGCCGTGTATTAAAAGCTGAGATCTGTAACACTGCTGAAAATTAAAAGAATAGCAGATGTAGCAATCGGTTTTAATTTAGTTACTTATTTATCCAAAATATCCGCATAAATGATCACGATGTTGCTCGGCCCTATCTTAGTGTTTACCATTAACGAATGTTGGAGGCTTTGTCCCTTCTGTGGATCCCAATATCATTTGTTTTATTAGATGGTTTTGCATTCTGTAATTTATCAATCCAAATGAATCCTGTACGGTTTCTTTAACAATGATCCTGGACACTCATGCTGTTGAGATTTTCTTGTTTGTTTGTTTTTTTTGTAGTGTAATGTAACATTTGTATAAAATGTGGATTGTGTGCGCGTGTTAAGAACACAAAACGGCGCGAATTCATTTGTTTCCCCCTTAAAACCAGTGGTGCAAGTTCGACGACGATGTCGTTTCCCGATGCACTAAAGAAGAGGCCATCGAGCACAACTACGGCGGCCATGACGACGACCTCTCCGTGCGCCACTGCACCAACGCCTACATGCTGGTCTACATCAGAGAGTCGAAGCTCAGTATGCGTGTTTTCATTTCTAACGTTTTTCTCTAAACGAACTGAAACCTGCTCTTTCTGTGTACAAGTAGGAGTGTAGGGAGACATAATGCCTCTAAATGACTTGAGTTCTGGACGCTGCAGATTAGATTAATTACTGACGTTTTGAGACGTGTCGAGCTTAGAGTTGTCTGTAGTTCATGTAGTGGCCAGCAGAGGGCTGATTTGAACATAAACACCAGTTCTTTAATTAAATTGATGTAACAACTCAGCTGTGCAATGTCATGATGGTCTCATGCTGTCATGGAGATTTATGAGCTGTGTATGTGTAGGTGAGGTTCTGCAGCCGGTTACAGACATAGACATCCCTCAGCAGCTGGTGGAGAGACTGCAGGAGGAGAAGCGTGTGGAGGCACAGAAACGGAAGGAGCGTCAGGAAGCTCATCTCTACATGCAAGTGCAGGTAAGAACGCTCTGTGATTTTTCTCAGTGATTAAGTTGAGCTCTGTTCAGGTAGAGTGTATGTGCAGGTTCTCTAAGGTATGTTTGTGTGTGTGTGTGTTTTTTTTTTATTTTAAAGATGGTGACCGAGGACCAATTTTGCGGCCACCAGGGCAACGACATGTACGACGAAGAGAAAGTCAAGTACACGGTGTTCAAAGTGCTAAAGAGCTCCACCCTGGCAGAGTTTGTGCAGAACCTCTCTCAGACCATGGTGAGCTTCACAGCGCCTGCCTCGGCACACCACTCGACACACTCCTCAGTCCTGACAGTGGGACACGCTGTGCCCTTTAGAGCTCCAGGAGTCGCTCAGTATAAAGACTTTTTTTGATCCTGTAAGAAAATTCCGCTTTGCTAAAGCAGCCAGGAAAACCAAGCTTCGCTTCCTGACAGTGTCTAGGACAGAAAGAACCGAATTAATGAGGTTGAGCTTTATTCCCACCAGTTTTCCGTCTCTTATAAAATTAATTACACAAAGTGCAGGTGGGTGCAGGTTTTCATCCCAACCAATGAAGGGGTCACATCATTAGATTTAAACAGGGTGGAATTTGGTTGGAATGAAAACCTGCACCAGGTCTTAAATTTGCCGTTGTAGGTCTTATGGTCTTATGTCGTGATACCAAAAAGTACATTTACGATTTCATTCTTTCTTGTCTCCTTTCTCTGTACTGTACTCAACTCAACTATCCTATGGATTGTGTGCAGGGTTTCCCACAGGACCAGATGCGGCTGTGGCCCATGCAGGCCAGGAGCAATGGCACCAAGAGGCCGGCCATGTTGGACTACGAGGCAGACTGCAACAAGTCTGTAAGTGATGAGCAAAACCCACAGACATAATTCACGTATCCTGCTGCTTCTTCGCTTCCATATCATGTCTGAGACACTTTGCTCTGCTTCGCTCACTAGATGATTGACTTGAGTGATAACGAGAATCCCTGGACAATATTTTTGGAAACGGTAGATCCAGAAATGGCATCCAGCGGTGCGACGTTGCCCAAGTTCGACAAAGACCGTGAGTGGTGTAAATGCATCGCACGTGTACATCTCATCAGCTGGATTTTTTTTTTTTTTTCTCTGACGTTCCGGTTCATCATTCTTTAACTTCCTTTCGTTTTTTCAGATGATGTCATGTTGTTCTTGAAGATGTACGACCCAAAAACCAGAAGCTTAAATTATTGTGGACATATCTACACACCTATATCCTGTAAAATACGTAAGTCACTTCAACCGGACTTCCGCTGGGTGAAGATCAGGGTTGCAAAGGGGCAGGGAATTTCCGGGAATTTTGGAAATTTACCAGGAATTCATGGGAAGTAATTAGAAATTTAGGGACATTTAGATCAACTGTATCATATAACAAATATAAACATTTAGTTTGGCTAAAAACTGACGAATGCAAACTAATGTACTAATAGTGACTAATCACATTCTTTGACTGATTTAATTCCAAGTAGAAGTTGGATATTTGCTAATATACATTTCACAATATTACTGGATTGTTCTGTATTTTGATTAAATAAACGCAGACTTCTTAGAAAAACATTCATGTCCGAGCTTGTAATCAGTATTGTAGCTCTGTATGAGGACAGAAAGCTGGCAGGCAGAAGGTAAATGTAAGAGCTTTACAGCTAAATTGTCAATAAAATAGTGCTAACTTGCATTTAGTAAGTCTTATTTATTGGGTTGTTTACATATAAACACAGTTTAGCATTTTCTAGTTATACTTTAATACCATTTATAAAATATATTTACCCAACCTAAATCAAAACGTACCTGCATGAATGTAAACTTGAGACTAAAACTCAGAACTTTGGCTGTAATATTCCTGTGGCCCTGCAGTAAGTGTGCTGTGTGCATGTGATTGATTAAACGTGCAAAGGTAGAAATTAAACTGCGTTTTGAAGTTCCCTGTTTTAGGCTAACCTGCGATTTTGTACATTTTATTCCCATATTTCCCCTTTCCCCTGATCAGGAGACTTGCTGCCCGTCATGTGTGAAAGAGCAGGGTTTCAGCAGGGAACTAGTCTTCTCCTCTATGAGGTACATTCTCTCCGTTTACATGTTTACTCTGTCATTCATTATCGTTTTTTTGCTAACGTGTTCGTCTTTGATGGTCTCGACAGGAAGTTAAACCGAATTTAACAGAGCGGATACAGGACTTTGATGTCTCCTTGGATAAAGCTCTGGATGAGCTCATGGACGGAGACATAATCGTGTTCCAGAAGTACGCCTTCTTTCCTCAGTTCGCTTCCATGGCTTCTGTTAAATTCATCAGTGGAATAAAATAACGTGTCTAAATGACCCTTTCTGTTTTCCGTCTAACAGGGACGACCCAGACAACGAGACCAGCGAGCTGCCAACGGCAAAAGACTACTTTAGAGACTTGTACCACCGCGTCGACGTCATCTTCTGCGACAAAACCATCCACAACGATCCGGGCTTCGTCGTTACACTATCCAACAGAATGAACTACTTCCAGGTTCGCCGTGTTAAAATTAACTGACCTTGACTGTGTGACAATGGGAATAAAAATAGATCGTGTGTGTGTGTGTGTGTGGTCGTGTTTAAGCACCAAATTCATTGTTTGAAGCAGCTGGTAATTTAATGCCATACGGGTCATTGGTTCTATTCTGCAGTTAATTCTAAATAAAAATACCCACACTTGTTTTTATTTACTTTGCCCAATAATAAATAGACTAACATAACAAGGGAATATATAAAGCCTCCACCTGAACAATTAATTTATTTTTTCATATTTGTAGGTGGCGAAGACTGTTGCACAGAGGTTAAACACTGACCCCATGCTACTACAGTTCTTCAAGTCACAGGGGTAAGTTTGTTCAACTTAATATGACCAAAGACGGCAATCAATCGCTTATTATTTATAGCACCTGGATTTTTCCTCCAGGTATAGAGACGGCCCGGGAAACCCACTCAGGCACAACTACGAAGGAACTCTCCGAGACCTGCTGCAGTTCTTTAAACCACGGCAGCCCAAGAAGCTCTACTATCAACAGGTAAGACATCTGAGGTGCTGTCTACACTAATCCAAATCGAATTACTATCTAAAAATGCTCCACGCTTGCGCTAGCCAAAAGCTTCTCGTCCGCACTGAAACGTCCGAAAACGCTCACGTGCCCGTAACGCGCGGGAGCAAGCAAAACAGAAAACACGCTTCAACCTGCGCCTTTTCCTCCTGTTAGCGTTTTCACATAGCGAAGGTTTTGACGATTAAAAACGCGTCTCGGTGCGGATGGAAGGCCATAACGCAGGGAGAAATATGCGTGATTAAACATTAAATGATGAACACCATGTTCGCTCACACTTCTGCATAGAGTGACGTGTTGAACACAGGAACCTGAGCCCCCACCATGCAAGTTTAATTCATGTCTCTTCTCGTCTCTCACAGCTCAAGATGAAGATCACAGACTTTGAAAACCGGAGGAGTTTCAAATCCATATGGCTCAACAGTCAGTTTCGGGAGGAGGTACAGCGAGTTCCTCAAGGAGCTTTTTTTTTTTGTATTTGGATGTATAATTTGTACGTCTGAGCTGTTCCTGACTCTGCCTCTGTTCTCCAGGAGATCACACTATATCCAGACAAGCATGGCTGTGTTCGAGACCTTCTCGAGGAATGTAAAAAGGCAGTGGAGCTCTCAGACAAAGGATCAGAGAAGCTCAGGTATAAACCGCTACTTGTGTGTGTGTGTGTGTGTGTGTGTGTGTGTGTGTGTTTTTTCAGGTTTAATTTTATTTGGTTCTGTTTTATCCCTGTGGAAGGCTTGGGCGGAACATCTTAATAAACAAATAATAAATAGAAAGATTGATGTTTTACGTTTTGTTCTCATCGCTGTTGCTGCTTTTATATACGGCTTAAATGAAACCTCATTTTTTTTTCTCTCTCTCTCTCTCTCTTCCCCTCCTACCTGCAGGCTGTTAGAAATCGTAAGCTACAAAATTATTGGGGTTCACCAGGAGGACGAACTGCTAGAATGTCTATCTCCTGCGGCCAGTCGGACGTTCAGAATAGAGGTGAGATCCCATTTGCTCCGCTTCCCTCAGAACTTTGCTTTATTTCGTAAATCCAGATTCATTCCCTTATTAAAAAAAATGATTAAATAGTGTTGTGAAAGTCCAGGTGTGTATTTTATACTTTTGTGTGCACTTAGGAAATCCCTCTGGACCAGGTCGACCTGGATAAGGAGAACGAGATGCTGATTCCAGTTGCACATTTCCACAAGGAGGTCTTTGGGACTTTCGGAATTCCGTTCTTGCTCAAGATTCGTCAGGTGCGTTTGGTCGCTTTGGGGCTGATGATCATAGGAACGTTTGTTGACTTGACGAAAAACGGCATGGGTTTAGAATATTCGCTCCACCTTTAGCCACTCAGGTTCCCCCCCCCCC